>PVJH01000488.1:247421-308233 GCA_004026705.1 Nesogale talazaci | reverse complement strand
GCATCTCATTCACATGATGCGGGAAAAACATTCCCATGTCTGCTTATGATAAATCTGTCTTCCCACACTGCTTTGTAAATTTACCCCCTGTCACACCATTTTAAAAATATGAAACTTACCCTCGTTTCATAAATTAGCTCTTGTGATCTTTTAAAAATTTATGTGGGCAAGGGAATTAGAAGTCTAATTTCCACATTCCGGGCCTTGATTCTTCTATGTAAAAAAGGCTAGCATTAAAAATATTTTTTAGTTAATAGGTATAGTGATTTATAGGAAAGTTATTGTCACTATTGTCAGGTGGCATCGGCTAATTTACTTTAGTCTTAAGTCATACTGCTATTACATTTTAATGATTATGAAACATTTTCTCTTATTTGATTTCAAAACAGTATTCTGCAATGCTCACAGATTAATATTTTCACTTGGTAAATGAATGAATGGAAGATTTGACAGTTTAAATAACTCAGAGGCATATAGTTCAGTGAAAAGAGCAGGCACATTGCAGTTTTGCAGTTAGAGTGGTATAAAGATTTTATAACCTAACTTTTTTTTCTACTTAATGGCTATAGAACTTTAAGTAATTTGCTTATCATACCTCCTGCCCCTTACCATCTTCACCATCCAATCTTTAGCCACATACTTGCCAATTTCATTTATTACACCTGTAAAATATTGTCAATATGGTTTAGCTAATATCATATCTATAAAGTTTGAGTGACTCCTGCTTTTAAATTTTCCGAGTTCTCCACCAACTTCCTAAAAAATTAGTTTCAGATTTAATAATGCACTGAAGTTCATGGAGTAGGAAGAGAAGATATAAATTCAATCCATGCCTGGCCATAAGCCCATATTCTGTCTGCTGTACATACCTTTTTTGATGCATTTGATAATCTATTCTGGTCCCTTCTCCTTCCCACTGAAAGGTGTTAACATTATGCTATGTGGAACCAGAGCATCCATTCCATTTTTGGTTTAATAGAGTGGGCTTCAGTTTTTAAAGTATCCCTGTTATAGAGGGCAGTGTTCTCTTTAGTTCATTTTAAATTTCCTTGAAGTGAGCCCTTATGTGGGGATTAGAGATGAGAATGGGGAGAAGTCTTTGAGAATTGTCCTTCTGTAGGGCTATCTCTCTAGTCTTCCCTCCACCCCCTGTACTGCCCACTGCCCTGGCAAATCTTTACCAAACGAAATGATTCAATGCCAATTGTCAAGCATTCTATTAAGGTCCCTAAAACAAAACAGTGATCATACCTTATCATGAAAAAATGAAAAATGAAAAAGAAAGTAATGGAGCCAATAAAAAGCTAAAGGAAACATTTTACTGAATTTTGCACAAGACGAGCGTCTTAGACAGTTGTCAATGTTATCTTTATAAATGCAGAGCAACAGTCTAATCCAGGGGCTACAAAGATAGCAGCAAGCTTGCACCGAGAGGCAAGAGGTCACCATTCATGGGGTAATGGCAAATAAAAAAAGGCCCTGTTAGCCACGGAACACCTGTGGGAATTAAGAAGCTGCTATGTCTTTGAGAATATGCAAAGTTGTAGGCCTGGGGTGAGCCTGGTTCTAATAACTGCTTCCGCTCCCTGGAAGGCCAGCACACTGCATCTGCAGGACATTCTCTGTCCATTCAGTGCTTCCATGTCCAAGGCAGGAGGATATTGCATTCTCTGAAAAACCTCTACACCCTTTCAGTTTTCTTTTAGTCTTATCCAAACAGGCACCTGAATTTTTAGTAATAAATGTTTTTGTGCCCCAAATAAGCACATTTTTCTTTTTTCATTATATATATATTTTCCTGGAACTATTTGAAACTTTGCTGAGTATATAACAAATTTCTCAATGATATAACTTGAAATATCTAAATCATAAAAGTATGATCATTGAGATTTATTAAAGCATCGGGAAACGTGTATGCTGTGATGAGAAGTAGCAAAGAATAGAACAAAGAAATGGTTATGATTGTCTAGTTCAGATGCTTTTTCCTTATACCGCTGCTTTCCTGAAAAATCACTTTGTTACATGATTGAGATTTTTCTGAAATAGCTGAAGGGAAATTATGTGTGATATACACATGGGTTAAGTGTCATCTCCTATCCTAATTTCAATGGCATAAAACAACCTGCAGGTAACCAGCAAAACCTTTCTGGTAGGCCTGGAATTTGGCAATGTGAGGAAAGGACACATGCATATCTCTCCCTGTAAAGTTTCTGTCTAACTGTGATGCAAGTATAAGAACCCCTAACTTATAATTAATTATACAAGGCAAGAGAGGAAACAATTCCTCTTATGTTTTTGTTAGTAGCTGGTCTTGAGTCATTTCCCACACACAGCAACCCTATGAACAACAGAATGCAACCGTGCCTTGTCCTCTGCCAGCTTTACACTTACTCCTCTGCTTGAGCCTGTTGTTGCCTCTACTGTCAGTCCAGCTCTTTGAAGGCCTCTCTGTTTCTTGATACCCCTCTGCTTTCCCAAGCAGGATGGCCTTCTCCAAGGACTGGTCTCTCAGTAAATAGTACTGACAAATTCCTGCACGAAGTCAACAGTTAATACTCCGCTGCTAAGCAAGAAGTTCAACTCTACCATGAGGTTCTAAAGCGGTATCTCAGGTGACCTATCTCAGGAAAACAAAATGACAAATGACAACCACATGGAACACAGTCCTGCTCTGATCCTGTGGGGTCACTACACGTTGGAGCGGGCTCAATGGGATTGGGCTGTGCAGACACACCTGAATGAGCCCAGGAGGTGAAGACCCATCTTTGAGCGTGATTGACAGAAAAGGAATCCTTCGGTAGACATGAACGTATTCGTGTATTACTTTGAATAAAGTTAAAGTTAGTGGGAAAGCAGAGAGGTGATCTAAAGAAAGATACAATTGCATATGAATTCTAATTCTTTCATTTAACAAATGTCTATTGAACACCTTTTCTGCTTCTGGTATTTTTCTGTGAAATAAAATACAATGGCCAAAAGATGTACCTGTTCTTGCACTAGAAGTGAGAATCTGTACAGGAGTTTATGCTCTGGAAGAAGGGGATGTGAGCTTTGTCAATAACCAGTTTAGTGACCTTGAGTACCTAAATGTCCCTGAGATTTATTTCTCCAATCAATGGTCTGAGAATGATAGTAGTGGCTTCTTGTGTAATTTGTGGGGATTAAATTAAATAATGCGCATAAAGAAATCACAGTGCCTGGCTTATAGGAAATGCCCAATAAATTTGAATCCAGACCCATCAACTTCAAAGTCCCTGAACTTCACCTGTATCTTATTACTTATACTCAAATACTACACTTGTTTCTTGCTCTTACATTTTTTTCCCCACATCTTCTCAATGCGCTCTCAAATTTTTTGTTTGCTATTCATCCGTGAGATGCTATGCTTCTTATAGATGCATTCATAATCCTCTTCCAATATTCTTCATGTTTCACTACAGGACAACTTAGGCTTTCACACAATTTCAGCTACCATCTACTCACTGATGACTCACAATTGAAACTCTGTAGCTTTGTCCAAGCCTTCTCTGGTGAACTCTGGCACCTCAAATGTCTTGCTAGATCCTCAATGCCACCCCAAAGACATCTGAGATGAGTCACATTCGCATTTGTCTTGAAAGATAAACTCCTTAAGACCAATAATGGTCATAATTATACCAGGAGGGCAAGGGAAAGGTGGGGGGAGGAAGGGGAAACCGATCACAATGATGTCTATGTAACTCCCTCCCTGGGGGATGGACAATAGAAAAGTGGGTGAAGGGAGACAAAGGTCAGTGTAAGACATGGCAAAATAATAATAATTTATAAATTATCAATGGTTCATGGGGGAAGGAGTGTGGCAGGGGGAGGGGAGAAATGAGGAGCTGATACCATGTCCTCAAGTAGAGAGCAAATGTTTTGAGAATAATTAAGGCAACAGATGTACATATGTGCTTGAAACGATGGGTATATATATATGGATTGTGATAAGAGTTGTATGTGCTCCCAATAAAATTATTTTAAAAAAAGATTTCCATGACTGTAACCTTTAAGGAAGCAAATTTCCACAAAGTGACAGGTAGGTTGGAATTACCTACTTTTTTGGTTAGTAGCCAAGTCTTTAACCATTATGACATCAGGACTTCTCAGCAGAGGAACTGTCTGGATGTAAATCCTCTTAAGCAACACAAGACAATAATAAAGCCTAGCTGTAGAGTTCTTATGATGGTTAATGAGACTATGTATCATGTATATGAAAACAAAGATTGATGAACCTTTGCAGGGAGCAAGTGAAATAAGGGTTTCTGGGGGATGATATAGAGGTGGTAGCGGGAGAAGGGGTGAGGACATCAAGACATAGAAAAGGAAGTTTTGCAAACTGAGTGGTAGCAAATGTACAATTGTGCTGGACGTGATTGAACCATGGAATGATTTGATATATGTATTAAGTCCAATTAATAATCATCATAATAAAAAATAGACTATTTCCTGATGTGTAGTAAACATTTATTCCACTATTTTCCACCATTCTTGCACCATTCTCAAATTACATTTCAACAGTACCATATCATTGAATGCATTTTACATTTATATGCTGTTTTCTACCTCATTCTCTGCTTCTTTCTTGTTTCACTAATTCTTCCTACTTTTATTTCTTAAAGATTAAGCGTAAAAAAGATTGTTAAATATAATTTCATCTATGAATCCTCTCTTGTGTGAACCCATCAAATTTCAACACCATTGTCTATTTCCATTACTATTGCTTTAAGTCTACATAATTACTTACATGTTTCTTTCCTTTTTACCCTGAAAACCTCTAGAGAAAACAAACCTCTGGTAAGTCTGTGTACAAGGCACACTCGTAGTTGCTGGCAACTACTGGTTCATTTCCATCTCATAGCAGCCATCTCATAGAGCCAAACACTGCCCTTCCCTGTGTCATCCTCACGCGGGTTAGGTCTAAGCTCCTGGCTGCAGGCCCTGTACCAATCTATCTTGTGAAGGGACTTCACAACCCTCTACTCTACTAACCCTCTACTTTACTTTGCAGGGATTGGCCTCCCCAATCAAGTGTCCAAAGGAAATAAGACAAGCCTCATCAGTTTAACTTGTAAGGATCCTTTTGGCTGTGCTCCTTCCAAGACAGATGTTTCTTTTCTTAGCCATCCAATTCACCATCCTCTCTGCGGGCGAAAGCTAAGGGTGCTGCCTCTTTACAGATGGCCCATCTCAGAACCCCCACTGAGACTCACCATGAGATGGAATTGACACACTGGCCCAGGCTGTGGGTTGGGCAGGCAGTTTCACAGTGTCACATGGAGGCCATGTGAAGTGAAAATGGACTCAGTGGATCTTAAGAGAGAAACCACTAAGATTGCTCTTAAAAATGTCACTTTTCCATCCTGTGTGGCACATAATAAAAATGGGACTATTTAAAGACTAAACCAAAACTCATTGCCATCCAGGTGATTTTGACTCCTAGTAACCTTATATGGGACAGAGTAAAGCTGCTTCTGTGTGCTTCTGAGCCTATAACGCTTTCCAGAAGTTGACCATTCATCATTGTCTTGCAGACAGTGGTTTCAAATCACCATGTGTAGCCCACTATGCCAGGCCCATTGACTTAACAACTCCAGGTAGAACTTTGAGGTCCATCCTGTCTTGCTTCCCCACCCTTGTATCTCCAGTAGCTACCACAATGTCTGATCCACATCTCTGACTCGTGACTCTTTTTACTAGTGTTGACTGTTTGAACTCCAATTTGGACAGCCCGAGGTTAAGGTGCTTTGGCATCGCTGTGTCTTAACTCTCAGGGTTGGTAAGTGGGAAGAAGAGACAAGTCATGGAAGAGACAGTGTCATGCTATTTGAAACACCAGAAGTGACCAGATGGTAGACTCTCGAAACTAGAATGGTCAGACATGGTCCAACAGAGAGTCCCCTGTTTTAAGCTCACTGTTTTAAGTTGGCCCCTTAATGGTTGAAATGATACAGATTCTACTCTATCACCAGCAAGTTCTAAATACTGACGTCCATATTCAGGATTTCAGGCAAGGAATGGAAGTCAGTGAAAAAAAATCAGTGTGAGTTGGAATCCAGTCCACACTTATATATGCCGTGCAGATCGCTGCAGCTTCTCCTTTGTCTACACGGCCTAGTGAGCTTGTGCCTCTGAGGCTAGAACAGCACGTCGTTAGAAAACATGTGTGTAGGTCTGTACGACATCTCTGCTGCCATTCTCTGCCTTTGTGTTTTGGCTACCTGCCATCGAAATGAATGGCTTTCAAATTGCTTGAAAAGTGAAATGGCACTTTTGTATAATTTTAGAACAAGGGAGCCACTCTTAATCTTTTTAAACTGACTTAGACACTTGTCAGTTATTTGAAGGGGTTTATAACTTTGTCACCTATGTAGTCATTCAAGTTCTTAAAAATCAGGTACAGTCTGTAACAGGAAGGCTTCTTTGGCAGCAAATGTAAGCTCTCAAATCAGTATTTAGTTTGATTGATGCTGAGTATTAAGCAGCTTCCTTCTATGATTCAAACCCTCTTCCACATGCTTGCAAGTTTTACGTGATGGGTAAAAAAGATGAAGGACATTTTCTACAATTAATCTGAGATAATTTTTGTCTATGCGCATTTGTAGAATAACTTTTCTATTCAACAGGATTTCCTCAGCTTGGTTTTGTCCCTCCAGATTGCTATTTCTCATTGCATTTCTTTGAGAACCATTTCTGTTTATTGTCCTTGTCATAATACACAAAGAAGAGTCTGCAACCAGGTTGACTTATTTTTGTCATGGGTAAGGAGCAACTCCCTACATAACATGAAATTTCAAATGAAAGAATCTATATCTCTTGTGCAGAAATCAAAACAAAACAAAACACAAATGAAGGTTTTTTTATTCATATATGCTGTGGGAGTTACCAGCAATTTTAAAAACCATTTTGTGAAACAGAAAAGAAAAAAAAGGGAGGAGGTGCAACCATACAAATAAATAAAAACCATCTGGTCTGACGACTTGTATAAGTTCCAGGTTCTTGCAACTTGTAAAGGGCCCAGTGTTAAGTCTCTGAAAGTTGAAATTTGTAATGGAAATGCTAAGTGACCCTCAAAAGGCTTAAGGGGCATTGTCAAATAATTTAAGGTCAAATTTTGACCAAATTTTAAATTGCAATAATCTGGTGAGAAATATGTTCCAGATTTTTAATATTTATATTTTTGCAACTTTACATTATTCAGAAAAATCAATGAAAACATAATGGATATTGCTTCTTTAGGACTATCTCTTTGAGTCATTAATCAATAAAAATTGTTAGAGATGTGCTAATGTAAAATTTCTACTATTGCTACAAAATCAGCAAGGAAAGTCAGATTGTCTAATGCTCCATTACAGTGAAGTCCAAATATATATGTATGCAGACAAACTCCTTCACATGAAGAGGTTATCAAAATGCAATATGAACCATTAAAATGGTCAACAATCACAACCCGGTTTTATTGTCACGAAATTGTGTTAAAGGTCTTACTTTGCTATACCACACTACTGTGTTTTCTTTATACTTCCTTAGAATCTGGATTCAAAATTACATAAGCAGAATCCAACCTTTTACATATTTTAGAAAGAATATTATTTTCAAATAGTTCCATTCAATTTTTCTTCGATATTGATGCCATTACATTAGCATATTTGTAGATCATTCTTTAGATTAAAATTTTGACAATTTGTTTCCAACTGCTTCGAAAATGATTTTGGGTATTTTACACTAACATTCTTAAAACCTAGTTTATTCTTGGTTTACAAGGCAGATAAAAGTTTTCAAAATACTCACCTGAATCAGCCTATATCCTCTGTGTATAGTGCTCCATGTGGATTCTTAATATAACACATTCTGTCATAAAATGTTATATGGCATAATTATAACCATTCACTAATAAAGTCACATAGTTATTTGTCATATGTTTTGCCCTTGAAAAGTCATTCCTAATAGCATAATCAGCCTCTCAGCAGAAATAAATCTCAAAATAGGAGGAATGTAGGGAAAACACATAGTAAATTTTACAGTTGCTAAAATATTCACAGACTACTCAGATGACATTTACGGTAATTATTTTAAGCTTGATACCAGGCTGGAAGGTAAAGGGGGGAAAAGTTAAAAAAAGGACCAGAACAGACCATTCTAAAAACATGACTCCGAATAGAGAATGAACATCTATATCATGCTTGAAGAAAACTTTTTTTTTTCTCTTTTGTTTGACTCCCTCACTCTCATCTTTCTATAAAACATCAAGGCCTGGTCACTCCCAGAGGGAAGGCACAGAAAGAGATAAATGTGTAGTCTGATCTGATATGGCAAATTGGCTGCACCTATATTTTCTTATATCCGCTTCCAGTCCAGCATGGGTCTGCTGATGAGAAAATGCTTGTATTTCCTGAACAAATGAATGAATGCTGGTGTGTGTGTGTGTGTATGTGTGTGTGTGTGTGTAGTCTGCATTTGTCTCCTTAACATTCCTTTCTTGTTGTTTTGCAGAGATCAGTGCATGATGAAGAGAGATAGAGTGAAAGAGAAGGCAACTTTTAAGGTGTTGGAAATTCTAAGCAATAGCAAAGTTCCTACATTCTTGGCATTTCTGTCATCACTTAGCCTTAAATTCCAATTTTTCCCTTCTCAGGTTAGTTTGTGTGCTAAGGTTTACTGATTCCCAGGTTAAAACACAATGAAAACAAACTAGGAAGTTTATACCATTAGACAACATAAATAGACAGGTCAGCTTGAGACTCAACACCACATAAACAAACAAAAAACATTCCCTTATAAGAATGACCACCCCAGTCCACTGAGAATTTGTCCAGCAGCAACTAGTTACATGCAGACATCTCTTTAATGGCTTTGAAGTGAAGCCCGTGGCAGGGCCTGGTGCCAAGATCCCTGCCATAGTTAATGCTCTCGCTCGCATTGATTTAAGCCCAACTCCAGCTCTTGGGAGGCAATTTTGCTTGGGTGCCATGATTCTTCCTAAAACAATCAATAGTTATGAATACACAACCATAAAACTTTTTCTGTGTAGAAAAAAATATATCTGGTTGAGAGTGTAATCAAGAATCCGTGTGGCTGTGTGGATCTCTGGGCGCATGGCTGCAGATGACTTCCATTGGTGCAGTAAAAGGTCATGCCACTATATACTGTCTCTTAACATCAGTGAATGCAAAATAGCTTCTGCTGCTCTGAGCAAGAATCATTAAACAAATTCATAAATCAATGGAGCATACAGATGCATTACTTTAATTATCATTTCTGCTCAGATGGTTGGTTTATATAATGTAATTGTTGACTGTTTCCCAGTATTACATTGGAATGGCTTGATTGGGTCGCCTCGTATTTCATATTGTCCTAAATTTTTAAGCTTTTATTATTTTTTTAATGAATAGGAAGTAGAATGTAGTGGCATTCACTACAGGACCGTTTTGTTGAAATTTCCTTTTGGATTGTGTGTGTATGTGATATTTGACATTTCTTAACTCTGACTCTCAAACTGAAGCATTTTCATCTCTATGGATATTTGCTCAGCAAGATTCTGGAAACTATTCTTAGATTTTTATAAAGTTTCTTCTCACTTTCTCATTGTGGACCTAAAATACATGTACCACTTTACTGTCAGAGCAATTCTGCAGAGTACTAAGAGATATGACAATCCCAGAAGATGTACCTGCTATGATCTTGTCTTTAGGACACCAGAAGTAAATCAGGTGTGTGCGCGTGTGTGTGTGTGTGTGTGTGTGTGTGTGTTGGCTATGGATAGGTGGAGCTACCCCCACTCTCTTATATACCCCTACAAGGCAACTTCTCCTAAGGTTTCATCATCATGATTTGGTGTTGAGCACAGGGAGAGCGGATTTTAGGAAGCTGTAGGGAAGCCAGACTCTGCAACAAAGAGAGATGGGAAATCCAGGTGCCAGTGCTGCCTGGATTTGCCTTGGATGCTGCTGTGATCAAATCTGGGGTGAGGAAGATGTCAAGTCTGAATAAAGATCACATCCTTGAGGTAAAGATGATTCACAATATTACTCCTTCTGATTATGAGATTATCATGTCACAAATGTGGAGTGGGTGTTTACATTAGCAAACTGGATTATAAAATCTCTAAAAATATGACTGTGACCTATTTCTATATAAGCATGATGGATAACTTTCATTTTGCAAATATTTTGCCCAGCTTGTGTAGGGAACATTGTTTCCCCAGGTGAATATCCTTTCCTCCCTCCCCTTTTAATACCTTCTCCTCAAATATGTTATATTTCCCAACACACAATTTAGCTTTGAGATAATAGACATTACTTTTGTAAGTGTGCTGTGGAAACTGCTTTGGAAAAGCAAGGTATTAATATTGTTGTATTACATTTTGTTGCAAAATCAAATAGATAGTTAAGGCTAGCAATACTAAAAAATATTTTATTTATTCATAAAATTTGAAACTAAGACCAGATTTTAAAAATCTCAATTCTTTTAAAATGACTTAAGTTGAGTAAATAGACCATGTAATGAACATTTCAAACTTCATAATCTCAATTAAATATTTTCCGTCAATTAGAATATATGTACTTTGAAATAGCTGTTAAGCATTAAAGCCAATATCTTTAGGTATATGGCTTCTTCCTTCTTGTTCTTGTCCTTTCTCTCTCTCTCTCTCTCTCTCTCTCTTTTCTTTTACAGTGAAATAATTTTAAATCTAGGGCATTATTGGGAAGTATACCAAAAGCAGTCACATGAGTTTTCCAGGCACTATACAGATTTCATACCATTCATATTTATAAAGGGAAAGTGAATCTGTATTTATATGTACATCTTTTTTGACATTAATTGATAATTTATTCTCACTTCTCTTCAAAATTTTATCAAAGTAATATTAGTTGTTTCAATACTTCTAAGAATGCTGCATGAGTGGGGGGTGGGATGGGGGGAGTAGGAATAGAGGAGACACACAGCAAAATGTTGTGTTTTGAAGCTTAATGGACCATAGTGTTTTTTAAAAATGATTGTATAGTGATGGAGCAGTGGAAACTGTCCTTGCGGTAAAATGTGTCATCTTGGATGACATGAGAGAGATCTCCCTTACACCTCCTTTCCTGAAATATAACTCCAAATTTAACATTTTGGACGTAACAAACCATTGTTGGAAAACCAAAATGGTCTTAGATTAATTTTCTAAAAGAGAACAAGAGAAATATTCACTTTGTGTTCTGAGGCAATGCACAGCTATCCTACTCAAGTTGTCCGTGATTTATGATACATTCAAATTATGATAAATAGCACAACCATGATTTTAAAAAATGCTCTCCTGTACATCTTATTGTTAGTGACATGTACTATATTTTTTATCATGTAACACATGTTATTTATCTATTTCTGTAATACTTATTTTTTTGCACATGATGCAATTCTCTGGAGAACTCATTACCTAAGGACCCTGCCTGTGCACAGTATTTGTTTCTGCACACTACTTGTGGAAAACACTGTGCCATAGACAATCTACACACAATGTGTCATTTGCTAAGGAACAATACACATGCAATGTGTGTTTATTCTCATGGTAACCCCAATGACAAATAAGAAAGCAGATTTCTAAAGACATTGAAAATGAAAAGCAATGATAATGAAAACTTGAGAAAAAACCTATTCAACTTATCCTAAACAACTAACTTACGATAGCTAATAGAACAGAACCCCACAAGTAAATCAGGGACTACCTGTCATTTCCACCTGATTTTCCTGCTCTTGAATTGCTTGTGTTAGGTCAAGTTAGGCACTGAATGTGCCTAACTTACAACAGTCTTCTCTTCCCATGATTTCATTGTAAGTCAGGTCTGACGTGGCTTCAGTACCTCTTTTTATCCTTTGTATTATCATTGCTTTTTGTTAGTATTTTTTATGAATTCAATCTTTATTTATACTTGGGGATTGATATGAGAATGATAATATCAGGAAATTATATAGTACAGCTCCTCTCCTTGTACAACTTGCTAAAGATACCATATGCAAAATATCTCCAATACTTTGCAAGTCAAGGACTCATGTATGGTGCTAAATAGCCCTATAGAGAGACTCCAATATGAAGAAGCAAGCATCCTGCCAAAAAGCAACATCAAGTTGGCAGCCATGTAAGTGCATCATGATGAGAGTGGATCAATCAACATTTTCAACAGTTTCACCAGTTCTTCAAAAAGCAGAATATATATGCATTGTTGCTGTACTCTTATGCCATTAAAATAGTTCCAACTCATAGTAGTCAACATACAAGAAGCAGAAACACTACTCTAGCCTGCATCAGCCTCACAATTCCATTTCTGCCCATTGTTGCAGCCATTATGCCAATCCACCTTGCTCTAGGTCTTCCATCTTCTCTCTTCGTCTTTTTATAGACCTTCTACATTACCAAACACGATGTCTTTCTCCAAGGATTGATCCCCCCTGACAGTATGTTCAAAGGATTAGAAAGAAAGTCTCATCATCCTTCCTTTTAAGAAACATTCTGACTGCACTTTTCATTTTTCTGGAAATCCAGACAACATTGAACATCCTTTGCCAATACTAAAATAAAAAGGTAAAAGTTTTTCTTTGGTCTTTCTTACTCACTGTTCAGCTATGTGTGTACATAAAGTGGAAATACAATACTTTAGATTGGGTGTATCTTAATATTTAAAGTAAAATCTTTGCAGTTAATTTCACTGCAATGTAGTAAAAAACTCATAAAATACACAATGCACTATATTATATATACCTGTATTTAATATTACTTCTTATACTTCTTGCAAAATCTTTTTTAAACCTACGAATCTATCATTGAAAGTAGTGTAACAAAATTACACTATTGATAAATACATAATTACTAGTCAATTGAACAAAGAAGCCACACATGTTGGTGATGAATGTGGTTCTGGCATGCCTGGTGGTTTATATTTTAGTTTACAGTAATGTATAAAAGCAAGAGTGAAAAAAAACAGAGACATAAGCTGGAACTTCATTTGTCCATCCTATTTATTTTAAAATACATTAATATTGATTTTCAAATACAGGGAGAATACTCCCTTAAAATAAATATGTACTAGTGACACAATAGAGATAGGACACGCATAATTATGTGCCTATGCTATAGCCACAACACACTTATAAATGCAATCTGCATTGTTAACATTTTATTCATTGGTTTCTTCTGTTGTAAAGAAAGCCTTTTGGTATGGCTTTCTTTAGGTCTAGGGCTAGAAAAGCAACAAAATGATAAATAAATCCTTGACTTAGCCTGTGTGCCAATTCCTATTGCATTGACAGCTGCACCAGGATGTCACTCCATGAAGAGTTGAAAGAAATGCTCACTAGAGCCAGTTGTATATATTTTCATCACTGAGACCAAAAGAAGGCAATAGACTCAGAAGTATATATGCATTATAGAAAAAGAGTAAAATATTTAATAAAATGAGTTTTATATGTTTATTACATTTTCTTTTAATGTAATTTACTTAATAACAATTCAAAACCCAAACCAACTTTCATAGCCAATTTAGATTCATACTTAGCATATATTTGGTGTCGTAGACAGAAAATATTTATAGGAACAGGTAGCCTTATGTTTTATTTTTTGTGGACATCGCTGCCTCTGGTGGTGTAGGTGCTATCCAGTGCCATTCCTGAGAGCTGCGGCTGGATTTGAACAGCCAAGCCCGCGGGCCGCAGTCCCATACTCAACCACTTATGCCACCAGGGCTCAGCCCAGCCTTATGTTTTTAATAGCAAATGTATATACTTAAATTTTTCATAATGGCTGAACAAAAAAAAATTGCAATGTGCAGCTCAGGAGGACAAAGTGAAGTATTAGAAGAAATGTACTAAAACCTCGAGTTAGAAAGCAAGCACAAAGAATACAGTTAGCTTGTATCCCACTGAAAAAAAGACTAAAGAAAAAATTCAAGCTTTGAGTTGTAATATTGAAAGAGTCTTTGGGAAAAAATAGGATGCCAGACACATTAAACAAAGATGGAAAGAATACACACAGTCACTGTAACAAAAGTAACTTGTCAACACTTAACCATTTCAAGAAGTAGCATATGACTAAGAATTGATGGTAATGAAGGGAGAAGTCCTAGCAGAATGAAAGGCATTAGCAGAAAGCAAGACTCCAGGAATTGACAAACTATCCATTCAGATGTGTTAACAACCTGATGAAGTACTGTAAGCAACCAGTTACCTACGAAAAGACATTTTGAAAAAAGATAACTAGCCAACAGACTGAAAATGTTCCTTATTTGTGCCCAGTGAAAAGAAAGGTGACCCAGAAGAATGCAGAAATCATCAAACAATACCAGTAATATTTCGCCACATGCCTGCCAGTTTGTCGTGTTGTGATGGCTTGTGTGCTGCTGTGATACTGGAAGCTAGGTCACTGGTACTTCAAATGCCAGCAGGGTCACCCAAAGTGACTAGATTTCAGTGGACCTTCCAGTCTAAGAACAGGCAATGAAGAATGACTCAACTCCTGACTTCAAAGTAATACACCGCTGAAAACTTTATGCATGACTTCAAAACATCATCAGATACTGAAGACCTAATGGATGGTAGCAGAACTTTGTCCATTGTGCCAGAGGCGAGGCTTCTCATGTCTGAGGGCATACTGCAACCGAGAAGGGGCTCTTGTCTTGGAGTGGAGTCCACCATAGTGATGTGAGTCAAGTAAGGCCAGTGGGAAGGGAGCCTCCTACATCTGTATTTCCTGACAAGCCATGACAAAGTAAAGAGGATCAGCTGCAAAAATCTGCTAATGATGGAAACTTGGAATGTTCCAAGTATGAATCTAGAAGAATTGGAAATCATAAAAAATTAAATGGAGTGCATACAATGGATGTTCTAGACATCCGTGAGCTGAAAAGGTCTGGTTTGTTAATTTGGGTCAGAAAATCATACAATTTACTATGCGGGGAATACCACAATCATTGTGAAAAATACATTGCAAAATCAATCACATATTACAATGCTATTGGTGATAGGTTTATACTTATCTATCTTCAAGAAGATCCAATCAATATAACTATTATTTAAATTTATGTGTCAAACATGAAAAATAGTGATAAAGAAATAGGACAACTCTTCCAACAACTTCAGCCTGAAATTATTGAAACGTGGAATCAAGATGCATTGATGATTATTGGCAATTGGAATGCAAAAATTGGAAATGAACAGGAAGGAATAGTAGTTGAAAAATATGATCTTGGTGATAGAAATTAAGCCAGAGACCATATGATAGAATTTTGCAAAACTAAAAAACCTATGCATAGCAAATACCTTTTTTCAACAACACAAAAAGCAACGATACACATGAACTTTCCCCAGATAAATTACACAGATATCAAATTGACTACCTCTGTGGGAAGAGATGATAGAGAACCCCAATATCAGCAACTAAGCCAGCCCAGAGGTTGACTGTGGAACCAAATAAACATCCATTGCTCATATGTAAGTTCAGGATAAAGCTGAAGAAAATTTAAGCAACCATGAGAACCAAAATACAACCTTGAGTCTATCTCGCCTGAATTTTGAGATCACCTCAAGTACAGATTTAGCTATTGAACACTGTGACAGAACACAGGATGCGCTGTGGGAGGACATCAAGAACATCAGTCATGAAGAAAGCAAAAGGTCATTAAAAAGACAGGAGAGAAAGTAGAGATCAAAAAGGATGCCAGAGGAGATTGCGAATCTTTCTCTTAATCATAGAACACCTGAAGCAAATAGAAGAAAATATTAAGTTAAAGAACTGAATTGAAATTTTCAAATGCAGCTTGAGAGGAGAAAGAGAAGTATTATAGGAAATGTGCCAAAACCTGGAGTTAGAAAGCCAAACAGGAAAAATGTACATGGCATATATAAAGCTGCAAGAACTGAAGAAAAAAATTCAAGCCTTGAGTTGAAATATTGGCAGATTGTATGGCAAAGTATTGAATGGTGTAGGAAGCCTCAAAAGAAGGTGGAAAGAATACATAGACTCACTGTCACAAAAGAACTAGTAGACATTTCTCCATTTCAATATATAATATATGAGAAAGTAACAATAATTCAAACAGCACTGAGTGCACAACAAAGGTTTGAGGAATTGATTGAATTACTATTTACACGTTTCAGTATGCTGATGGAGCATTGGAAGCACTCAGTCAGATATGCCAGGAAATTTAGCTTCTTGGTCAACTGACTAGATGAAATCTATGCATGTGCCTATTCCAAAGAAAGGTGACCCAACAGAAGGCTCAACTTATAGAACAATAATGTTGATGTCACATGCAAGTAAAATTTTGCTGAAGATCATCCAACAACGGCTGCAGCAGTAAGTTAATAGGGAGCTTCTAAAGTTCAGGCCAGATTCGGAAGAGTACATGGTACAAAGGATGTTAAATGGATCTTAGTTGAAAGTAGAGAATGCAAGAAAGATGCTTGGTTGTAGTTTTTTGTTACTATGCCAAGACAGTAAATTATTGTTTCTTGCTTATATTCAATATACTGAAATGAAGGAATGCCTACTAATTCAACTGTGTGGACCATAATAAACTATGGATACTCTTGAGAAAAAATGGGAATTCCAGAACATTTCATTGTGTTCACTAGGAACGTACACACGGATCAAGAGGCAGTTGTGCAAACAGAACAAGGGAATACTGCATGGTTTAAAATCAGGAGACATATGCAACAGGGTTGTATCGTCTCATTACACTTGTTCAATTTATGTGCTGAACAAATAATCAGAGAAGCTGACTTAGATGAAGGAGAATGTGGTATCAAGATTGAAGGAAACCTCATTAACAACCTGAATGACTCAACCTTCCAGTGACTCAACCTTGCTTGCTGAAAGTGAAGAGAAATTGAAACACTTGCTGATGGATATCAAGGACTTTACAGAATAGATTATGCCTTAATGTGAAGGAGACTAAAATCCTCACACTAAACTAATAGTAGCATCATGATAAATGGAGAAAAGATTGAAGTTTTCAAGGCATATGTTTTGCTTGGATCCGCAATCAATGCTCATGGAAGCAGCAGTCCAAAAGGCACATTGCATTGCACAAATCTGTTGCACAAGACCTTGTTAGAATATTGGAAAGCAAAATGATATCACTTTGAGGCCTAAAGTGTGGATGACTCAAGCCATGATATTTTCTGTTGCCTCATAGGCATGAAAATCTAGACATTGAATAAGAATGATCAAAGAAAAATCTATACATTTAAATATTGAAAGTACCATGGACTTCTAAAAGGAGAACCTTCTTCATCCTGGAAGAGGTTTGGCCAGAGTGCTTTTTAGAAGCAGGATGGCAAGACTTCATCTTACATAACTTTTACATGTAAAAATAGACTACTCCCTAGAGAAGGACATTCTACTTGGTAAAGTGTAGGGTCAGCAAAACAGGGAAAGGTTCTCAAGGAGATAGGTTGACACTGTAGTTGCAGTGTTGGGCTCAGTCAGAGAAACACTTACCGGGAGGGTGCAGGACTGTGCAGTGTCTCTTTCTGTTGTGTACAGGGTTGCTCTGGTTTGGAACTGACTTGGAGGCTACCAACAACAACAGCATCATTAATATTACATGAGATTCATTTTTCTGAGGATCGTTCTACAACAGGACATCAATAGGAAGCTTTTAGCAAATCAAGTCAGAATAAGGGATGTCATATCTGGCATCTGATGTCTCTTGATGGGAAGCAGAGAATACCAGAAAGATATTTATTTATGGCTTTATTTCCTATGCAAAGACATCCATATGACTGTGTGGACCACATAAACTATTGATAATAAGGAGAACAATGAGATTGCCAAAACATTTCATTGGCCTAATATGGAAACTGTACATAGATCATTCCAATAGAACAAGGGAATACCATGAGGTTTAAAATTAACAAGAGTGTACATTAGGATGGCATCCTTTTGCCATATTTACTCAATCTGTATATCAAGTAAATAATCAGAGAAATTGTATGATATGAACAATGTAGTCTTAGAATTGAAAAAGACTTAATAACATTCATTACACAGTTATACAACCTTGCTGTTAAAAGTGAAAAAGACTTAAACAATTTGCTGATGAAGATAATTTTCCAGCATTAAGTATGGGTTTCAATGTAAAGAACATCCAATTCCTCACAACTGAATCAGTAGACAGCATCATGATATTAAGGAGAAAAGTTTGAATGTGTCAAGGATGCATTCTTTTATTTTTGGTATCACTGCCCTCTGGTGGATTGCATTCTTGCTTGAATCTACAATCAATGTTTATGGAAACAGCAGTGAAGAAATCAAAGGGGGCAAATCTGTTGTCAAGATCTATTCAAGAATATTGACAGTGCCATGGACTGCTCCAACAACAAGCAAATCTGTCTGGGAAGAATCCAACCTGGATGGTGTTCAGAAGTGAGGATGATGAGATTTATTCTTGTTTACTTTGTACACATTATCAGGAGAGACCAGGCTCTGGAAATGGACACCATGTTTGGTAAAGGAGGATGACAGTGAACAAAATGAAGCCCTTGAATGAGATGGACCAATTGACCTGGTGACTGCATCAAGAAGCTCCAATATAACAATTGTGAGGCTGGTCTCTGGCAAGGCTGTTTCCTTCTGTTATACTTAGGGTCACTCTAAGTTGAAAATTGACTCGACATCATAACAATTGCTATCCTCAGGAGGCTTATACGATTTCAGGAGCCCTGATACCATAGTGCTTAAGCATTGGGATATTAATAGAAGGGCTGATAATTTGAACCTGTAAGTTATTCAGGTTGTAGGAAGTTGTAGCAGTCTATTTACGTAAAGATTTGAATCCTTGGAAACGTTATCGGTTGACACCCAGTTGAACACAGGCAGTTCTCTCTGTCCTGTTGGGTTGCTATACATTGAAATCACTCAAATGGCAATGATATATTTTTGTCTTGTAAAATTGCTAGTGTCACCCACTACTACAGGCCATATCATGTCTTTGGGTGACTCTACATACCTTTTCTGACTTCTTCACCACAACACCAGGGCCCTCTGGGCAAGAAGTGCCCTAATTCCCATTCATAGAAACTGTGTCAGATAATAAGTATTTACTGCTGTTTTAAGTCATCATGTGTGAGCTCAGGTGGCAATGTAGCTACCTCCTGAGCTACACCAACACCAACACCAGCAGTTTGAAACCCCCCACTGGCTCTCAGCTGAAAGATGAGACCTTCTACCTCCTAAAAATGTACAGTCTTGGAAACCGCCAGGGAGCAATTCTACTCTGTCTTATGGGGCTGCTCTAAGTTGGAATATTCTCAAAGGTTCTGAGTTTTGATTTTTTAGAATGTATGCATTGAGTATATTTCTCATGCTGAAATAGATAAACTATTCACATCGACTTTAGATGTATTCAAATCTTTCAGTAAGAAAGCAAAAATGACATTTGTTAAACAATGAAACAACAAATTTCTCAAAATGAAGTAAAACAGTTTATTTTGTATTTTTAAGAGATTTTATCCATAAGAAAAAGTGTCATTTTAATAAGAAAATTATTGCAAACATCATTTAGCTGTTGATATGAGTCCAGAGTGTGAAGGGGTAAGAAAATCACTAATTACAATCACTGCGCATTGAATTAGTGTGACTTAAAAATAATTGCTACATGCGGAACAAGTACTTTATGATTTTTAAGAAATTAAAGGCTAAGTTTGTTGGCTTTTATATTGAATTGTTCTCATTTTGATCACTTGATTTAGGTAGAGAATTCTTTTTGTTTAAAAATATTTTGAATATAAACTTAAGGAAAAAATTTATGTTGTACAATTAACACCAGGTAAAAACTAAAATTCAGAAATACATTTTGAAAAGACAAAAATACATATCAAGCTTCAGAAAATAAGGTGGAAATTATTTGATAATCACAGCCTAAACTTTTGGATGATACAACTTTAGCACCCTCCTCGGTGCATTGAGAGATAACTAGGGAAACTCTGGGAAACAATTTCTTTCTCTCTAGTTTTCTTTTCTTTTGTCCTTTATTTCTTTTTCTTTCTGTTTCTCTACCCTTACCTCAAGCACACAAAATTGAATTAATCATACTGCATAATTCTTGATACATTGCCATAATTACTTGCCACATTTATTATTTTTTTATTTTGTAATATGACGAGCCCTCACATTTGTTTATGAACCCATGTCGTCTTTAGTGTTCCTGTCGGGATGTGAGCATCATGGATTGCCAGGTTATTAGAACAAAGTGTTCATGCATTGAGGGAGTACTTGAGTAAAGGCTCAATGTTTGTCTGCTGCCTTAATACTTAACATATAAATATATGTACATATATCTATGTCCCAGTCATTAAATATAACTATATCTACATGTGTACATACTTGTATTTAAACCTCTATTAATGGCCTTTGCCTTTAGTCCTGTCCTCTATTTCCTCTTTCTTAGCTCTTATCCAACTATCATGTTGGGCCTTCACTCTGGTTTCCATAATTCCTGTTGGCTACCTTGCCCTTGTTCAAGCTCCATCAGGTATCCTACGCCATCCTCATCACTGATTTTAGATCACTTGTTGTTCCTTTGTCCCTGGGTTTATTCATACCCCATTTCCCTTCCAACCCTCTTTCTTTTTTTCCCTCTTTTTTGGGGGGTATCACTGTCCTCTGGTGGTGGGAGTAGGAAACCCAGCCTTGCTCCTGGAGAGCTGCTGCTGGATTTGAACCTCCAACCCAGTGGGCCTCAGTCCCACGCACAATCACTATGCCACCGGGGCTCAGTCCCTGCCCCTCTTTCATGTCCCCCCTGAAACCATCAGTCTCACTGTTTTCTCCTCCAGATTATTTATCCTCCTATCTTATCTAGTTAGACATGCAGAGACAATAATAAGCACAATACAAATATAAGACAAAGCAAAACAAAACAAGACAACAATAACAAAACAAACAATGACAAAATGAAAAACCTAAAAATAGTTCCAAGTCTGTTTGTTGACCTCTAGTAGTGGTTTCCATTCAAGTCAGATGGGGAACCATGTGTTGGCCCTGAAGTCTATTTTTTGTTTTCCTCAGGGGCTTCATTGCTTTATTCCCCTTACTGCTCTATTATACCGCCTTCATGTTTGACTTCAGTGCAATAGGGTCACATGGGGGCACAATCCCCACACTGTGTCTACGGTCTTGTCCTCAGTAGTGCTATGGGTCTCATGGTGTGGCTGGCCTTATGGTCCTCTCTCTGCACTGGCTGCTTTGAGCAGGAATATCATCCTTGGGGTTGGGTGAGCCAGGATATGCTCCATTCGCTCTCCTCTCTTCGTTTGCTTCTGTGTGCTCTGATCAGATGCAACCCTCTCCCTGAGCTGTAGCTTCAGTGCTGTCCTCTGAAGTGCATTCTTGGTGGGAAGGTGTCCAGCTATCAAAAGATATAGCATCTGGTGTCTTAAAGGCATGGAGATAAGCAAGGAGCCATCTAACCGAGAAGCAACAAGGCCCACAAGGAAGTAGCATATCAACATGTGTGATCATGAGGTGTTGATGGGATCAGAACAAAAAAAATCATATGAATGTGGATAAGGGGGAGCATGAAGTGAAGACCCAATGTCCATTTGTAGAAAATGGACATCCCCTTATAGAATGGTCACAAGGAAGCAATCAGTTAGTCATTGTGCAGTATATCACCAATGAAACATACAGCTGTCTTCTAATTCTTTAATGCTCCTCCCCTCTTCCCAATGAACACACTACTATCATAATCCTACATGGGTGACAGATGAAAGCTGGAAACACAATCCAGGACAGATAAACCCCTCAGGACCAATAATGACAGTAGTGGTACCAGGAGGGCCAGGTGAAGGTAGGAGAAGAAAGGGGAAACTGATCACAATTATCTACATATAACTCCCTCCCTGGGGGATGGACAACAAAAATGTGGGTGAAGAGAAACAGCGATCAGTGTAAGACATGAAAAAAATTATAAATTTTCAAGAGTTCATGAGGAAGGAAGGGTGGGGGAAGAGAGAAATGAATTGATACTAAGGTCTCAAATAGCAAGTGTTGTGAAAATGATGATGGCAACATATGTACAAATGTGCTTGACACAATGGATGTAGGTATATGGATTGTGACAAGAGCTGTAAGAGCCACTGATAAATAAATAATAAATAAAATCATTTATATATATATTTGGGTGATACACACATGTGCATAGCTAACAAATAATTTACTATTATTAGATGATCATTATAAATAATGATGACATAGTTATTATTTCCTTACTGACATATTTCATTTAATTTTATAGTAACTCTTTAATTGACATATACTTCATGTAGGATACTACTCAACGGTTTAAATATATTAAAGAGTTGTGCAATCATTACTGCAATCATTTTTAGATTATTTTCTCTACTCTGTGTCCATTGTCACTCACTTCCCATTTCACCCCCGCTTCCCTGTTACAACTCTTAAACCACGGTCATCAAGTGGAAGCTGAGCCACAGCAATCTGATGGGACAGAGAAAATTTCCCTGTGAGATGCTGAAATGGTCACTCTTTTACGGGAGTAGAAAGCCCTGTCTCTCTCCCATCATAAACTTTAGGACATATTAATTTGATCACTGCCTCTATAAGGTTGCCTATGTAAATGTTAGGAGCCTTGTTGGTCCATGATGCTACATGTTGGACTGCTAAAGTTGAGGTCAAATGGTTCAAACCTACTAGTTTCTCCAAAGGAGAAAGGTGAGGCTCTCTGCTCCTGAGAAGATTTACAGCCTGGGAAAGCAGGCAGAATGGTTCTACCGTACCCACGGAGTTTCTTTTTTATTTTCTTCTATGTTTGAAATGAACTTGTAAACTGTCAAAGACTCCAAGGCCACTTCAGTTTTACTTTTCCTTCTTTTTCAGCCACTCAGACCCATGAAGTTTCTATGAGTGAGTTTTTATATAAATTTTATGGTGGTAGAAAAAGTTAACTACATATTCTTATTTTTCACAGAACAACTGATACCACAACTAGAAAATCTGAGTATAATTTAGAAAACACTGATGCTATGATAAAGAACCAGACTTTGTTAGCAATGGGAAGTGATTACAAATCTAAATTCCATACTCACTGTATGTCAGAAAAAAGTAGTTAACACATCTGAACCTTGGTTTTTATCATCTATAAGGTGGGGGTCATCAGAGAATTATAAAGATAAACAATATATATTAATACCTGTGTTTAAAAGATAATTAAGAAAAATAAAGTTACTGAAGGAAAATGAGAAGAAAAATGAATTTGCCAAATAAAAACAATTTCACCTATCATTTGTTGGAAAATGGTGAACACATCAATGGATCACAGTGAAAGTATGGTTTGATATTATGTGGTAGTGTACCCAAATTCAGACCAAAACAATTGCTGTTTTTATCTGAAATCATCTTAAATTACCCAAGTCTATGTGATAAGGGTTATGGCTGCCCCTAATGATGGAAAAACTAATGACACAAAATTATTCATATGAGAAACATTAGCATGTCAAATATTTTGTTATATGTACATTTAGCATTCACACATATACAAATTCAGTATAAGTCAAACTCCTCAACATTTGTTGTAATTCCCATAGACTGAATCTTTTACCACAAATATTGAAACTTATGACTATTAAAGAGACACATTTAATAGATAAACTTGGATTTTTATAATGAGGCATTCTATGTCAGGGTACAATACAGGGAGAAATGTTGGTATATTTTAAAAATTATCTTGACCCTTAAACACCTACACTTGTCAAGTTCTCACTCCAGCTTTGCTTGGGTTCAGAGCAAGCTTTCCTTTGGAAGTTCCACATTGAGGAAATCTGACTGTCCCTGACTTGGAGTCTTCTACTCACAGAAACAGGAAGTCCCACACTCTGAACTGAAACATTTGCCTGAAATACTAGAACCACTGCCCATATTCTAATTTTTCCTGATGGAAAAATACTAATTTTTGGTAGAAGCCACACCTTAAAGATATATGTATGGAACCAGAATGGCAATATTTACTCTAAAAATAAGTTCAAAAAGAAGGAAAGGAAGGAAAGATAAATGAATTAAACAGGCAAACCAGGGAAGAAGTGAAAAGAGTGGTGTTGCATTGGCGGAATTGCAGCCAATGTTACAAAAACAAAATGTCTACCAATTGCTGAAAAGGAAGCTGATTTGCCCTGTAAATTTTCAACAAATGTTCATGTACATGAGGACATACACATAGAATATATGGAGTTGTTGGGTGACAAAAACAGTTGATGTGCTTTGTTGCTAACTAGAGACTCTGAAAAAAAAGGCATAGAGATCTGTTTCCAGCACATGAGTCAGTGAGTTCTCCAGGGCCTCTGTTACCTAAGACATGTGAGGTACCCCGAGTTAGAATCCGTATTGGTGAAAGGAGTTCAAATTCTCAACTAAAGGAGGCACAGTTACCAGCATTTTCTAAATTGCTAACACAAGCCAAATCCACTGCTATCAGGTGGATTCTAGCTCATAGTCTCCCTACCGGACACAGTCAAACCCTCACATAGGGTTTTCTGAGGCTGTCGTCTTTACTAGGGTAAACTGCCATATTGTTTTCCCACAGGGACTGGGGGACTTGAACCACTGGCCTTCTGGTTAACCGTGGAACATTTAACCGGTGTACCACCAAGTACAAGGTAATCGGTGAGAGCATTTTACTTAATTACTTGGTGTGAATTCTCCATGATAGGTTTTAGGGAAGGTACATACTAGTTCCCTAAATGCACACAACTCCCAGGGATATCCACAAGCATATTTTTATGGACATATAGAACCATCTAGCACTATGATCATATGAGAGCAAACTAAAATATCATATACACTTCTTTTTTTTTTTGTTTGGGTATCACTGCTCTCCGGTGGTGGGAGTAGGAGGCCCAGCTCCACTGCTGGAATTGAACCTCCGTCCCAGTGGGCCGCAGTCCTGCGCACAACTACTACGCCACCGGGGCTCAGCCCCATATAAACTTCCTATGAATCAGAATGAACTAAATATATGATAATTCCAATATGAAAAAAAGAAAAACTTCTTTTGAAAATTCACAGGGCCAATCAGCTGAAAGCCTCTGCTTTCAATGTGAAACCTGGGGACAAAGCGGGTTATGAGGTGGGCAGCTCACGGCGAGGTCTGCAACTTGAGCCTGCCAGCGACACTGCAGAAGAAAGCTGTGGCTTTCTGGTTCTCAAAGATTTACAGCCTCAGAAGCCCAAAGGAGAAATTCTACTCTGCCCTAAAGAGTCATCATCTTGGGGCAGTGGGTTGGTTGTTTTTTTGTTTTTAAAGGGGATATCAGGTCCCACTAGGTCAGGAAAACTGATTTTTGCAAAAAACTTGTAAGCATTTAAATGCCAGAGAATCAAATAAAAGTACAAAAATAGGCCTACATAAGAAACAAATCACAGTTTTCTAAAAGGCAAATAGCTTAGCTGATAAATCATTTTTGTTCTGTCTGCCCTGGGTGAAGAAGCCAAAGAGATGACACGTCTTTTAAATGAATCTGGAAGCCTTTTTCATTTAAACTATTTCTTGCTGCTATATTTATTCTAGGGACTAAAATAGTTTCATGGCCTTTCCAAAAACATTTTTACTCCTAACAATCAATACTGAACATCCTTTTAAATCTAATGTTTTAATTTTATTTCCTTTACAGGTCTAGGATTCAGCACACTTTTTAACCCAGGCTTTTAAATTTTGAAATTTCTTCAAAATATGCATTTTACCTTGACTTCATATTATTTCAGGGATACATTAGCAGGAATTTATTATCCTTTCCACTACTCATTGCAATTATATCTTTGCCCTAAACATGCAAACATATTTCAAATACCTAACCGGGACAATGGTAAAAACAAAATTGAGCAGAACACTATATCCTTATTGACAAGATGAAGGGCTAGCTTGTTTGAGAGATTTCTCCCTGAGCTCTTAGGGGTTCACTTTTAAGACAACTTTCCATGAGAGAATGTTGGATGACCTGAATTTCTTGGGGATGAACCAAAACGTGATTGTCTTCTAAAGAAGTTCTATTTAGACCATTTCATGTTGGGGCATATTTTCTTTCTCTTTGCCTCACAGCATCTACTTCTCAATTCTGAGACATAACTGAGACAGTCACTTTCTTATCTGCTGTGCCACAACCTTGTGCCATCAGTTTAATTTGGTCCTCACATTTTTTATTGTCAAATAAGTGCTTCCAAACTGCTGCCTCTTTCTTACTTTTAATTTTAATCATAAATGAGTGTCAGAGATGGTTTGGACCAAAGATAATGTGTGAATGCTTCTTAGAATGGGTAATTTCCTTCCACACTGCAATTTAATTCCCTTCCTATTCAGCCAGGACCATGGAAAGCCCAATCAGATGACCCTGCTACCCTAAGAGAGAGGGGGAAATTGCTTTAGTACTAGAAGCGCTGATGTGCACCCGTGACCCAGGGCAAGCACAAGTTGGGCAGATGGTTTTGACTCTTCAAAAGGCAGAGGTTTGGGCACTAGTGATAAGGTTAACATGTCCTTCTATGGTTAATTATGCATCGAAAGAAGTAGAAAATGGAGGGAGTGAAACATCAATCTCCTTATATTCATTCTATGTTTTGAAATAAAGAGTTAATAACATATTGTTTGCATGTGACAACATTTTCAAATTACTTCATTTGAAAACATAGGTAAAATATTAACACACAATTTCCTGATCTAAAAACTTACTTTTGTAAACATAAAAGTTTATAGGGAAAAAGACATGAAAAACTGTATGTTCTTCAGATGTTTCCTGCTTTCACTACTGAGTTGCCTTTGGAAGAGTAGAGTGGGGCTTGAGGACCAGAGAGGAGAGAGAAGGCACTGTGGGCAGAGGAGCACTGTGGTCAAATGTAGGAAGAAGGCCATGAGAGTTTCGAGTGGGGACTTGGATGCTAAAACCATGGTGTTCCACTGCTTTGACTCTCTAGAAAGAGGTCGGAGACTTGAATCACAGGTAAATCTTCAGTGAAGGAATAAAGGCAAATGATTAAGGGACCAAAAGGGACAGTGAGAAAGATTTGCAATACTTAGAAAGTCAAACTCTACTTAGATCGTAGGTATAGTCAGAGGAACGATCATAGATCTTCGTGGGAGACTATCGGCTCCTATGGTCGCTCTGAGTTGGAATTGACCCAATGGCCAGAGATTTTGTGGGGCTGGGTGGTCAGACCTGGGAATGCAAAACCAAGAAGTCAACACTCTGAATTTTCAGGGCACAGGCAATGAAGATGAGGCCATAGCAAGTGCCAGAGTCCAGGATGTGTGTGTCTTCTGGTGTGCACACTTCCGTGCATTTGGGGCAAACCTATAGTTGTGGTGCTTAAGAGCTGACCTCTTTGAGTCAGATTATCTGAACTCAAATTCTGACATAGTCTGTTATCATTAAATAATAAATTAAAGTCTTAATCAAGTTACTTAATTACTTCTACCCTAAATTTTCTTTGAACCAGAGTGCCTTTCTCATCCCATTCTTGTAAAGGCAAGACAAAGCAAACACTGATTCACTATTGAATCTCCTGGTTTATGGTACAACTAACCCAAAGTAACTTCTGTTACTTGAGAAGGAACTTCTGGGGCCCACTCTCTTACTGGCATTTTCTTAGTTGGAGAATTTCATTTCTATCACTGCAAATTTTACAGGACCCCTCTTGCACACCCGGTGCAGATCTGGATGGCCAGTCTGCTTTAGATGCCAAGGGCATGTTTACTGGCTGTTTGTCAAAAGAAGTCTTCCTGGTGACAAATCAACAACTTCATGCTAGATGATTTCTAAAAATAGCTTCTGCATGAGAAGTACTTACTTTTTTCCTACTTAACATAGGTTATTGGAAATAAAGAACAATTGAAATTTTACATAAATATTTCTGACCTTTGAAATTTGATCAATTTAGTGCTGCATTGGCAAATCATCTGCCTGAAAATTTATAGAACTTATTAGGCACTTGAACTCAGATGACTCAATCAGATGCTCTAAGAATCACATTGGGGGTGGGGTGGGGGGGGGGAAGACCAGTCTATAAAATGCATGGTTATTTCCTATTAATTATCTTCTTGTCTGTTAAATTCATTAGACTAATGCCCAACTTAAAAGAAAGTAGATTTATAAAATAAGCACATATAATATGTGTACAACCATTAAAGTAGTAGAAATTATCGATAACCTCTATTATCAAACTGATAATGATTTATTTTGGAGAACTCACTTTGCTAGGATGACACATGTCAGATGTACGAGTTTTGATCAAAAGAGGATCAGATGTTCAAGACTCCCATGATCTCAATATTAGCAGCATGACCTTGTCATTGGTGTTCGTATACAGGTTCACTAACAATTCACAAGAACAAGTGTTAGGAATCTGGGCAATGTTCACAAGAAAAGTATGAAGATAATGTAAAAACATTCCCAACTTACATAGAAAATGAGAGCATGGCTGCATTTAACCTGTTTCACCAAGACATACACTTTCAACTGATTCTGCATTTGGCTAATATTTAAAACTTGAAAATGAGAGTCATATCTGGAGATATTTGCTGATAATTTATAATCTTCAAAAATACGAGAGATATTTATAACAGATATCAAAATACTAGAGGTTTTTATAACAGACATCCTGATGCAATTAGGTAATTGACAAAGCAAACAAATGACAACAAAATTAGGAGGTCAATGGACAAGGAAGGTTAAGACAGGGAAACAATTTCTGGTCAATTTAAGCTCAATGGCATGACAGGTGGTTATAAGGGCTACAACTATTTTAGACACAACTAAGGTCTTTATGTCCTGCAATAAGGAAGGTATTGGCCAGTGCTTGGTTTGCTTTGTCAGTGTGTTGGTCCTACTGATTGCTAGGTATTTTGAATAGCATCCTACTTACAGGGGTGAGGCCTAGAATGGATTGAATAGGTATGTAACCAGCTGCAGTAAGCTGTTCTGAAATACTGTAGTACTTCTCCCATTAAAACCTTTGACTAGTATCACAGCCAGTAATTTTTTATCAGCATATGTATTAGAAGCAGCACTACTAACACTTGTACATAGCAAAGGATTTTTAGAAATCCTGCCTTGATGCTGCAGACAAGAAAGAGGTGAAATAGGTCTGACTGCAGTAGATTGGCATGATAAAGGAGACACTGACAAGGCCACTGAACATTAAGCAGGAATGAAGAGAATGATAAAGTGAAGGTCATCACAACAAGACTATGATAATCATCTCCTTGTCCTACAAACAGCCACACTTAAAGCAGCCTTGCTCTTAAAACAAAGACTTGCTGAAGCATTAGGAAATCTTGGGACTTAGCTTCTTAGGAATTTTGTACTTGAATGAATTATAAGTTCTTCACTAAAC
This sequence comes from Nesogale talazaci, assembly GCA_004026705.1. NCBI lineage: Eukaryota > Metazoa > Chordata > Mammalia > Afrosoricida > Tenrecidae > Nesogale > Nesogale talazaci. Next base: position 278,844 of record PVJH01000488.1, on the reverse strand, counting down.
ATTCTGAGAATTAGAGGAAAAGGTTGTGTCTCCAATAATATTATTTAGTCTGTGCTTTGGAACCTGGCTAGTAGGATTTAGTGGCTATAGAATGAATGACTCCATCTCAGACACAGTAAAAAATGAGGCAGGTGGTAGAAGAAATGCACAAAAATGATTCCTATTTCCAAAAATTGATTTAGAATGACCAACATTAGGGAAATGAGAGGTATCTGTGAAGGGCTGGTGGAATTACCTTGTAAATTATTTAAAATATGCATTTGTTCATGAATTCTGTGAACACCCAAATCTTTTTGTGTAGGCAAGTTTTATTTCTCACATTAAATATATATATATATATATGTATGTATGTATATATATTTGTGAATCAAAGCCAAAGTTTTTTATTGTGGGAATGAGAATTTCCCTTATGTAGCCCTCATTCTGCTATTTGGGGTGTACAGTCAATTAATAATGGTAAGCAGTGTGGTTCATCAGAAAGACCATGGATTCAGAGTCTGAGATTCAAAGACCAGGTGATCTTGAATCACTTGCTCATCCTGTGCTTTGCTGTTTCCTATCACTAGATAGGAATCCAGATGCAAACAGAAATGGATATTTTATAGGATTTAAATTTTTTTTTTTTTAGTTAAGGATCACGTGAAATCATTCACAGCATTATGGTATGCTTTATTTTACAATCTGATTGTATGTGAATATTCATTTTTAATCTGTCAGTTATTGTAGCACTGTAGAAAAGATCTTGAGGATGATTTAGGACTGAGTGAGGTTTTTTGTGTGGGTTTTTCCTGTTCCACTGTGAGTGGCTGGAAGTCGGAGTCAGTTTGACCACTACTGACAGTGATGGTCAGAGCCTTTGTGAGGATTTGGACTCAGACAAATTTGGTTTCATATTTCGAATCTTCCATATAGGTAATCTTGGACAGGTTACTTAAACTCATCACTTTTAGAAGTAAGAATTTATGATGGTTGGTCACAAGGGACAAAGGTTCACTGTGGTATTAGGAATTGTACAGAGAACCAATGCACATGTTATACCCCTGACATACTCTGCCATATGTCATCCTTACCAGAGATAGCTCTCTTTTCTGTTTTCCTGGAAACATTTACCACTGTCTTTCTACTCCCTCCACCCTTTACACATTCATCCAGGGTGATTCTAACTCTCTTACTGGCAACTAATCCCTCTCAGGTGTGGACTGATAATCAATATGTGATAATGACTTCAGGCAGAGGTGAGCAGCCATTTTTTACAAGTGCCAATTCTGGGAAAATAAAAGTGTTAATAGGCCATTAGAAAAAAGAAGAGGAAGAATATAGTAGAAGTCACCTGAAATTCAATCTCCCTTTGATGGACAACTTTGAATGGCAACAAACTGCTTTTTTGTGGGATTTGTTTGTTTTTTAACTTTATCTCTCTAGTAGGGTAACAGAAGTTTGGATAATTTATCCATTGTATTGGCTAGAAAATCACAAATGCAAAACTGGCATCTCTTTTAGGCCAGTGAAATGGTAACGTCTGGAACCTTGCATTTGGGGAAGTAGCAACATGGACTCCTTTCCTAACTTTTATCTAGAAATGTAAGAAAGCATTTGAAAAGAATGAAGCAAAATAGAGGAAAATTTGATGAATTCATCACCATAAACATTAATGATACATAATTTTTTAGGATTTATTTTCTGCTAAAAATGTAACACGTTTATGGAGATTTTCTAGAGCGCACTCATATGGTAACCAAAATATTGGTTGTATCTTTAAAGATGAGGGACTCAGGGAGGAGGTACAACCAATGTCTGGGAGACCATCTCTGCCTTCTGCTGGTTCCCTTATTCCCATGAGCCATGGATGAGACAGGCCTCAGGTTCCATCCCTCTTTACCTATTCTGACACAAGGTTCCTCCTATGCTACTCTTCTATTCTGGGCCCTATTCTTCATTGAAATGGCCACACAGAACTCACTGACAATACTCTCAAATATAGAGGTTTACTATGGACAGGAGCAGGTTACCACAAGTCCAGACAGTAAAACTCAGGGACACAGGCACTGGTCCCCAGGAACACCTTGCTGCAGCCAGACACTCTCTCCAGGCCTCAGACTCAGCCACACGATCATTTAGCTTGTGTCTCTCTGGAGCTCACCTGTTGCCCTGTCTCTCCCAGCCCCACAGCCTTGGTGCTGTTCCTTTTGCTCTGCTCCATAGTCGCCGTGCCAGAGTCTCGGAGGCCTCTGGGCTCAGACTCTACCACTGCAGATAGGGACCTGGAACATGCTCTTCTTGTGCTTCTGGGCCTTTCTCTTTCTCTCTGAGATGATTCTCATACCCAGAGAGATGGCTTTGATGGCAGTGTGGTTTTTGCCTTTTAGCACACCAAGTCCCCATGAAAACAAAGGATGGTGAGGTTAGTCCCATTTTCTGGTAAAGTCTACAGGTACATCCCACCTTAATCCTGTATCAGAGGACACCCTCTAAAATGAGAGCATAGCCCTACCCATAGAGTCCAGAATTATAAAGTATCATATAAGGACTGTGGCTTCAAGAGTCTTACTGATTGACTATACCTCAATGAGTAACTTACCCAGGTTTTTAGCTGGCAAGTAGTGGAGTCAAAATAGAAGCCCAGGTCATTTTCTTCCCAAGCTTGGACTATTGACCATTAGTCTGTAACAGGAACTGTAACCTTCTCTCCTTGTTGTCCCTTCAGTGTTTTCATAAAAGCTGTATGTAGACGCTAAGTGGAAAACTGAAATGCAGACAATCTGACTTTCTCTGACTTTAAAAGGGGGAAGAAAAATCTAACTCAATATTAGCCCAAGGCTAATGGCTATGAGGCAGAGGCAGAGACATAGGCAGAGGCAGAGGGAGAAGCGAGGCATGCTTCTTCCATCCAACTTTCTTTTTCAATTCCGACACTACGCTTCCCTCCCACAGCATGCTCCTTCTCTGCTGGCCTCAATAATCATTTGCCATGGCTACACAGAACTCACAGACAATACTCATGATTATGAACCCAGTTAATTAGGGACATTGATAGATTACAATCCGGGATCAGAAATGCTCACAATAAAGTGCTTCTCTGGTGGTGTGCCTCTTTCCAGTGGTGGTGGCCAGCATGCCCCTCTCCTGTCCTCTCCTCTCAGCCACTCCAGCAAGAATACAAAGCTCTCAAAGTGCTGCTGACTACAGCCCCAGAGGCATGCCTCTCCACCTAAAATAAACTTCACCCCAGCTCAGTTCTCCAGCTCACCCTCCCCACCATCAAGAGCATGCAGGCACCTTCATCTTCCCACAAGCTTTCTGTCCAAAGGCACTGAGCTCTGTTTGTTCCCCATGTAGGGAAACCTACCTCTGTAAGGTCACCACTCCTTTGCTGCCACTCTGGTGTCCTGTCTCTGACTCCTGGATCCAGGAACTTTAGCTCAAGGATCTTGAGACCCCAAATCACATGTTTGACTCCTGACTCTCCTTTTTTTGATGGGAGATCCCTGTTCTTGTGTCTGAGATGTCACTGCATGATCATGGAATTCTAAGAAAATGGAAAACTCCATTGGTGAGAAAAAAAACCAGGAAAGTTGGACCAGACTTTGGGTCCATCATGACAATGCACCTACTAAAACACCAAGGCTATTCTATGGGGATTAATGGAAGAGCTTCACACCAACCAAGCTAAAACCGTGCTCTTACCCCTTCAGACATTCCTGTGTCCCCCAAACGAGATAATATCTAAGGAATACAGTTCAGGTCATTGAGATGCTTAAAATCTTGTGCTCCAATACCATAAAGCAAAGGGTGCGGAATTCTTCAGAAAAGGGTCGAAGAAAAGGAAACACTGTCTTCATAACTGTGTGCACCTCGGTGGAGGATATGTTGAGAAACAATAGGTGCACATGATGTTTTTGTTCAAGAAATGTTCTATGATTTTATAAGATGTCCTGGTGGCATTGTAGACTAAGCATTGGCCTGCAAAGTGGGACCTCGGCAATTTAAAGCCACCAGTCCTTCCAAATGGAGCCCTGAGGTGTAATAGCTACGCATGGGGCTGTGATTTGTCTGGTCAGCCGTTTGAAAGCACCAGCAGCTGCTCAGGAGGAAGACTGTGCTTTCTACTCCTGTGAATAATCACAGTCTCAGACACCCACAGGGCTAATCTGAGTCAGCCTTGACTGAATAGCAGTGAATTCAGTGACTTCAAGACAAAGCTGTCTGTTTCTTTACAGGAAGCTCAAAGGGGCAGTATCACTCTGTCCTACGTCGGTTTTTCTTACCCTGGACATTCCAGACTTGGATTGTGGTTTTATATATTTGAAGTATAAATTACTGTATTTCAGGTGATCCTTATGTCAGGCTCTAGGAAGTGTGAAATAAGTCAGATATTTACAGAAATTGGAAGTAAATGTTCCTAACGAAAAGGCTAGAAGCAGGGTTTTAAAGCATTTCTTCCCAATTCAGTCATTGCCAATGATGGGAAACTGAGTCTGACTGGAATTTACAAAATATGAATGCCTGGATTGTAATTGTAGTATGGAAAATTACAAGCCTATGTCCTACTAATAATTTAATCTCTCTTTTAGAGAGAAAGCACAAAATGTATCTTGCATAGTTAATCTCTTGCATGAAACAATGCTTTCCTGATAAAAGACAGCAGCCAATGACAACATTTTACACTTAACTTATTTTACACCATCCTGGCAATAATGCAGTCTCTTGTATTAAGATCCTTAAAGGTCTTACTCTGCTTCTTTTTCACCTTTGGTTTGAGGAACTCACAGATAGAAAGGTTCCAAATATATGCCTCTCCATTCTTTTCAGCAAGCATACTTGGACAAGAAGCAATGAAATATCATAAATAATGCACATCTATTTCTTTCTGCCTGGATTCTATAGGTGGGTGTTTGTAGATTCTTATTCAAGCCCTAAATTCACCCAAAACACAATCTAGGTTTGGGATATATCTGATGCCCCAGAAAAACTTGCCTTTTCTGCCTTTGCTAGCGTCCCAACATGTCTTGTAACCTTGCCAAAATACAGACATGAAATATACATGTGTTTAATAAACAAAATCTTTACTTACATCCATCTTCTCACCTTACAACATGATGAATAATGTCTATAAGCATTAGAGAGGTTGTCAGTCTTGGAAAAATCAACACACTCAAAGGGTTGGTCAAACTCATTTCAGAAACTGGTTATTCTTAGTACATGTTTTTTATGCTTATTTAATCAAAAATATTCTGATTACTTTGAATGAAAGAGCAAAATGAGTGAGAAAATAAAAAGCTAAAGACAAACTCTAATTTTTATAAAGAAGATGTTCTCGGCTGAGCCCTGGTGATGCAGTGGTGGTGTGTGGGACTGCAGCACCCATGGTTCTTGGTTCAAATGCAGCAGCAGCTCTCTAGGAGCAGGGCTGGGTTTCCTACATCCACCAGGGCAGTGATGCCATATCCACACACAAAAAGGGAAATATTCTCAAACTAAAATTTAAAAAATATTTCATTTAAAATTCACCCCTGTCCCTATTTTTAAAACCTTCTTGCTTTGAACTCTTACTATAGATAACATGGTAAATTGTGCCTTTATCATGGGTATCTGACTAAATTTCATGTAAAAGTATTAGCATCATACTTTTAGATATATGTTTCTTGAGGTCTCCACCACTTTGGGTATATTTCAAGCATGTCTAAATTTCAAAGGCCATGTCATCTCTCAAGTAATGTCAAACAAGAACATTTACTGGGGACAAAACTTTATTTCTAAAATGATTTTTGAACTTAGTATTTCTAAAATACTTGGATCATGGATACCACTAAATCTGATAAATATAAATTCAATATGTCCCTATGAAGGTACTTACTCAAATTGGTAAAAAGTTCCATGGGGAAGAACTTTCATAGTATGAATTTTTCCCACTTGGCAAGCATCAAGCAACACTCTCTGAGTTAGTGCACTTGGTGCCATTGCCTGGGAAGGTTCTCTCTGGTGACAGTGAATTATTTTGTAAAAGCATTTTCACTCAAATTTTCTTTTGTTTTTTTAACGGTCAATTTAAGAGAATAGTTTATGACTGTGGAATTTTGTATATTGCTCAAGAAAAATGCCAGAAATGGTTATGATGTAGAACACAGCTTACAACATCAGCACTATGGGAAAAACTCAAAGGTACAAGTGATTTTCTCGTTTCAGAAAAGGTGAAATGGCACTTTATGACAAACTTTATTCTGGACATCTGTCACTTTCCCAAATGCATGAGAATGTTGACTGAGTGCATTTGGAGTTTGGATTGCCTAACAATGTTTGACAAAATAGGCCTGATTTGTGGCAAACAGGGGACTGGTTTTGTCACCACACCAATGCACCTGCTCACCCAGCCATCTCAGTGTGCTAATCTGTCCTCATTTCATGTGACTTCTTTTTGTCTCTGTGAATGAGTAGGGACACGACAGGGTGGTAATCTGATGATGTAGAAGGAGTGAAGAAAAAACAAGGGAGGTACCATTCAAGAGATGATTGTGAAAAAGGTTTCCAATAATGGAATTGCAGATTTGACAAATGCATCAAGGTTGTTTTGCTAAAAAAAATACATATTTTTATTTTTAAATTCCATTTTGGGATATCACCTTTATTCTTAGAAAATTGCCTTTTTTGTCTTTTCAAATAAAACGTATAGCTCTTATTATAATTATAGTTATCTGGAAGAATTCGGAAATAAGGGCACACATTGTGTTGTCTATCTGGGAAAAAATAGAGATGAATTTGTGCGAGTACATATTCTACAACCTTGAATGCAGCATGTGTTTATTTTCACTGTTCCCATGACAGTTATGTCTGAATAGAAAATCTAGATTGTGATTTTGCACTTCAGTGAAAAGCATGAAGTTGTACAGCAATTTTTTCTCTCTCCTCATTTCAAACTGGAAATCTACTACCCCATGGCAGCTATAGCAGTAAGCGTCCTTGTGAGTTGCAGAATCCATTTGCCATCTCACAATAGTTTCTACAATGGACTCCGTAGAAAGAGGTCATTTAGGTGTAAGTATGTGAATATAGCGTAACTTTACCTTGTACATAGTTCAAAAGATGTGATTTACCTAGAATAAGAGAATTAACTATTAGTGTGTGCTCTTTTGTTACATGGTTCCAAATTAAATATCCTTGTTTAATTTATATTCCAATCTGAGGTTCACTAAGCTGGTGAATTTGCCCTGTTAGAATACTCTCCTATTAACCTCAGGGAAGTGATATTAGATTTTATGCCATAATGCATACAAAACACAGTCTCCATTTGTGTTTAGTATTTAGTAAATGCCAATAAATCTATGGCATGTAAAAGGGCATTGCTAACATGGAAGCTATTGGATTTCTATACTTTGTCAAATATGTGTACCTCTTAATTCAATAACTTTTAAAGGCAATGCTCATGGTGGTTTCCCATTCATGATACCTGACCTTTCCTTAATGTCAGACATCATTTTCTACTAGCAAGGGAATAAAATATATTATTTATATAATGTTAATAATTATTTGGAGGAAATAAATATAATATAGAGGCAGTAATTATGCAAAGTTGAACCGGCTTTGATCTATCATGCCATTGGCTTGATGTATTTTGTCTAACTACTGTCTGAATATCAGGCCAGTCCCCCCAAAACAAGGAAGAAATAACCTACACACACACACACCCCCAGGCCAGAATTTATGCTACCATTATTTCATGTCCTACTTAGTAGCATACATTATTCCCAAAATCATCTTTCTTACCTAAAAGATGAGATCTCTAAGTTATTTTTCTTCAGCATTATTTAGCATAATTTCTGTTATTCAAGCCATCTTATTTTACCTATATCTGTGCATGCGCGCATGCGTGTGTGTGTGTTGCATGAATTCAGTATCTCACTACTTTCTTACTTAACAGCCAATTATCCCAGTATAATTTATTAAATAGTTGATACTTTATTATTAATTTATACCACTACATCTGTAATATGCACTATCACACACACACACGCAGACATAACTTACTTGCTTATCCACGTATCAAGATCATACTGCTTGGGCTGGTATTATTTCATATTTTGTTTTGTTAATCACTAGGTTATCCTTCTTCCAATATATTCTACTCCAGAATTATTTTGACTTTCTTTCAATTCATTGCTCCATATAAATTTAGTTTCAAGAATTTTTTTTGGCATTTCATTACAATTAAATTAATTTTTGATTAATTAAAAATAAATCATTTTGTTGGGGGCTCATACAATGTTTATCACCATCCAATCATATATTGTGTCAAAGCTGCTGCCATCATCATTCTCAAAACATTTGCCTTCTACTCGAGCCCTTGATATCAGCTCTTTCTCTTTTCCCCTCCCTCCCCATTTATGGTTAGTTTATGGGGAAATGACATCTTCATGATATTAAGCTCTATCATTGATGACTTTCATACATGAAATTCTATTTTCCCTCTGTGGCTCCCTCATGAAAGGCTGAGGATTGTACTGCTGTGCTGCATAGGTTTTTAATTTTTTTGCCTTGACAAAATGAAAATAATTGAGGTAGATATGATGGTTCACAATAAGAGACAGGAGAAAACATATTAGGCAACTTCAAAAAAACCCTATGCAAATATTGAAAGCAACGAAATAGTATGATTATAGGAAATTTAACCTAAACATCACAAATTATTTTTTCATCAAGTTGGTGTTATGATATGAAGTAGATATGGAGTAAATACTCCTTACCAATGAATATTTATTGAAGATAGACAGTTTGTCAGGTTCTATGGGGCATACAAATAGATATTAGATGCCAGTCCAGCATTCATGAAATGATGATTTGTTGTTCATCTTACTAATGCTAACAATAGCTTTTATTAGTGTGCATTTTGATTCTTCAAAAGCATCTTAGAACAACCTTCATGTATTTCTCAAATGCACATAGCAGATACCATTGACAAGGACCTTCAATGCTATTTCTCACTTTTACACAGTGCAGATGTCATCCTCCAAAGGTGTGAAACAGTTCTTTCCAGGACACAATTAGAATACATTTGTTGTTGAGTGACACATCTGTTGGCAGCCAGTGGTGGTGGTGATCAGGTACAGCAGGTGTTAACAGTGTGTGTGTACTTAGATGATAATAGCCTAGTATAACAGAAAAGAGGCATATATTTGAAGAAATTTTAAAGAGTCCAGTTTAAAACGATAATTTCTGACATAGAAACATTCAAATTATACAGCTAACTAACCCTCCAGCACCCTTTGATCAAAAAAAGTATGTTAGATTTTGTTGTTGTTTTGAAGTCAGAAAAGCTAATCTAGTAGTCTAACATTGTTGGGACATTTCCCAGTAGCAGACAATGCCATTAGGAAATGAGTTTATGTGTGAATATAAAAAAATGTGTGACGACCCTTTCCTTTAATTGGTTATGATCTACAGATGTCATACACTTAACAGTGAAATCATATGCTTTTCCCTCAGTGGCATGTGACAGCTTTATAAATCTGTTTGAATTCATCCTCATCAAGCCAGTATTTGAGATTATCTTTTGATGCTATTTATCTATAAAATCTCAACCTATTTGAGAATTTTTTCTGCCATACTCATCATGGTGATGAGATGCTAACATGATTAGGAAAATTCATATCTTGATAGTGTTTAATCTCATGATATTCTAGTTTATTAGCTTATGACAATTACCAGCTAGAATCTTAAAAGCTTCTGGGATGACCCCAAACGTTATTATTTATGTAAGAGCAAATAAATTATAATAATAATTTCCTTTCTATTTCACATTGACCCACATATAGGCAGTATTTGTATTACCAATTTCCCATTTAAATACAACTCATAGTTACTAAAAATGTAAAGCTTATCATGTTACAATCTGAGGTATGCATAATAATTCATAATATCAAATGAATACTACATAGGGGAAGCATGAGGATATTAATGGCTTCTGTATTATTATGTTAATAGTGTAAATAGTATGCAGGATAAGCTGGCTGAGTGTATCTAGAAGAGTTTCTTTAATACTTTTATACTTGGACAAGTACACTACATATGCTGTGTATTAAGACAAGCATTTGACTGACATTAGATAAGACTCACATGTAACTGTTCTGATTCATGTGCAAATCTGAGTTACAACCAGATTTAGGAAAAGTACGAGTTTGTGGCATAGTCCTTCTGCATTGGGCTGCTAATCACAAGGTCATCAGTTCAAAACCATGAGCTGCTCTGCAGAAGAAAGATGAGGCTCTCGACTCCTCGAGAGTCAGAGTCCAGCAAACTCGTCGGCGTGGCTCTATCGGGTCCTCTGAGGTCACTCCAGCTCAGGAGAGATCAAATGGCAGTGACTAAGGTTCTGTTTCACTGGTTTACGAGGAGCCGGTGTGGCTTGACCTTTCTAGGTGCCTGAGTTTTAAGATAAAATCCAGTCACTTTTTCAAAAAGTTAAAAATTCGATGTTCTCAATGCTTTGCTGATAGACTTCTCGTGCAAATAATTTTAATGTTTGTCATCTTCAAAAGCCTTCCTTCCACTCTGACATGTGAACTCATGCTCCTCAATTAAGCTGTTTAAGATAGACGAAGATTAAGATTGCAGCTGTTTAATGTAAACTGTTGATAGTTGGTAGGAGTAGTTTTCCTTTGAGGTTTTCTCTAAAGCAGTACTCGAGCCCAGTCTCTTCTGTAAAGTAAAAGTAAACTTGTAGAATCCTGCAAAGCAGTCATCTTTTTCTCCAGGTCACTAGCCACTGGAAGCTTTTGTGTTTGGCAATTTTGTGTATTAGGTTTGACCTTCTGGGCACTGTTTCCAGAGGCTACATTGTACAGTGGAAGTTCTATATGCAATTTTTGAGTCTCCACTAACCAGCCTCATGAATAGCTTTTCTCTTACTCAGGTAGACTGGATTGGAGAGTGGATTACTACCACTCCCCTAGCTAGTCCAAGGAGGAGGTAGTTTTTTCTTTAGGGACTTGCTTGAGTGTGCCCTTAATGAAAATCAATGGACTAGGGTCCCTAACTACCATGGTTGAAGGACCCTTAACCAACCTTGTAATTTTCTTTCTAGCATAATGTTCATATTCTATTCATAGTCCCATTCCTGCAACTCTGATGTGTTCTTCTGCCTCCAATCATACTTTTTTTTGACAGTTTCTCTTGAACCTTCAAGTCGGATCCATTCTGGTCTCATGCCCATGGATGGTCACCTGGATGACTCTCACCTGGATGGTCTGTCTTTGTCCTGTTAAAGACTAATTAAATATGCCTCTATCAGTTACATTTGAATTTGGAATCTCTTTGTCCCCCACTTATTTGCACCAATAGATGGTTTCAAAAAGTGAGTTTAGTTACCATAATTTAGAATCAGAAGGGGTTGATTAGCCACTTCTCAGGGTTATTCAAATCTAACACTGAGCAGGATAATGGCACAAGAAGCAACTTAGCGGGTTAGTCCACAGTCCTGGGATCATGTATCAGGATGACCCATACATTTTAAACAGTCTTTATTATTGATTCTCAATTCTTTCAAAGTTAAAATAGGGCTGTGTAGTATACAAGAGCGAAGTCCTATAACAAGGAACGTTTAACATACAGAGGGCATGACATTTGATTATATCTAAGCTTCTTCAAATGCCAAGAAGAATCTGGAGAAAAATATTTGATATTGACTTTTAAAAGGTCCACATAGATAAAATTAATAAATGTTATTAAAGTTTATTTTAGAGATATTGATTTTAAGTAGAAATGCACCCACAAAGAAAGTCCCATGATAAAGGCTAATGTGTAAATTCCTTTTAAAACCTAGAGTTACTGTAATTATATGGAACATTTTACAAGCAACCGGGGACTGCTCTGGATAACCAAAAGAAACGCTGACTCTCATCAGCCCTATGGGACGGACGGGGAGAGCTGCCCCCAGGGCTTCCAAAGCTGTAATCTTTGGGGTACTGTACAGGGCTACACCTTTCTCCCTGGAGGGGATGGGGACATTAGACATTCGAACCACCCACTTTTGGGGGTTAATAGCTGACTGCTTTATCCATTGTGTCACCAGGACTCCTTGACTTTAGATTGATGACTATAATTTAATCTGGTTTGGGGCACAGAATGCCTTTTTCCTCATCTCAAATCTTCAAAATTCTTTCTAGGGCAGACTGGGAACCTTTAGTATCACATTTGATCTGTTTCGGTGCACTTTCCCAAAGCTGGGCTGCTGCAGATCTCGGAGAAGATGAAGAAGCAGGTTGATTTTCTCAATAGCACGCGTCCTTGCCCAGCCCGCTTTTCCATCCTCAGCAAACTTAATTCAGCTCTACAGTCTGGATCTTATAATCACATGGCGCATTATGTATGAAATGCATAAAACATTGATGTGCTAATGTTGCCATCGGAGACTATCAGATAAAGAAGTAGGCATATCCCTTTGTACCCTCAGGACATAAGTGTTTCCCATGAACCTCTTTAAAAAACAACTGACTTCATTTCTAAGCATTTTGGATTCTATTTGTATTAAGTGGTCTAGGCTTGTCAGTCTACTGAAGGGAAATGTGAGTTTGATGCAGTTTTTAGAGCCAGGAAGAACTGGAAAAATAATCACCTATGATGAATGTGAAAATTAAGCTACCTCTAGAGTTTATGTTTTACAAGTATGAAATCGATCAGTTTATCTCCCAGTTGATTTAAAACATATCTGATTATTTCTGATGGTTCACGAGGCAATGGGCTGAGAGTCGAGATAGAATTCGTGGCGCTTACCTTTATTACAGCCTGAGCATGTGAGGATAAAACTGTCTGGACTGATTACTGTATTTCTACTGCAGAGACAAACAGCAAGCCCGAGCCACGGCATGGTGCTCACATCTTCATTAAGGTGCCTAATATAGTTCTGTCCCTAGAGCAAATTAATGTATCCCCCCTCCCCTTCTTCTTTGGTATGGTAGTTCACTTAAACTCGGATTCTTTGAACATAGCCTGATTGCAGTGCGACATCTGAGGCCTAGAGATCAATTGATAGTTGTTAAAGATCATGAAGAATGGCCCATTAAAACAGTTAGTATATGACAAATAACAACGTTTGTGTTTAGGGTGGAAATTTATCAACTAGACAGAACACTTATTCCTTAGACCCGAGTGAAAGTCTACTTGAACCAACTTATTAATCAGTCAGTGCCCCAGTCTTAACAGACTGTCTTATTAAAGAGCTTGAGATATATTAAAATTGAACTTTAATGTGATAGGTACTATTCCTGAACCACAGTCACAAAGTATACAATTATTACTCAATACTGCATTCTTTGGAAAAGAAAAATAAGCCTTCTTTTCTCAGAGCTGGGATGCTTTGCTCCCAACATTTGATTCTGATTAAACTCAGTGTCTCTCACTGAGTTATAGGTGCTTCCTGCTCCCTCCTTACATTGAGGCAGAATGACACACTTACTGGGATATTATGACAAACCAAGTAATGACATGGTGATTTGGTGACCTATGTATATTTATTTAGACTACACTGTAAAATCTTCTCCAGGTTCCAAAGATATTTTTCTAGGGGGCATAAAAGGAGCATTAAATCAGGGAGTGAAGAGAAGATTGGTTTGGTTGGCAAGAGGTATGCACATTCAGTGAGACGATCTGGGCTGACAAGAAGTCATTGCAGCTTTACATACCCCATACAGTGTGTGTTGGTTGAGACATTGGGGAGCATTGAATCATGGGGTTGAGCAAGTACGACAACTGGATTGAATATCATTTCAAATAGACAGTGCCAACCAGTGGGTGGTAATTGTCTGGGAGTGCTGGGTTGGGAAGACAAGTGGCGCTAAATTTAGGCACAGCAAGAAAGCAAGTCATGATACCGTCATGATATTTGCCTGACATCATTCAGTATCATTTGGAAGGAGGGTTTCTGGATCTAAATTTGGCAAACCAGCCATGTTGGTGGCTGCCCTTCAGTCACCTGGGAGGTGAGCGATGCCAGCTTTCATACAATGGCTGCCTGATTCAGTCAATAACTCTTCTGGTGGAAAGAAGAGGACCCGTGACAATCGTCATGAAAGGGTTTACCAAACACCAGTAGTGAGCCAAATGAGAATTATCTAAGTTTTTTTCTCAAAGTTCTAAAACTTGATATCTGGGATCGAAGATAATAGTGTTGAAAAGTCTTCCACACAGTACAGAAACCTTTCAGAAAATATTCCTGCTAAACGTCTGCTATGCTGGCATGACTACTCAGAGGAGAAACTTATCCCTTCCAAAGGCAGTTCATAATTTTTGGAATTTAGTTCATAAAATAGACTGAGCAGTAACGGACCTTGTCATTTTCATATGGTGGTCAAGATGTACTCTCTTGAAAAACACAAAACCAGATCTGCTATTTCTTCTACCCGACCGCTCACCAAACATTCATGCAAGTAAAATAAAATTTCATTTATAGGTTTTTTAAAGCAATTTTGTTTATAGGTTTTTTTTATAGCAAACCTATGAGCAGGTTTCCTAATTTACTGGGGCCAAAGCAAAATCTTTGACTTCTGTAGGAGAATTTCATCTCTCCTAAGTATGATATTTACATCTTGCTGCTCATGTCACAAAATGGGAAACTTCCAGGGTGTCATATTTCCTTCTTCCCAATCACATCCACTTCACCAACACATTCTGTTGAGAGTACCTCCTAAATATGCTTGTCTCTTGCTGTTACTACAATAATAAGACCCTCTTTTGGGGGACACAATTGATGTTTTTATTCAAAGGTGCATTTCTGGGTGCATAAAAAAGCCCACAAACTACTGACATTTAAAATATCATATGTCTACTAACTGATTGCTGTATTCAAAAACAAAGCAAAGAACCTACGAGAGAGAGAGAGAGAGAGAGAGAGAGAGAGAGAGAGAGAGAGAGAGAATACAATAAATAAAAGACAAAATGAAACAACATGCAAACAAAACCCCAGCCATCCAAAGTTGATTTTGTGAGGTAGTGCTTTCTCGCTAATGAAATGTTAGTCACTACTGGAGAGCAAGTCATGACTATGAAAGCAATGGGGCTGGAGGAGCTGACTTGGCCAAATGTATTAGACTCAATGAGGCACTGGAAGATGAAAAATGTGTCCATGTACATCCCAGCTGTAGTTCAGAACCCATTCTCAAATACCAGGGCAAATTTTTGGATATCCACAAGTAATCTCCTTTGGTCCTGCCTGAAGCAGCTCTATAACCTCTTGTCTCATTCCATAGTATTCACATAAAGGAAGAATTATATTAGTGTCATAAATCTAGGTATCTATACATTTCAGAGCATATCACCTTAACCTATTCTTCTATCTAAAATGCCTTAGCAGCCTTCTTTGGACACTCCAAACAGAGATCTTAATGTGTCTCCAAAGAGGGCAAACACGGGGATCTTGTTTTCTTCTCATTGTCAGTCACTCACTGCTCTTGAGTCCACTCGGACTCAGACTGATCCTGAGGAAGAGGGTCGAACTATTCCTGTGGGCTTTCAAGACTCTTTGCAGGACTAGACAGCCTGGCCTTTGTTCCCAAAAGCAATTGGTAGTTTTCATCTACTGCACGTGCCTTCGCAGCCCAGCTCGTAACCCACTAGACCACCAGCACTCCTTCGCATTGATTCTCTTGTTCACCTTGTCCTCTCGTTCTCATTCCTAAAATTTACCAAACTCCTTTCCACCTGAGTTCTTGATTTAGAGACTTTGCATGTGCAATTTCCATGGCCTGAAATGAACTCTACACACCAAAAATATACCTCTGTATTCATCTGATTTGAATACTTTTGTGGAGGGATGTCTCCTCTGACTATAGGCCCATTCCAATTAAAATATGAAGGTGACTTCTCCTCAAAAAAATGGATTTATTTTTCAAACCTATGCATTTAAATTTTTGCACAAAACAATCTTATCTCCTTGAATGTGGTCTTCATTACTGTTAATACATTTGTAAAATCTCTGATCCCATTCTTGGAAGCATTTTCCAAACTCATTTGTTTCAACGGCTGACAAGTTACATATTAAAGCATACCTTATTAACTTATTCTTCTATTTCATTCCTCTTTTTTTATACATCTCTTCTACATAGTCAAATTTCTGTCCTTCCATGTCCCTCTTCAATCACAGGAACAAAAAGAGGTTGCACAGAGTGAGGTCAGTGAGTAAGATGAGTGGAGCAAGAGAGGCATGCTGGAGCTTTTTTGGCGGGCTGAAAACTGGGATACTGAGTTGGCTGGGTAAGAAGGTATATTGTTTTGGTGACAAAACAGTCCCCTGTCTGGAAAAAAAAAAAAAAAAACCCAAACCTGTTTTTGTCACATACTGTTATGCAAACTTTTCAGAACCTCGGAATAGAAAGTTTGATTAACCATTTGGCCTGGTGGAATGAGCTCCAAATGCACTGTGAGCTGACATTTCATCCGTTCAATAAATTGACAGACATCCAGAATGAGATTTGTCATCAATTGACATTTCACCTTTTTTTGAAATAAGAAAACCTCTTACATACTTGAGTTTTCCCTGTAGCACTGTCCTTGTAAGCTTTGTTCAACATCACAACAGTTTCTGCAGCACTTTTCCTGAGCAGGAAACAAAATTTCAGAGCTGCTGACTGTTCTCTTAAATTACAACAAAGACAAAACAAAACAAACAAATCATGAGGTTTGAGCGAAACAACTTTTGTGAAGATATTCACCGGGACCAGGGAGTGCAGTAACTCAGAGCAAGTTGCTTGATGCTTGCCTAACAGGGAAAATGCATATAATGAAAGCTTGGTCAAGCCAAGTTTTTCCCACTTTGGTTGGGTACCCAAAGACTTATGGATTTTCATAGTCTATGCTTTCCTTTCTTATTATTGTTTATTCAACCTATGATTAACTGAAGTCCATAAGTCTTTTTCTCCTGAAACAAGGTGGATATTTTTCTAGCTAAAAATGAAGTGCACACTTCCTGCTACTAACTGACATTTCTGTTGCATGGGAGTGGTGTGTATATTGCTATGATGTTGAACAATGCTGTTAATATTTCAAATGCCACCAAGACATCCAGAGTGGATAGGTTTCATTGCATCTTTCAGAAAACGACATAAGGAGGAACTAGGCAAGCTACTTCTGAATTAAAAGTAGCCAAGAAAAATTCTATGAATCCCAGCAAATATTGCTAGATTGAATGCTAAACAATGGGTGACCTAAGCTGAATGCACAGTGGAGACACAAGGAAGGTGAGGGTACCAATGATCATGAAGAGAGAACAAGGCAAGGTAGGTTTTGTGTTCTCCTGCACCTGGCTCAGTCTGATTCAGAATTGACTAGATGGCAGTTAACAGCAGCAATGACAAATGAAGTACAAAAATGCACCCTTTTCTCTTATGTTAGATTTTGTTTTCTGGTTTCTTTTTATTTTGTCATAAGTGTTATTGATTATCTTTTTTGTTTTGTTTCAGATACAGTTCGGATAAGCATATTTACTTTGTCCTCATTCTGGTTAGGAATATAGATGGCCACAGATACAGCTTTGTGACACAGCATGAGAGAATCACTCCTTCTCCCCATGTCAAGGTCAAGGACCCACACTTTCTGGTTAATATATGACATGCAAATACACAATGATTATGTGCATTTTATGTAAGCTTATTTTAAGTTATTTTGTTCTTAGTTTCAAACCATCATTTTTAAATATACTGAAAAAAGGGTGGCAAAACCCCTAAAACAGTTGTCATTTGGTCGACGCTGATTCTAGTTCTTCCAAAGTATAGTCCACTGCATGTCATTTTCTTAAGAATTAAAATTAGTCCCGTGTCTCAATCACTTTAAAATCAATTTCAAAATAATGAAAATATTAAAGTGCTGTAATCACAATTTCTGGTTAGATCAAGCTACAAATATGTTCACAAAACAGTTGACAAACAATGGGGTCTGGAAGGCCGCTGAGGCAAGCAGCAGGTGGATTCTGTTTTCATGCGCAATCATTGCTTTTTCCAGGAGATCACATGAATGGATGCAATCAAAACAAACAAACAAACCAACCAACCTTGGGATAATTTGATCCATGACGATTTTAGCCTTTAAAACCCATAGTCCTTAGAAAAGCTCTTAGTTTCAGCTCCACTCGGGGAGTGTTTATTAGCAGTACCTTTATGATCAGCTGAGTAGAAATGCTCTTCTCAAAGGCATGTTTGGCATGCTGGCCTGTTGGAATTAGTGGCAATGAAAGAGATGGGGTTTCCAGTTTAATGAGAAATTTGCATATTGAATGGCCTTTTCTATCTGTGCAACACTTTTTTTTTAAACCTGGGTTGGTATCTCAGATGCTGTTATCTTGTGAGCCATTGCAGTATACGGTGTTGTATTATTTAAAGAAGCATAAGCTTGGAACGTGCCCTCAAAATCTTTCAAACTAACAAGCAAATAACATCATAAAAATTGATGGGGGATAAAATGAATGCCACATGCAATAGAAGAATGAAAGCAGGGAAAAGATCACCAAGAGGATTAGACTAATTGAAGAAAAAATTCATTGAAGAGATGTGAGTTGGCTCATAAAGCATGGGTGATACTGACTGTTTGGATGTTGAAGGAGGAAGGGTTGCAGTGGGGAGAGCATGCATAAGGAAGCTGTTTTAAGATCATTTTAAAATAAATATTATTTAAGTTATAGAAATGTTTAGGTATATATTTTGGGTTCATACCACACTACCACTGCTGTAGTTCCAGTAAGAGCACTCTTGTGAATGTATGTTTGTAATAGCTACTGGCTATTGAATTAACATATACATCTGTGGACTACATTCTTTTCATGCATCATTTCTCTTATCTGTACAATAACCCAAAGGAAACAAGTACCAAATCCACACCATCAAATCAATTCCTATTCATAGCTACGCTGAATAGATTTCCTGAATTTGTAAATCTTCCAGCTTCATCTTTCTCTCAGGAAGCATCTTATGCATGTGAACCTCCAAACGATACCTAGCAGGTCCACGCATCCTCATCAGCTTACTTAGTAACTTCACCAGGGCCCGTCACAACACTCACTGGAGGTAGAGAATTGTATTTTTCCCATTTGACAGGTGACTTTCAGGCTTATTGCTTTAAGGAAGTTGCTAAGATTTCTCAGGAATAGAGCATAGATCTTCCTAGATTAAAAATTGTGCTCTTAATATCTACGTTTTATTAAAATAAGTCATATCTATTGAAATTAAGGGCTTATATTCACTTACATGAAGCAGAACTATGATGGATAATCACTAAATTTCTTGATAGTTAAAGAAAAGAGCATAGTATTGCCAAGATGCAAGGAAATGATATTACCATTGAAAGAATAAAACATAATCTGCATAGTAGTTCTATATTTGCAATCAATAAATCAACCGATCTAACCCACTATTTTACTGTACAGATAGATTTTCATCCTTTATATTATTAACTATATTCATAACCTAATATGGTGAAACCAAGAAGACATAGAAATAATTCTTCCATTAAAGGAATCCACATCCTTTAAGGTTGGTGTGTCCTTTTCCCCTATTCTATTGCAATTTAGCTTATTAAAAATAAGCAGTCATTAAAGTTTGGAAATATTTAATAAAGTAAATGTGAAACTTTCATGCGAGCATGTATATTTAAAATGTTCTTTTGCAATGTCTTCATTACAATCTATATCTTATTGGGAAAAATTCAATCATATCTTGTTTCAAAAACATAATTGTGTTTTAACTATATGAACTATATAGATAGAAACAAATATGCAAGCTGCCTCCATACTTGCAAAAGGTTATTATTTGTTTCTTAACATATATATTTTCAGGCCAGCAACTACAATTTATACATTTAATCTGAAATGTTGGAAATAGAAGCATTTAAGTTAAGCCCAAACACCATGTATAGTATTGTTCCTAAAGGAAAACTTGATTTCATGTAACAAAATCTTAATAGAGCAGTTACTATATACCACACATTGTACTAGATATTAGTAATAGAATGTATCATTTTCATAAGAGTTATCATCCAGTATGGTATAGAGAATTCATTAGCCTTCAGAGGGATAGAGTCTAAATTGTATAGGGGAAGACAACACAAAAGAATACCATCAAAATCAAAAAGAGCTGCCTGAGATTTCCAAATGAAGTGAAAGCTTTGTGCGGTACAGGGGGGTTAGACAATTATGGACAGGGGTGAATGGAGTCTGGGCCTGGGGGAGAAAGGAGCTGTACTGCTAGTGGGGATTTATGAACAATTTCCAAACTCATCCCATTGACTTTGGGACTGATGACTCTTGGTTGTGGGGAGTCCTGCGCCTAGTAGGATAGGTGGCAGTACATGTGGCCTCCCACACCACAAGAAAACTCCATAACATGCACGCATCACTGGAATTCACATAAAAATGTCCCAAGACAATGCCAAAGTCTGTAACTGGAGGGTAAAATCGCTTCCAGCTCAGAACTACTGCTTTAAGTGACAGGAGAGGTAGATCATCTGAGAAGCTACTTTTCTAATTCCTAATTGGCAAATAATGGACAAATTTTATTTTATTATCTCATTAAGGACTCCATTCATGCTCTAAATTTGGTGGGTGAGAAATAGATATTTGGTTTTCTTATGTACTCCCTGACTAACTGGGATCATATGTTTACAATTCTGAGATTGCCTGCTCTAGGTATAAATATAGGCACACATGTGTGATGCTGTTTGCACACACACACACACACACAGAGACATAAATCCATATAAGTTGGTTTGGCTGTAATAGTGATTACTTAAAACAGATAACTTTCATTTTTATGTCTGGGCAGAAAAATGTTTCATCTTGAAGTAAGCAGAATTCAATATACGCTTTCTGGCAGCAATAAGGGTCGAATCAACCTTACAGAAACCATGATAGTGCATCAAGTCTGAGAGTTCCTTTCAAGAGGGAACATCTGTTTAGTGAAATTTCCTTATTTTTTCTTTAAAAGGAGAATAAATCATGACAGTGATAAAACATGATTGCCTTAAAACACAATATATCCAACTTTAATCATTTTCTAAATCCAACGATATTTTTAGATGAAAGTAAAGGAGGTCATTTCAAAACCATTTTGTGAAACTTAAGCCTACCCAGAGGAAAGGTAATTTTGTTTGATCCTGAACATCAAGTGAATTTGTTCTCCAAACCACTTATTCCAAAAGGTAATTAAAATAATGTAAAATTGATCCAATATATGTTTAACAATATTAACTAATTATAATCTGCTTAAACCATTTAACCTTGGTAGTTGCCTTAAAAAATGTTTGATTTCCTTTCAAAAATTAACAACGTTCTTTAAAAGGAGGTTCCTCATTGTCTATTTTCCTTTTTTGTGGGTGTGGGTAATTCGGTGCTAGGATGCCAGGCCAACTGGTAGAGCAGACACTCTGGGGAAGAAAACAAAATTTTCCCTAAAGGACACGTTACTTTTCAGAAATATCAGTGAGTTCATGTTAACACTTCTGTACATAAGCACGTCCTTGAACATAAATGAGAGGTCTACTAATAATCCTCCTTGAAATATTCTAGCTTATTTATGAGTGAAATAAAATATAGAATACATCTTAGTATTTGTTTGTTTTCAACTGCTTTCTATTTATTCAAGTCATTGTCAAACAGACTTAAAAAGTTCAACAAGTAGAAAATGCTTAATAGCTTTTCACTAGTTACATTTATTTTATACTTATCCCTTTAATCACAGACAGCAAAACTGAATATATGTCAAAATTGGAAGGGCTTAGAAGGGCTCTGTACTATCTCTAAGAGGTGTAAAATGGTTACGTAAGAGGAGAAATGTGCTGTGACAGCTCCATCCTTTGAAAAGAGTGAAAGAACTAGGAGCAACCTCTAGGGAGGGAAAAAAAGGCAGATGTAACCATAGGCCCTCAGGGACATTCAAATTCAAACCTGACTATCATTAATTTATTATAACTTACAACTTTATTTCGGAGATAAAATTGTCATTAATGTCACTCCTAAAACCAGATGACATTATAAAAGACACCCGCTGGTGAAAAGTATTAGCAGAAATAACTGTCACTGTTCCACAGTGACAAACAAGATAAAGATTGGGGGGAAAATACCTGTGAATATGATTTTTGATCACAAAGTCACCCTTTATAATGAGGTTGATTTGTTGACTCATGATTTCCACTTATCCAATGATATTGAATCACATGAACAAACCTCTACATTTAATCAGTATTTTTATTGAATTGTGACCTTTAATCCACCTTCTTCTTGATTATGAATGACAGTGACCTTTATCTAATTTAAAGCAGACACTCTCATGCAAAAATATGCAAACTACACATGTAAATTTTGAATCAAACTGAAGATGTGCATAATCTACTGGTGAGAAATTATTTCAGGAGACATTTGTATTATGGCCAAATAGGTTATTGGAGGGTAAATGAATTAGTCAGCAAATGAACAATTGCTCAGAAGACTTGCAAAGACCAAATGCTGCTTATGATTTTTTTAGCTTCTATTTAGAAAACTGAAATGTCAATATACATATCAATTTTTATTATTCTACTCAGCACTTTACGGCACGCAGGAAATGATCACAATGTAATAAAGTCAGGGAAAATTATTTTTCAGAGGGTTTGGGAGGCTGAGTCTGAATATGCCATTCATTTTCATTCCGATTCATTTTCTGCTGCACACACACACACACACACACACACACACACACACACTGGTGAATTCCAGCTACAGCACGTGTGGCATGTTGACTTCCTGATACTGTTTTACCTCATTAAAGAGGAACTTCGTGCCCAATAACAGCTGGCAGTCGCTAGTGTTTCTAGGATATATTTAGAAACTACTATGTCAAGGAAAAAATTGTCAAAGAGTAAAAAGACGCTTGCTTGTAATGAGAATCGGCTGACGGTCCCATGGCAGATCTACCTCTCTTGATTCCCCTTCGTTCTCCCGGATTTTCCCTATTTCTGTGGATTAGTACAAATGGTTCTGAGCTGACATTACTGAGGGCAGACTGTCCTGAGTCCAAGCTAAAATGCAGCCTAATCCTATAATCTACTTTCCCCCTTCTCAAACCATTCCATCTCCTCATTTATTGATGCAAACTGGACTTTGGGACTCCTCAAAGTATACTTTGTGTTCTCTAGATACAAGAACACTAGCTATGTGGCATTTGTTTAGCACACAGGATCCACAAGTCTGTGTTTTATTACAGAGACACCCTTGTCTATAGGCTAAGATATGATGAAGATGATGCCACAGCAGGAAGCCATTGAGAACATTTCGCAGTGTGACCCCACCAAACAGTACCTGGCACAAGCATGTTCTTTCATGATTAACGCCAGGGGGTTGTCAGATGCCTGTTTTTGAAATAAACAGATTTACCCTGACAGATAATCAGCATTTTGCACTGCTTAATACATGTTTATCTTCCATTATTGACATAATTATACTAAAAGTGCACTCAATATAATCTTTCATAGGAAATTAAACAGGGTTGAATGATACACTTATAATGGATTGGGGACAGAGTTGAGGAAGAGGAATATCAATAGTAGATGTTTGGGGAAAACACATACATGAAGCAATGACGAGGGAATCAATGAACATCGACAAAAATCAATGGCAGTCTGTGTTTAAGGAATTCATTTGCATAGTTTCCAAAGATTTCCAAATTACAAAAGATTTCTATACAGCTGTGGAATAGTTCCTGATTTTCTTTTCTCCTGATGTTTGAACTCTTCTGATATGTGTTCGGACCTCATAGCACATCAGAGACACATAAAAAAAGATCGATTATATATTTGGTGAATTCACAGTAACCCTTCTAAAAGTCCTCCGTCTGGCATTACAATATGGGTGTGAGGAACGCGCAGTGGCCTGATCTACAGGCAATTCAACAAGCGTTATGGGCAGTGGGAGCGCTGGCATGACGTTTACATAAACGGATGTACAGACTCATTAGGGTCAGTCCCTACGCCTTGGGTTTTGAAGATGCTAAATCGACACCTAAGATGCAGAGTTAGGTGAAAATACCACTTTTAATCAAAATCGTAATTCTAACCTTGGCATACGAAGCACCTTATTCCAGCTCTGAGCAACCTAGCAGCCATAAGAGAAACCTCAGAAATTTAGAGGTATCTGTCTTTGGGTGAAGGAGATCCAGATGTCAAGTGGTTATTGTTTGGGCTGCTGAACGCAAAGTCTGCAGTTCGAAACCACCTGGTTCCGCGGGAGAAAGAAGCGGCTTGCCCCAGCTGTAAAGCGTGACCATCTCAGCAAGCCACAGGGCAGCTCCTCCCTGTCCTCTAGGGTGGCTGGGTCGACATGGACTCTGGCCTTGAGTGTCTTGTACTCTCAGGAAGCCAGGTCAGGAAGGTCTGTGCTTGGCTCTCCCACGGGTCTCTTTCATTGCTTATACATGAAGCAGAATTAAAGCACGAAGCATCCCAACCTGAAACATTAACATCTCTACCAACCGAGGGGATTTAGGGCAATACAAAGCTGCTTTTGAACCAATATTGACCGCAGGTCTAAGGAAGTATGGCCAAACATGCTCTCAAACCTGAGTCGTTGCCTGCACAAAGGAGAGTCTTTTGTGTCTTGACTCACAAATTGAGAAAATATTTTGCTGGAGAGGAATCTAAGAGATTAAACAATATTTTCAATAGCTAGGATTCCAAGCCAGAGGTCTCACAGAACCCAGGACTCATTCTGTTTCCTTAGGCTTCCTTGCTTTGATTTTTGGTTTGTAATCCAGCATGAGGAGGTTTCAACCCAGATCCTAGATCCCACTCATCAGTTAGAAAGGAGCTTCCAGACTCTTCTCCAGTCTGTTCTGCCCTGCTAAGAGACCCACGCAACCGTGGGTCATCATGAACCTTGTTCATCAGAAGGATTTCAGAAAAAGTCTCTCACAGCTGTGTGGCTGAGACCCGAGAAAAAATAACTTGAGAACGGAAACTGCCTGCCTCCAGCAGGAGACTCTATCTACGACCCCAGTGCATACGGGAAGTCACTCAATTTTTTTCCTTTACCCCATATCTTCAAAGAAAGGGATTTTTTTGTTGCTGTTTCCGCTGGACTTTTGACACTCAGAGAGGGCTGGGTAGAAAACCCAGCACTCTAGCTAGGGCCAATGACCCCAGACTGCTTTTCTGCATTGTTCTAGTCAGGGCTGCTTCCTGGGGCCTGGGTCTCCTTCCACAATTCCAGCCTTTCACTTGTCCAGAGGCTGATACTCATTGAACCTCTGGAGTTTCCCTGAAACTCACTCTTTTGATAAGCTGCATCTTCACTCTGTTTTGACCAATTTCTTTTAGAAGCTGATTGGTCATCACACATTTTGTCAATATGCTTCATAATTTGTAAAATTGACAATTTTGTAAAATTGACTATTTCATAGTTTGATTTAAAAGTGACCTTATTTTCTCATGACTCTCTTCTTACTTAGGCTTTCAATCCCAATTTTTCTATCCTTTCTGATGATGCCCCCCTTTAGGTCAAAGGGTCATTTTTCTTTGAGAGGGATTACAATTTCTATTTTAATGTAGTATATGAAAGCTTAATGAACGAAGTTAAAAGCTGTAAACTTTGGCAGTTGTCGAGCTCTGAAATCTTAAAAACTTCTAAACTCTTCTTCCCTTGTCTCTAAAGATAATCTCTTTGGCTCATTCCTTCACTGCTTTCCAGATTCCCATAGTTCTTCTTTTTCTTTTTACTTATCTTTTCATTTTCAACCTTTTAACTTGGTTCTTAGATTTAGCCTTGCTCTGTCTTACATAGCTTCCAAAATAAGAAAGTATAGTGTGTCCTATTTCATATATATATATATACACACACACACACACACACACACACACACAGCTTCAGTTTGAAATTTAGCTTGGTTTTACAAAATATATTTTCAATGAGTGGCTATTTCTGTTTTCCCAGAAATGAAATTTCTATCTATGTATTTATGTAACCCAAGCTAAATCAATTAAAAATTCAACCAGTGATTCAAATATTAATCAAGAATCAGCTGTTTTAGCACTGAGCAAATATTTGTATCTTTTCACAGAACCAATTTTACTTTTTACTACTAATGTAGTTTACTGGTTACTTGGTATACAGGAATATGACTCATAAAATAACTAAAGATATGTTAGATGATATCATAGTTAAAAACTGAATTTATGTTTTATAAACTGTCAGTGCTATAAAATTATAGAAAAGACATCTCAGTGATTGTGAAGGGGACGCCTGATGAAATTTTCTGGTGGTGGGACAGATAGGAAGATAGGGTATTTATCAACCACATTAACACTTGACTTTGCAATACTGGTTAAAGCTATCTATAAAATTTGCCTTTCTTTCCCAAACTGTGGGTCTCATCAAAAATTGAATTTTATTTTTAAACTCTAATATGGAGGGACAAATGTTTTACTTTTGATTGAGGCTTATTGTTAATTTCATGAAAATGCCATTTTTCTCATAAGAGAATTCAGATAGGTAGCTGGAGAATTTATCAATAATGACCAAGAGCTTCCACTCTTTCAAGAGCAGTTTTTAAACTGCTCTGAATGTTCGTATCAACACATAGCTAATAGCCACCCTCCCGTCATCGCTCTCCCCCTTTTGTCTTTCAAGGTAAACACATCAACCAAGTAATGGTGAAACCAAATCCAAAAGGAATGTTTCATGGACTAAGAAACTCACTCAGCAAGCGATGATAGCAAAATCAGCTCAAATTTAAATGAATTCCCAACCTCGCCTCCACCAATAGTAAAGGTCTCATTTAACTAATCTTGGCAAAACCGATCTATTAGAACAACTTTAAAGGTAAGATTTCAGGCATTCTGCCTGCTAGCAGATAGAGGTTCTGGGTCTGCAGTATAGTCTATCTGCTTCCTACTTCAAATACGATTTTGAAGGAATGCTGGTATCACAGACTGGCATCAAAATTGTTTTTCACTTCTTACTTGAGAAATATGTAGCTTGCTCAATTGCTACTGACCCATGTTCCTCCCACTACTGACACTTGATTATGTGCTGATGCTGCTCAGATTTTTGTTTGCATTAGATATTTGGTACCCACAGGTCAAGTGAACAGTCGTTGAAGCAGAGTCCTAAGGGCTACATGTATAATAGTTTATCTTCTCACACTGAGAGGAAAAGCAAAAGGAGACAGTCCAGACTATTCCAAATAAACAGACAGAAGTAAAGATACAAATGTGTCCCTGGATGGGCCTTTTCCTGTTCATTTCTCTTTAAGGACATAACACCCTCTGACACAAGGGCAGACAACTGTATTCAGGCTTTTACAAGCCAACCATTTAAAGATTCATTTCTAATTTATTTCCTTTTCCTGTTTTTTAGTATTTTTCAACTGGGGCAATTTTTATTCAGGTGCCTTCACTCCAGAGAAAAGCCAGGAAAACGACCCTTTCTCCTGATCCAAGGGATTTGGAAGCAAAGTGTGGATATGCCAGAAAGAAATAATTTTCTGATGAGAACAATTATTTGCATCAACATTTTAACTGTTACTAGAACTTCAGGAGCACTGAAATGAAGGAGAGTTAGGTGAAGCCTCGGGTTAATTTCCTTCATTACGAAACACTTTACAACACTGAGAGATTCCAAACATATAAAGAGATGTCAATCTTGTTCTTTAGACATAGAGGGAAAAGGTGGGGGTGATGGCGCTTCAAAGGCTGTCAGGAGATGAGTCAGTCAATTAAGGCTCTGATTTAGTTCTTAACTCCTTGAGGTAAAATAACAAACCTGCAGGAATAACTGTTCCTGGATTGCATTAAGTGAAACAACTTCAAAAAACAACACTAAACTGTACTCTCATGGCTATATATATATATATATATATGTATATATCTATGCAGATAGGTGGATACCAATCGAGAGAAAAGGGTTAAAAAATCAGAATCAGATACCTTAATCAAGACTACAAATAAGTGAATAAGTCCGATTTTGTCATTGGACAGGAGAAGTCCTTACTCAACTTAGTTATCTGAGCTAATTAGACAAGAAAACATGAGTTGTGTGATATTTGCAACCGAAGTATGCTGGTTTCATTGACCTCATATTATTGTTGTGAAGACAAAGTTAGTTAATATGGGTAAAGCAATGAACGTGTGCTGAATTCTCACTTGATGTTAAAAAAATTATATATAATATTCACCTTCAAGATTTAGAAAGCAGATATGGTATGATAAAGTTTTTCCTGAAAAAGTTAGAATATCTCCTAATAATAGAGGGATTTAATGGTGCTGGCGAAGCACAGTTTTTTCCTTTAAACATGTTTGCCAATGTCTCTGGCCCCACAGAGCAGGGCTAATGTTACAGAGAACTTATGAAGACTTTCACGACATTCTTTTAAGATGACAATTTATGTTTTTAACTATACTCAGTAACCCTTGCAGAAAAGAGGCAGATGGGAACAAGAGCTTGCTATTTCGTACCGCAGTAAGGCGGACTCTTAGTACAGGCTCCAAGGCATGCTAGAATCTAATAAAAAGTTAAGCCAGAGG
The DNA here is from genome assembly GCA_004026705.1 of Nesogale talazaci. Classification (NCBI taxonomy): domain Eukaryota; kingdom Metazoa; phylum Chordata; class Mammalia; order Afrosoricida; family Tenrecidae; genus Nesogale; species Nesogale talazaci. Next base: position 250,332 of record PVJH01000488.1, on the reverse strand, counting down.
TTCTCCACCTGCGGGTTGCGATTGTTTGGAGGTCGAATGACCTTTTCACAGAGGTCGCCTGATTCATAACAGTAGCAAAATGGCAGTAATGAAGCAGCCACGGACATAATTTTATGGCTGGGGGTCACCACCACATGAGGAACTGTATTAAAGGGTCGCGGCATTAAGAAGGTTGGGAACCACTGCCTTAAGCAGTTGCCTGAATGAGTTATAAGAGAAGTGGCAAGTTGATGGACAAAGTGCCAGAAACCCAGGGGAGTTGAAGACCTGTGATCATTCGATTTAGAAAGCACAGTAAACCTAACTTAAGGTAATCAAGTTAAGTATTTGGAGAGTTTTCCCAGAGATTTGCAAACAAATAACAAAGTCCATCAAATAGGGGCTTTTGAAATGCCTCTAAAAAATGATGGGTTGGCTCCAGAGCGAGTGCATCACGCCTATCAAATGGTGGTAATTTAGTTGAAAAGTGATTGCCTAGTCATCTGTTGCTTCTGTCTCCCACCGAGCCCCTTGACCACTTTTTACAGGTATCCTCCATGCCTGTTCTAGATTCACACCAGTCTCAAGTCCACATGACTATGCTATCCCACACACCTTTCCATTGGTTAATGTTTTCCTAAGTAAAATACTCTTCTCCTACTGGTTTTAAATAGGAAAGAAACACTTTCTACTGGTCTCTTTCTTTCCCACTGTTGTTGAAGATGTGAATGGAACCCTCCAATGACTGGCTGCTGAAGAAGGTGTTCACGGGCAACTACAGGGTGGGGATAGAGGAATGCAATTAGTCTTTCCTGGTAAGGCTCAGTTTACTTTACAAGTCTGTATTTCAAAGAGCTTTTTAAAAAATTCAAATGACTGCATAAGGAATAGGTTAAATTCCTCTTCACTCACTGTGAAGGGTTTTTATTATCTACTGCTATAAAACATATAGCTTTTATCTTTCTTCCTTTTTTTTTCTTCCAGTGGCTCTCCAAGCAGGGTAACCTGCATGCCAATAGGATCACTAAAGTGCCATGAAGCAGAACATATTTATCTGTTAAATTCTATGTACAGTAACCTAACAAATGCCAGAGACAGAAAGATTGCCCTCTACACAGTAATGCTTGTGTAGATGTCTTCTTTATGCTAACAATGACAGGGCTTCAAGCCTTGTACTGTACTCAAAAATCAGAGTGTATTTTATTTTCAGTAAGAGAATCGGTATCAAGAAGAAAAAGAACTGCACATTTTTGGCACTGAGATATTTTATATGGATAATAAATTTTCCCCCCTAGAACTCCACTAACTACAAGTATCTACCTCGAAGATGAAATCTAAGATTTATGGCATCAGAACTATTTGGTATACCAGAGGAATAATTTTTTCCTCTTTTCAGGACTGTCAACTTTGTTTACTATATATGCATGATTCTATTCTATACAGGAGATTAAGTAGTCCTGTTGTGCCCACATATCAAAACCTTCTCAGAAAAATAAGGTTACGCATGTAAAATTATGTTAATAAGGAGTAATTCAAAGACATATTGCAGTTGTTGAAATCTAAATGTGCCTAGAATGTCCTAATTATCTTTGTACTAATCAAAAAGAGATTTTTGAACCTATAATTTTATGACTTTTTTTCTGTTTTAAAATTGAAATGACTACAGAATAATTAGAATATTCTTTAGTAACTTCAAAGAAACACATATGAAGTAAAGCAAGGCAAGGAACTGCCTTCACAAATCAGCATAAATATTGTCAAATCTATTAGCCTCTTACATGCATTTTTTAAATAGAAACTTAACCATTTATCTATTTAAATAAGTCTTCAAAAGATGATATCAAACAACATTCTATAAACAAGATTTTTTTCAGCCTTGCTGCATCAAACTTTTTATAATACAATTTCAATTTGAAATCATAAATAACAGCATATACAATGACATTAATTGAATCCTAAGTAATGGTAATACTTTTGCATAGCCTAATTACAATTATGAATTACAGAAAATAAATCTATTTGACAGGATCTTTTAGCAATAAGGCCTTCAGCATCTTGGTTTGCAGCAGAAGAAAGTAAAATGCAACCTTTTTTGGCTGTTGTTAAAAAATTTTTTTTCAACAGTTAGTTCTTTTTCACAGAAAACGCTGCAGGAAGGTTCCAGGTTTTAAAAAGGAAATCTTAACACGATTGGATTTTACACTTGGTTATTATTGGCCAGGATACATGATAAGTTAAAACATACGGTTTCCTTTTCTTTTTTTAAAGAGGGAAAACTTGGTAGAGGATTGTATTTCCAGATTAGAGAGTGGATACTCTATAATCTTTCTGGCATTGTAAAACTGAAGCTGACTGCAGGGAAAATAAACATTACAATACCCAGCACTTAAACAATTGTACCTATCCGATTAAGTAACAAAAGCGTGAGGCACCGGGTACCACAGAATTTGCGCCCAATGCCAGCAACAATATAAAGCATTCAAGTGACATTTGATTAATGAGCAGACAGTGGAGGCATCACACACGTCTTTAGAAGAATCAGACTTCCTACCTTGAAAAGACAGATGGAGGTAAATTCCTTTATATATACAAAAATAAAAATAAAAAAAAATAATGAAAGTTGTAAGTAAAGCCAGGCAGCAGTTGCGGTAAATTGAGTCCTTTCAGTCACTGTATACACACAGCAGTTCTGCAATAAGGGGAAAAATATCATGGGAGGAGCGGCTGTGAACGAGTGACCTCCTCAAGCGGAATCCTCCCTGTGAACCAAGCATTGAAAGCCACTGCTCCTGGTTTGCATGGCTTATCTCCACTTGAACAGATAGAGAGCAGATACATTTAAATTGAGCTGGCACAATGGCAAAAAGATGGAAGAGTGAATGAATGAGGGACAGCGCTAGAGAGGGCGAGGAGGAGGGAGAGGGAGAGGGAG
>PVJH01000488.1:0-247321 GCA_004026705.1 Nesogale talazaci | reverse complement strand
CAGTTGTAAGATAAGAAATGTTGTCATTAAGAACGGGTTCATCACGGGGGGAAAAAGACACCTATCTTTGCCGATGGTGCTCGGTTCACATTTTTACAAACATTTAAAAATTCTTACATTTTTGTCAAACAGAATTTTAGAGAGTATACCTCAAAGCTCTGACTTGAAGCCCGGTAAATGTATTTAGATAAAACTGTGAATTTGGAATGAGATCAATGCTTTGACTTTAATGGTGCAGATGTTGAGGAAAAAACATAGACAATATGCTAAATAGGATACTTATTTGAAAAAATTCAATGTTTGTTTTTTGTTAATGCGAGTGATATGTTCTACAATATAAAAAGAAAATATTTGGATGTTTATTAGTGATGAATAATTATCTGGAAGAGTCCGATGTATTCCTGGAAGAGATTCTTTAAAACATTTTAAGATTTTTTTTTCTTTTTAACAATGCTCTTTGCTGGCATTTCAGGATAAAAGAAATCCCCATTTCTATACAATGCAAATGCACCTTTACACATACAATTATTACCTGATTACCATTTAGTCTCTTCAGAGCTTTTCTGGATTGTCATCTATCTATCTATCTATCTATCTATCTATCTATCTATCTATCTATCATCTATCTATCTATCTATCTATCTATAAATCTATATATCAGTATTCTCATTTAAAAATAAAAAATAGAAAAGAAGGAATATGCTTGTGACTCCTTGACAACAGCCACTCAACAAGACAGTGTTAGGTTTCACAGGAAAAGAATAACCCTTTTTGGTAAATTAATGGGAAACCTGCCTTCCTTCTATGTTAAAGTGCCTGCAGACTCAAACAGTCAGCTAATGTGTCGACCTAGAAGAAAAATTAGCCAAATTATCTGGTTTACCAAATTGTTCATCACCTCTTGGAAATAGCCAGTATTAATTTATTGTAAACCAAATAACTTAGGTCAAATATATTTTAAAAGTTGCATTAAAACACTGAGCATACACTTGCTTGTGTGATCATGAGGTGCTGAAGCAATCAGGTATCAGGCATCAAAGAAGAAAAATCAAAATCAATGGACCAATTGACTCCCCCTATTGCTGAGGACAAATGGATACAGAGGCAACCAGAGTAGAAGAAACAATGGCACCCAGCTACCAAATGATTGAATGTCTAGAGTCTCAAAGACTTGAAGATAATCTAGTCTCCATTCAGCGCAGAAACAGCAAAGCCCACATGGAAGAAGCATATGAGCAAGTGTGATCAAGAGGGTGAAGAGAGCTGGTATTGAGCATTAAAGAACAAGAATCACATCATTATGAGTGAGGGAAGAGCAGGGTGGGGACCTAAGGCCCACTGGTGGGCAATTGGTCGCCCCTTTACAGGGGAGTCACGGGAAGGAGACAGACTAGTCAGAGTGCAGCCCGGCAGTGATGATGCACACAAGTTTCCTTTAGTTCCTGAAACCTTCCTCTCCCCCAACATCATGGTCCCAACTCTACCTTGCACATCCGCATGGACTGGAGAAGGTACATGAGTGGAGAGTGGAGCTGCAGATATGGGGAAAGCAGGATGGATGAGTCCCTTCGAGCCGGTGGTTAGATTGGAACTACTGGATGTGTGGAGAGAAGGTGAGGTAGAGAGACTGAACCAACTGCAAGGATCTACACATGGCCTCCTGTCTGGAGGATGAGCATGGGGGAGTGGGTTGAGGGACATGCTGGGCAGTGTAAGATATGACAGAACAATAATAATTTATAAAGTACTGAGGGTTGATTGAGGGAGAGGAGGGGAAGAGGGAGGGGTTCAAGAGAAAAGGCGGATGTTTGGAGAATGATGACAGAAGTGGACGTGAGAAGGTGCTTGGCACAGTATGTCTATTTATGCATTGTGAAAAATGATGTATGAACCCCTAATAAAATGTTTTTTAATTAAAAAAAAACACTGAGCTTAAACAGTTGAGCATTATTTACAGAGGGTAATCAGGAGTCCCTCTAGATGTCTGGTGTTGTTGGGCTTTCACTCTCTAAGTCAGGACAGTCCGGGTCGAGGAGTGGGCTGCACATTGAATTGCTAACCAGAAAGTCATCTCTTCTAACCCGCCAGCTGCTCCCTGGGAGAAAAACGAGGCCGTGTGCTCCCACGTAGATTTAAAGTCTTGGAAACTCAAAGGAGTAATCCTGCTGTATCCTACAGGCCCACCAGGAATAAGAGCCAACCTGACGGAAGTGAATTTGATTTATTCTTTCAGAAACTCTGACTTGATGAGTAGGAATGATAGTTCAAAAGAAATCTCAAGGAAAACATCAGTGCACATTTCCATGAGATTTTTTGCAGACCTGGAATTTCTGAAGTGTGCAGATGCAGTGATGTTAACAGTATTTAGGATACAATTCCTTCAAAGTGAATGCTGAAACTTATAGTAAATTCCCAAGCCACTCCCCTCCCCACACCACTATCATTTTGGACACAGCCTGTACAAAAGATTAAAGTCATAGTGGTAATGGTATTGTGATCTTAATATTATTTTCCAAGTTGTAAACTCTTCAAAGGCAGCAAACTTCAATATAATTTAAATATCTCCCCAAAGACTTAGAAACTGTCCTTTACATATTTTAGACACTTCAAAATATTTCCTGAAAAGATATTAATAATATGGTCAAACATTTTTATTCCCTTCTGCCAAGAGCCCTGGTAGCATAGTGGATTATGAAATATTCTCATTACTTAAAGGTCAGCAGTTCAACCCCCTAGCCTCACTTAGGGAGAAGAATGGGGCTTTCTGCTCCCATAAGAGTTATCATTTCCAAAACCACAGGGGCAATTCTATTCTGTCCGATACAGTCTCTAGAATTGAAATAGACTCAGTGGCAGTACATTGATGCCAATTATTAAGGTGTCCTCATGGTGTGGGACTACTCTTAGCTATTAACTGAAAGGTCAGTGGTTCAAACCTACCAGTGCTCCGCAGGGGAAAGATGCAGGAGTCTGCCTCCGTAAGGTCTTTCAGCCTCGGAGAGCCTCCTGTTCTATCTTGTCCCACAGGCTTGCCCAGCTGGAGTGGACCCAAAGGCAGGGAGTTTGCTTTGATTTTGCTGAATGTCCCTCTTTTATAAACTAGATTGAGAAATTAGAATCTTTCCTCTCCTGAAATACAAGAAACTGAATATAATAACTTTCCATGTATAAAATCGTGACAACAGGCTGGTATGCTGGGTGTATGCTGACCTTGACATACAATTCAGGTGTCACATCCTAATGTGGGGGTGTGTCTTCAGGAAACCTTGTTTACGATTTGAGTCATAACTTTCTAGGCTGTAGAGCTGACTCAGATATTCATCAGTTTTGTGACTCTGGGCAAGTTACTTGCATGTGATATGGTAATGAGAATAATAGGGCCATTATTATATGATTCTATGTATAAAGGAAGTGACTTAGATCGCACCTGGGTAAATATTTATTCAGCATAACTTATGGTTATCATTATTATAAATATGTTTCTATTGGACTTGATTGTCTCAACTAGGAAATGCCTAGCGTCTTACCTGTTGGGGATAGAGAAGAGACAACTTTGGTGTCTTTTCTTGACTTTTTCTGCCCATTGTATAACAAGGTTCAATCCTCATCCCTGGAAACCAGAAGGAGTGGTGCTTCTACCTTTATATAAAAGACGGAATTAGAAATACTGTTCTCAGGAGAGCTCCAGAGTGTTGTAGCAGCAGATCCAACCTTCTGTACAGGCATAGGGGATGGTTTGTGTGGTACAATTTGAAGGGCACCCAGAAGCTCCCTAGTCCAGAAATATCTTTCCATCTGTCTTTTCCTATTTCCTGAAATGCCACCATTAGGGGATCATTTCTATGTTTTACTGGCTTCCTCTTCCTTCTTTTTTTTCCCCTACGTACACACTACTGGGAGAATAAACACATTAACACGTTTACATTTAGAGTAACACATGAATTCATAGTAGTTTTAATTATTGTCAGAGCTCCTTGTTACTTAGCAGCTCACTGAAAATCAGCATGGAAGGGAAAAGTCAAATTTTAATAAGGATGAGGATAAAGCTCATTTGGTGCATGGAGCATTATGTGGGGATGATATTCTAATCAGCATGGTGCATACTGTTCTCTTCTGCCCTTGGGTCTATCAGTATTTCAGGGAATCTATAGAAGGTACTTAGTAACAGTTATGTGAAGTGCTAGACCATGGTGCGCTTCAATGAGGACCACCTATTAATTCACTCAGTCCTTATGAATGTATTGAATGTTACATTAGCCAAAACTCAGTATGTGTTGTGTGTGTGTGTATATATACACCATGTATGTGTAAATATATTTGTGTGTATATATATATCATGTATGTGTAAATATATTTGTATAAGAGTAAGTAGACAGACTCACTGCTGTCAAGTTGATTCTGTTTCAATAGCCTATCTATAGAACAGAATAGAACTGCCCTCATGGGTTTCAGAGACTAAATTTTTATGGGAGTAGTAAACCTCATCTTATTCCTGTGAAATAGCTGGGGATATGTAACCCACTATGCCACCAGTCTTCCTTAGGGCTTATTTAAAGAAGAAAGGGGAAAAGGAGAGAGAGAGAGAGAGAGAGAGAGAGAGAGCAAGAGAGAGCGAGAGAGCGAGAGAGCGAGAGCGAGAGCGAGAGCGAGAGAGAGAGAGAGAGAGAGAGAGAGAACAATAATAAGAAGAATGAGAGGGGGGGGGGGAGAAAAAAAAATGAAAGTTTTTTTTTATTTCCAAGAGGCTGGGAATTGAAGTAAAGGTTGAGATCAAAATTTGAATAAAACTCAAGCAGACATCTTCTTAAATCATTGAAGCTCTACAACAAGATTATGGGAACAATGTTCCACACAAAGTAACAGTTTTAAAATGGAGAAAGTCTTGTGTTAGGGAAATCTGAATTCAAGGCAAGTGATCATCTTCGATGATGAGGCTATGACCTTTTTTGATCCTGAATGGATGCTCGTGATAGATTTTGGGAAGGACTCAGGAAGATCACTAGGGCGTACTATAAAAAAGTTTTAAGAATATGGAAAACTGCATTGGTGGAAAAAAAGGCAGGGAAGTGTGTGGAAGTTTTCCTCCTTTGACAATGGGCCCTCAGGGGAAGCCAAGACTGTCCTTGAATTGAATTGGGTCCCTTTCCTCCACATGCCCTACAGTGATGATCTTGTCCCTTCAGATTTCTTTGTGTCCCCCAAAGCAAGGGACAGTTCAGAAGAACATCATTCGGGCTCCTTGTCATTGTCAAAACTGCCATATGATATGGTTTAAGTCTGAGTGCAGAATTCTTTGGGAAACGGTTAGAATAACATAAGCACTATTTTCAGAAGTTCATAATGATAGAGAATATGCTGACAAATATTTATTTTTAATAAAAGCTTTTATAGTGGTGGCATAGTAATTACACATTGGGATGGTAACCAAAAGGTCCACAGTTTGAAACAGCCAGCCTCTCTGAGTGAGAAGACAGATCTTCCATCTCCTGTGAAGAATTATGGTCTAAGAAACTCACAGGGCCAGTTAGTTCTACCCTGTCTATTGAGGTACTTTGACTTGGCTTCAATTTGATGGCAGTGAATTTGGTTTAGGCAGTGAATACTTTTGGATTTGCTCCTACATATAATTTCTGACCTCCCTTTTTAGCAGAGGTGATGGACACTGCACTCTAAAGGATTGATTCTAATATTAGAGATTCCAACAAGGAAGAAAAGTACTGAAGAAAGAAGGCAAAACTCTTTGGATTGATTAACAGAGCTTTAACGGAGTGTAAGGAATCTTAGTACTCATCTGCTAATGGAAAGGTCTGGGTTTCAAATCTATCCAGACGTCTGCAGGAGAAAGATCCAACAGTTGGCTTCCCTAAAGAGTACAGTCTTAGAAAACAAATGAGATGGTTTAGCTTTGACTAGAGACTTGCTGTGAGTTGTAGTTGCTTCCATGGTCCCCAGAGTAGGTGATGTGACTCTTGAAGGCAGAGGAGGAACTGTCCCAGCCAGCAAGGAAGGCAGGTGACAGCTGTGGGAGTTCCAGGTTGAGGGAGGCTCTGAACGGAGAGATGGAGTGGTCTGAGCGGGGACAGGCAGCTGGGGGAAACCATATCCTGTATATTGGGCTCAGAGCACGGAGTGACAGGATCTATAGATGAAGAGAGGCTAGCCTGGTGGGAAAGTTGGGGAGTGAATCACAGAAGTAGATGCAGAACCTAAGCATGACAGACCATTTGTTCCTCCTGAGCCTTGATCTTAAATCTTTGTCTGCCTGCTGCCACTGGGAGCCTCTTACACATGTTCATTTATACTCTCCAGTGCTTAAAACACCTGACTAGGCTCCCTATCCTTGGTGAGAAGAAGGGGATAGAGTGTCAATTAGATTAGAGGTTTAAGTCTTTATGGGGGGTTGAAATATTTTCAAATGGTTTGAAAAAGTCTGCCACCCCATTCCCTAAACCAAAGTGTTGTCTGGCATATTAATAAATGAATTATAATTAATTGTGTTTGGAGACTTTGGGGTGTTGCAAATCAGAGTGGGAATCACTGCTGAAGCCCTGGAACTTGGTTAGCATATAAAAACTAGGCACTTGGAAATCCTCTGTGAGACGGATTACTGGTATTAATGCCACTAATATTAATGATGGTTAATAATTGAAAAATCATATTTATAAAAAAATGCTACGAGTCAAAGCAGATAGCAAGCTTCCCATTGTGGATTCAAATTCTGTCGGCTTTCTATTCTCTTCAGTTGTTTGAATTTTAGTTAATTTGACATATTTGTCCAGAAAATATTGAAGTTTCTATACTTAAGTCAGGAATGATAAATAGTTTCTTGTAAATATTACACTTACAGTAACATTTACTCTAAGATAAATGATTACGTAGATATTGGACGAAGTTGGGGAAATATATTTGAATTCTAATAAGGACCAGTGCAAGCTTACAAACAATTAGTAACTGTCAATTTCCCATAAGCACAGCGACAAAGAAACCCCCCAAAGAGGACACCCAAAACACAAGTGATGAAAAGCTTATGCTGGTTACCAGAGTGACGCAACAAATTAGGATTCCTCTCTTTTGACAGCAATCCCCTTGCCCTTCCCCCATGCAACGGAGAAGGAGAGTCGTTTGATTCATCATTTAATTCTGGATCAAATATTCAAGAACTCTATAAAATCTGCAGCAGCTAAAAAAAGTGTACTGCTCAAATCTTTCAAGGATTTCTTACTACAAAGAGCAAAGCTAGCTAAGGGTCTCAAGCTATGAGTTCCAGAATTCAGCTCACCAGGCAGCCCTTAGAGGAAGACCAATCCCAACAGAGCTGCGGAGCCCCGCCTACTGTCCCTTGGATGGAGAAAGCTGAATGTGGCAGGCAACCAAAGGAAAAGATGAGAAAACTAAACCCAAAAATTGCCCCACAAGAAAAGTCTGGTGCTCTACTTCCTCAAAATTAGATCTTCACAGCCCTGTGGAGCACAATTCTATGGACTCAGCGGGAGTTTGGAATCATCATGAATTGGAACCAAGTCAGTGGCAACTTGTTTAAAGCCTGTCCATTCCTACTGTGCATAGTTTGTGCTGGGGAGCTAAACTTCAGATCTGCACAGTGGTCTGCGGCTTTCTTTCTGGGAGCAGTTTCTGCCATCTTGGGACTTTCATGTGCTTTCTCCCCAGATAAACTCTGACTCCTGCCAGAGTCCTCTTCCAAGCAGACACCAGTTTCTAAGAATCAACAGTTTTACTTGGTACAAAGCCAAGTGGTTTTTTTTTCCCCTCTCTCTTTTCTATGCCCTTGAATTTCTAAAACGGAGCATTGTTGCTGCCGTGGATTAAGCATTGGATGATAAGCCACCAGCTGATCCTCAGAAGAAAGGTGAGGCTTTCTACTCCCACAAAGATCTTCAGTCTGGGAATCCCAAAGGAGCAATTCTTCTGCGCTCTCTAGGGTTGAAATTGAATCCACAGCAGGGTTTTGATTCGTTTGTTTGCTTGTTTTCATTTCTTAAGCACTGTGCTTCTTTTCTTCATATATCCCTAGGACTCCTTGATGTGTCCTCACTATATTTCTACATATGTTCTCAGACTGCCAAAGGTTGTTTTTCTTGGAACACACAGCACAGGTCACTAGGAGAACTGGAGATTCGCCATGGGCTTTTCTCTTGGAGTTGCTTCTCAATGACCACTTTGTTTCCATTACTCCTGTGTCCAAATCAGCAAACATAGAAGCAGACACACCACCAACCTTCTACCAATCATCCGAAAGACTGATTAGACTAACTGCAGCTGACAGACACGCAACACAAACAATACATTGATGTACTTAGATCAATAAGCTGCTGGAAGATCTTGAGGTTCCATGCATGTTGAAAGAAGATCAAATTAATGAAGATTTGCAAGATGTAGGGGAGCCTGAAAGGAGATTACTCTTAGGTAGTGTGAATTCTTTGTGGTGCATGAAGTCCCTGAGAAAAATGGATGGATCATTAGACACGAACTTCTTAAAGAAAATGACTGGGCACTAGAATTTAATAGTCAATTCTTATTTCTACCACAAAGGCATTTATAATTCTACTGCAGTAAGTAAATGAAAGCAATCAAGTGATGTGGGGAGGGATACTAACTTGTCACTATTTCTCATTTGTATAACATGAGAGCTTCCCCAAGACAATGTCATAATAGGTACATATTGTCTTTAAAATTTTTTTATTGTCATTAATCATTTTATTGGAGGCTCTTACAAATCTTTTTTTAATTAAAACTTATTTTATTAGGGGCTCATACACCATTTTTCACAATACGCAAATAAACATACTGTGCCAAGCACCTTCGCTCATCTGCTTCTGTCATAATTCTCCAAACATCTGCCTTTTCCTTTGAGCTCTTGGTATTGGTTTTTTCTCCCTCCCCCTCTTCCCCTGCTCTCCCTCCCCCATCAACCCTCAATACTTTATAAATTATTATTGCTCTGTCGTATCTTACACTGCCCGACACCTCCCTCAACCCACTCCCCTGATGCCCATCCTCCAGACAGGAGGTCATGTGTAGATCCTTGCACTTGGCTCTGGCTTACAAATATTATAATCTATCATTTCATTGTTAGATACATAATTTCATTCACGAATCTTTTTTACTTTTAGATTCTGAGGTGAACTTCAGTAGGGAAGAAAATAAATCTTTTTGAGAAAAAAAAAGATTTCTGCAAGACCATTCTAAAGAGCTTCAAGTGATGTATGCATGGAAGAGATTCTCTTAAAATTAGAGGCTTCATAGAAAAAGGAAATTCTACCACCAACAGTAATTCAAAGGATCACTGGTGGTGCAGTGGTTAAAACAATAGGTCTGAAACAAAAGATCAGCTGTTCAAATCCTTCACTTGCTGAGAAAGAGAGGGAGAAGAGAGAGAGAAAGAGAAAGTGGGACAGAGAGACAGAGAGAGAGAGAGCGAGCGAGCTGTGGCAGTTTGCTTTCATGAAAACTTGTCGCCTTGGGACCTTTATTGGGCAGTTGACTCTGTCCTATAGAGTTGCTGTAGTCACAATCAACTTGACAGCAACGGGTACACTTGTTTGTGGTTATAATTCTAGAAGAAATTATATTGTTAGCTTGGGTATGGAAAGCATTCCCCTGCAAAAAAAAAAAAAAGCAAGATGCAACCCTGGTTCTTTGCTAATATAAAACAAAGTAGTGTGTTCCCACTGAAAAAAAAATCACCTCGAATGTTTATTATACTTAAAAATTTAAGAAGTAATATTTATTTTAACACTTTCTTGCATATGCCTACTCTAACGTATGTCTTTGATCTGAAGCAATCGTCTTCTTCCACTACAAAGCACAGGTGGTACATATGGAGTACGTAAGGGTTCTGAGGCAGAACACAAAAGAATGGGGGAAGAGCAAATGCTCACGACTTTTGCAAACTGAGTGGCTTACTAATTAGATTCATTTAGTCTTTTGCTCTTTCGCCATTGCTGTTACTGTTTCCTGCCATCAAGTCCGTCGGCGACACCCGGCAATCCCGTGCACACAGGCTTGGACCCCTGTGTCCCGCAGGGCGCCACCGACTGGTGATCAGAAATCAATTGCCAGGGGTGTCTTCAGAGTTTTTATTACTTTGGAAGCTCTACTGAAACGTCTTCATAGTACCATTCAGGAATCCATTGACAGGGAGGTGCTGGGGTGAGAAACTGAGCAGCTAACTCTGAGTTTGGCGTGTCAAATCCATCCACTGCTCCTTGGGAGAAAGTGGAGGGTCTGTATTTCCAGAAATGCTACTGTGAGTCAGAGCCAGCTAAGGGGCAGGAGGGCTTATCAGACAGCAGAGAAGACCTGGGGACGCAGTGGTCAAAGGACTCCTACGGAAAGAGAGTTGAGGGAACTCACCAGCCACTCCACAGGAGAACGAGAGGGCGGTGTGACTTACAACTCTACAGCCTGGGGAACACTGTGGGCAGTTCTTCTCTTCTGTGGCGTCTCGGTGAGTAGGACCTGACTGGATGGCAGTGAGTTTTCAATTCTTCATTGCCTTGTTAGTGGGGGAGGGACTGGGGAACAAAGAGATACTTACGTAACTTGACTAGGAAGTTTCTGGCTATTGAGGAAGAGAGGCAGTGAAACCATTATATAAATATATATCAAAATAATATATAGATGCAATAAATATGCTGCCATTGGGTCGATTGCAACTTCTAGGCACCCTATAAATCGCAACAATTGCACCAATTCTCGTATATATAGTTCGAAGAAGTCTGATACCTTATCCTTTGAATCGGGCTAAGTTTAGAACTTTCTTGACCAGTAGCATGTGGTAAAAGTGAAATGGCTCTGGTTCTGAGATTAGGTTTCAAAGGCAATGTATTTTGTTTACTTGCAAGCTCAGGACCTTTTGAAATCTATTTTTAAAAGCCCAGGCCAGCTCATTGAAGGCAGAGACCTCCTAGCAAGAGACTTCAGTCATCCCAAGCTCTTCAAATGCCGCACCCTGAATCAGCTTGTCCTAGCTGACCCATAACCTGAATGACCGCACATTCACACAAGACAGCAGAGTCTGGTCCAGATTCGAGGAACCAGCCAGCTAAGACAATTGCCAATCTGCAGAGTCTTGAGCTAAAGTTACTACTTCTCATTGTAACTTTTGAGAGCAAGAGAAAGCTAAAACAAATAACAGAAAGATAGGAATAAATTCAGGATACACAGACTAGAAAACTCTTAGTCCAATTTTTTCATGCCAGGGTGCCTGTCAGAAGAGGATTATACCCATCCTGATCCCTAATGGAAGAGAGGTATTACCTAATGGCCATGGCCTAGAAGATATAAAAGCATTGTAGAAGAAGATAATTTCCTACCATGTATTTGAAAAATAACTCACAGATTTCCCGACAAAAAACCCTGCTGTCATCATTGACTCTACCATTTCTTTTATATTTCCCAGAAAAACCTCTATAAATCAAGTCATCCCTAACTTCTAAATAGACATAGAATCCCAGCACTTATCACCACCTTCATCACGTTGAGGGGCCTGTTCACTCACCTGCATGGTTTCTGTTTCCTATGCTCGCTAGGAGTCGGCTAGGTAGTCTTCCTGTCTCCCTACAGTCCATTTGTACCATAGGACCTAGAATGATTCTCCGGAAACAAGTCAGATGTTGCCACTTTTCTATGTAAAACTCCTCATAGTGGGCTCAATGATGAGTCTCAACAGAGGAAGCATATTCTAACCACTGGAATCTACAACTCTCATCATATTTAGAAAAACAATCTTTACCAAACTCACTGCTGGGGAGTCAATTCCCATCCTACAGGACAGAACGACACTGCTGTCCGAATCTCCAAGATTATGCATATTTTTGGGAAGCGTTGGCCTCATTTTCTGTGCTAGAGCAGCTGGTGCATTAGGAACATCAATATTTCAATCAGTATCCCACCACTTCACCCCAACTGGCACCAGAGTTCCTTTGCATCTGTAAGTCCTTGAAAATCTTAAGATTATGCATGGCCTTGGAAGGTCCTAAATCCAGTGACAGGTGTCATTGACATAATGACATTGAGGAAGAGGTGATGTGAAGCTGGAGGCAGAGATTGGAATGATGTAACCATACCCCCAGGAATGTCTGGAGGCAAGAGAAGCTGAAAGATGCAAGGTGAGCTTTTCCCCGTAGAGCCTTTGGAGGGAGCGTGGTCTTGCTGACATATTGATTTAAGGCTTTTGCCCTCCAGAACTCTGAAAGAATGCATTTCTGTTGCTTCAATCTCCTGTTTGTGGTTATTTGCTACCGCAGCCCTAAGGAACAAGTATCAATCTCCCCGGTGGGGGCTTCTCAGAGGATAGCATAACTGTCACAGTTCTTACATTGACTTACAAGGTTCTGCCTGGACTCCCTGTCTTTACTCCTGAGAACTAGCAAACTGATATGGCCTTTTTAACCACAAATCCTTATTATTATAATTCTGGACGCTACGCCTATTGCTGCGATCCAGTTTTGGACTGAGTGCTTTCTTATAGAATTAAAGTAAAACTAAGGTCTGTGCTTAGCAGAAGGTGTGAATAAAGCCACATCCATTGCTTTCTTTTAAAATCCACTGTAATAGAGGGTAGGGAGACTCGATAGTGCTGTGGCTACACTTCAGCCATGGTCTGCAAGGTTAGCAGTTCAAAACCACCAGTAGTGATCCATGAGAGAAAGAAAAGGTTTTCTACTCCCGTAAAGAGTTGCAGGCTCCAAAACCCACAGGGGTAGATTTACATTATCCTATATAGTTATCAAGAGTTAAAATTGACTGCATGGCAGTAATTTGATTTGATTAATAGAAGCTAAAACATAAAACACCACACTAGGCTTTCCCTAGGGGTATGGTCTCCTTAAAGACCCAGAGTCATCTGGGACACAGGGAGACATCTGGGACCACTTGGAAGAATGCGTCCAAGATCTCCTTCTGAGGCCACAGAGACGAGAGCACCGGAGACAGTGGCCTGGAGACTCGGAGTAGCACTGCCACGACCACGGGCACCTTTCCCTCACTGGGCTTGAGAGCTTGGAAATAAGAGACCCAGTGGTGGGTGGGCTGCCTTCCTAATTCACAGAGACAGAGGTCAAGAGACCATGTATCTTAGAGACTGCTACCAGAGAGAGACGTGGCTGTGGGCTGTGCAGCTGTGTCGCTCTGACCCAATGACTATGAACTTGCAGTTTGCAGATCCTGACTCCTGTAACCCATTCTCTTTCTTAAACTCCTTTCATCATTACGTTTGCCTGTGAATTCTGTGCGGTCTTTGTCACAATTTATTGAATCCAGCATTGACATAGATCACAGGGGGAGTAACTGTTGGTGTCAGAACAGGTAAAGCCGTATGGCATGGGGAGACCAGAGGAGGTTAGAATGTCCGTCTCCATGGCCATTCACCACAAACCCTCCCCTGAATTACTGACATGCCATTCCCTCTCTTCTGGACTTGAGTCCCTTGGGCCTTCTTGTTCCTCCAAAACAATAACACTTGCAACTCCCTTTGTTGTTTTCTCACTTATGGTCCCCTTTGCCTAACATTTCCATCTCCCAAATATCTGCACTCCTCTTTCAGGATTTGTTTTAATATACCCTGTGCTCACTAAAGCTGTCTCTGGTCATGCTATTAAGATTCTATCCACTCTCCCACACCTCCCCCAGTTTTATCCCCATCTCCTTTCTTTTCTCTGTAGCCCTTATCACCATCTGACCCAATGTACCATACACTGTTTTCATTGTGTGTTGTCAGTCTGCCCACTTAGAATATAAGCTCCAGGAAAAAGGTTAAAATTTTTTTTCTATCACATTGTGTTATGCCTAGCATTTAGGACAGATGTTCAGCAAATGATTTTCAAATTTTATACATGATACATTTATGACTGTAAGTAAGTATTTCTACAGAAAATCTGACAACTCCTGACTTCCTCTGCTTCCGCTGAGAAGCCTTTACAAACCTCTCAAGAAATCCCCACTAGGTCCCAGAGGAACTTCACGCTGCTAATTCTCTGGAGAAGAAGAGTATAGATGATCTAATTTTACAGGACAATGACACGATTCTGTTATGGCAAGAAGATCATATACAATTTGTACTTTGAAGCCCCTTAGTCTTCACTTGTCACTTTCCATTTGACTTCATACCAGGTGCAAGAACACTGAGTGAAATCATAATGAAGTGAAGCAGCAGTGCTAGCAACAGGTAATCGAGCTGAAATTTAGGGGATTTTGACAAGGGTTGAAGGCAAGAGGATCAAAAGGTAGATGCTCCTGTCTTGGGATATGGAACAGAGAACATGTGTACTTTGCAGATTTTCATGGATGGGATTTTTCAGAGCATTTAGGTCACATTCTTACAGATTGGCAGTTTCTAAACATCTATTACATATATGCATGCATTACACATAGAGGGTTTGCATGACACCTGACAGTCCATGCATCCTCCAGTATTCTGCCACATGGGAGTCTGTCACTGAGCCTCTGACCCAGGTCAAAGAAATTTGCCATGAAATTTCTTACTGTATGTGTGTAAATTGAGAAAAAAACCATCTAAATATATATGTACATATAGACATAGACATTCAGTATTTCTTTTTTTAAATATAGATTTTATTGGGGGCTCATACATCATTTAATACATTTAATACATCATTTGTATTAAGCATATTTGTATACATGTTGCTCCATTCATCTACATTATCTACTTGAACTCCTCCAGCATAAGCTCCTCTTCCCCTCTTTCCTCTAGTTCTTTATTTTTTTAATTCCAATTTTCAATATTTCCCCTTCCCCCTTCTCCTCCCCCATGAACTTCCAATAACTTAAAAATTGTTATCACCTCTTCATATCTTACACTGTATAATGTGTCACTTCACTCACCTCCCCCCCCTCAATTGTCCACACCCCAGAGAGGAGGTCCCTTGCAGATCTGAGAAAATCATTCCCCCTTTCTACTCCACCATCCCTCCACCCCTCAATTGTCACCACTCCCCACTAGTCTTAAAGGATTATCTATCCTAAACTCCATGTTTTCGACTCCAATGTGCATACCCTGGCCCAGCCAAATCTGTCTGGCAGAATTGGGATAATGTTATTTGGTGGGAGGAAGCATTTGAGAACATTTCATTGCTACTACACTGCACCTAGACTGACTCACCTGCTCACTATAACCCCTCTGTAAGAGGATGTCTCTTCACTTATTGTTTGGCTTTGGGTCCCCAATCTGAACTCCCCTCATTTATAATGATATGTATTTTTAGGTCTTTGATGCTTGATACCAGATCCCTTTGACACCTCGTGGTCATACATACTGTTATGCTTCTTCCACGTGAGCTTGCTTCTTAGCTAGATGGCCACTTATTTACCTTCATGTCTTTAAAACCATAGCCGCACATCTTTTGATACCATCAGCTTTCTTCATCACATTTGTTTATATACATATTTATCGTCAGCAATCATATCAGGAAAGTAAGCATATAATGTTATGATTATTAGTTCTTGAAACCTGATAATTGATCCCTTTGGTATCTCTTAGTCCCATAAGCTGGTGTAGGTCTTTCATGTGGGCTTTGTTGCTTCTGAGCTGGATGGCTGCTTGTTCACTATCAAGCCTTTAAGACCTCAGACGTACATGTTTTGATAGCCGGGCACCATCAGCTTCCTTCACCATATTTGCTTATGCACACATTTGTTTTCTGTGATCATGTCAGGGAGCTGTGCATCATGAAATGCCAATTTAATAGAACAAAATGTTCCTGCACTGAGGAAGCACCTGATTGAAGACCAATGCCCATCTGCTGTCCTAATTCTAAGCCTATAAGTATATGCATATTGACCTTTTTCCACTTCATCATATGAATATATGTACCTATATATATTGCCTGTAGTTAATCTCTATAAATGCCCTTTACTCCCCAGTTCTTTTCTCTACTTCCCTATACCTCCTCCCGTCTCACCATCACACACAATCTCCATTCAGGTTTCAATATTGTCTCTCTATTACATTAGTCTTAATCAATCCTTATTGGATCTTCCACACCACCCACCCTGCCACCGATTCTGAACCACATGCTACACCCCCCCATCCCTGGATCAGTCAAGAGTTTCTCTCTCCGCGCCCCCCCCCCCACATCCACCCTGGTACCAATAGTCACTCAGTATTTCTTTTGCGAAAACATGTAAGACAATATATACACAATACCAAATAGTCACAAGGCATCTTTGGGACCATTCTTAGTCATCCGTGGGGGAAAAATAGATATAACAAAATGTTTCGGAAACTTCTTTCACGATATCCATGCAATATGATTTTAGTAATTTTATTTTCATTATCCTACTTCAGAAATGTTTTTATAGTTAAAAAAGGAAAATACATTGAAAACCAAGAGAAAACTGAAATAGAAATATTAGCAATCAACAGGTAGATAAATGAGAGGCTATAGTCCAAAAGTGGCATATGCACTAGACCAGTATCAGTCAGGGAGTTGACAATGGTGTGGCATTTTAATTCAAACTGCAGCTTGGGTTGGATTCAGATAAAAATCCTCCACTGCTTATCCCATGAATGTCAAGACTACCCAAATATCTTGGTCTGCAAAATTAGGCTGGGAATAGCACCCAAATAGGATTTCTGAAAAGATTCCTGGGGCTCTTTCCTTTGACTAAGCTAAGGCTTGAAATTCTGCAAGGATAGCAAGAAGGGGCTTTTTCTTATGCGGTGAATGGAATCTGGAGGTGAAATAACATATGAAAAATGTTTATGTGAGCTTGCAATGAAAAGTTACCCATATGCCTTTATATTTTAAAGCACGTCCTATGTAGAGTTTTTTTTTCTTATTATTTTCTTCAAGGCACAAACAATAGATCAGTAGACCTAATTATCTGCTCTCTTTTGATGGCAGATGAAAACAAATGGATTGAATTAAATTTAGAACCAGAAAAGTCAAGAAATTGTTCATATAGAAGAACTTCAGAAAATTCATTCGTCATTTGAATTAACCACGCACATTATAGAATTGAAAAAGGTTCTGCAGCACTGTCCACTTCATGATTGGCCAGGACAAGAGGCGGGATTGGTGCTATCGATGCCCTGGTTCTCCCTGCCTTGCAGAAAAAAGTTAGAACACGATTTCTCTGAGTAATTTTAATAAAATAACTTGTGAATATGACATGCCAACTACCTAAATAATTCAAGCAACTGGTGAAAAAAGGGAAGATCATAATTCATTAAGGAAAAATTAGTAAATATTTTAATGTTAAGCACACAGGGACCAACAAACAGACTTCACAACAGAGATTGCAGTAATAAGGGTGTCTATTAAAAAATAGAAAGCATTTATCTCTATCTATGGCTCTCTATTTTTCAAGATCTACCCACTTACAGGTCACAATATGTGCTGTGAAGGATCCTAATTAGTTAGTATTATATAAATGAAAGGCAGCCAGAAGGCATTACAAAGTGGTCCAGGATAATTTAAAAGTTAAGAATTAACCAGAAAATTGAAGACTAAAAAGAATCTGTCATAGGGGAGGCAAAGAAAAGACCATCGCAGGATGAGAAATCATGCATGAAACCTTGCTATGAAAAACGTTTGGCAGCTTTAGGAATGAAAAGATGGATGGCACTAGAAGTTCCTGAACAGAGGCAAGGAGTGGCAAGAGGTGTAATGAGTGATGTAAGAAAGAGCTTTGACATCTTGTTCTTGGTAATGATTCTGAATTTTATTCTAAGCTTTATAAGACCACAGGAATCTTGGTGGGACAGTGGTTCTGAGTTGGGTTATTAAATACGAGGATTGTGGTTTGGAAGGACCAGCTACTCCTCTGAAGAAAGATGAGACTTTGCATGCCTGTGACGAGTTTCCGTCTGGGAAACCCCTCAGGGTGATTCTACCCTGCCTCATAGGTCGCTCTGAGGCGGCAGAAGCTCGATGGTTTTCAGTTTGGGACTGTAAGAAAGTCACAGACATGTTTTCATATTGCCTCAAGGGGAGGTGGAGTAGAGTCACTTCACCACTGTCCTATGGCTTCCTTTGGGCTGTTGCATGGAGCTGTGGTGGTGGTGCTGTTAGGATGGAGTTGTGATCCATGTGGTCTGTGGCTCAGGCCCATAACCACTAGGCTTTCTACTTCCATACACAGCTACAGTCTTGGGAAGCCTCAGGGGGCCGTTCTGTGTCAGCATTGCCTAGATGACACGAGCGAATTGTGTTGGCTGCAGCAGGGGAGGCAGAGAGGGAGAAACATTTCCCAAACGGGCAGCATGAGGGTCATGTGGACTACAGTGACAGGGATATGGAGGTTAAATTTTAGTCCTGAGATAGAAACAGACCACCAAACCTTGGAGATAGGGGTGGAAGACAAGTGTTGAGAATGACTGAAGTTTCCGCCTCAAGCAACGACAACAAGATCAGGTGGCCCAAAGGGATAAACCATCAATTCTGAAAAATCACAGCTATGGAACCTCGTGGATCTGCCCACATAAATCTGGAATGACTCTGTGGCAACTAGCAAAGCCAACAGGAGCAACTACTATTACTCATATTACTTTCAGAGCTGGGAGGATGAGAGGAAGAATTTCATTAGAAAGTAATGGAGTCTCCAGAATAGGTTTTCCTTGCCAAGCCTGGAGACACTAAATAGAGAGAGCTGAACTGTAGGGAAAGCTGTCTAGTCTCTGCATTCGAGCCCTCTCCCAGAACATTCCTGATCGGCAGGATGAGTGCTGAGCTTCCCTCTGCCTCCATTCCTATTCCACACATGCCTTCCTTCTTGATACTGTTTACAATGGAAGTGTACATGATAGGGTGCCTCACCAATCCATCTGTGACTAACATTGGCCCCTCTGGGAACAGGGGAAAAGAAATCTTGTATCAGCTGTACCATGAGACCCACTGACCACCTGCATACCATCTATATCTTGAAATTATTATCATCAGCCTGTTCTTTATGCCAAAAAAACACTATTCCAATAATTACCTTGTGTGATAGGTAGTTTTATTTTGCCAACATGGTCTATGAACTCATGTGGGATTAACTGAAGGACAGAGAGATAAATGACTCAGCAAGCATCACCTTTGTTGTCTCTTGCTTTCTGATGACCAGATCAGTGTGTGGCTGCCTTGCTTGTCTCCCCTTGCAAGCTACACTACCTATGAAACACCTCATCTGTGGACTGTATTGTTGTAAGTTGAGGTTCCTTTAACCAAAACCTGCTTCACCATGCTACTGGTGGTGAATACATCACTTGAGCTGGGGATAGTTGGACCCTGCCATCTGACTCACTGTTGGTGACTTGCCTTGCTGTTTGCTGTTTGTGTTCAGAGAGCCTGGACTGCTCTACAGAGGATTACCTGGTGACCCTCAAGACCTGATGGACTGCCAGTGTATTACCTGTCTCATAGAAGTGAATTGCAAATGAGCCATTTGTACAACTTTATAGATTAATGAACCCTTTATTTTTTATGTTATCTATGCAGCATCTATCTAGATCTATCTATCTATCTATATCATCTATAGGCCATCATGTACCTATGTCAATTTCATGAATGAGATGTAGAGGTGCTGTCTAGCCTGTTAATCTGGAGACAGCCAATGAGGCCTCTGTGTGATCATGGCTTTCTCCTGAGAATTCTGGGTAGTCTCATGGTATTTCCCAATTGGAGAAGGGAGACTGGATGGAGTCTCTGAGAGACAAACTGCTGACAAGATGAGATGACAGGATGCTGATTGATCCTGATTCCTGGAGACTGGAGGAGCCAGAGGAGAAGCCACACAGGCTTGCCCTGATGCCAGAGAAGTCACAGAGAGACCCCTGCCAACGCTGAGATGCTCTCACCACCAATGGATACTGCTGATGGACCCTGAATCCTGGAAATGAGGAGCTGTAGGGAGACCTCTGGCAGCACCAGAATGCCTCTACTGCACGTGCTTCATGAGTTGGAAGGAGACTTTACAGACTAGTATTGGACATATGGGCTAATATCAGATATATGACTTTGAACTGGACTGGGTTGGGATGCTTTCTCAATGTTCCATTCCTCTTGCATATAAACCTTTCCCTTATATCCAAATGCATGTTCATGAATTTGTGTCTCTTTAATATTTCCTTCCCTTACTAGTATGGTCCCAGTTTTACCTCATTAAGCTTGTTAGACTGGCACATATTCATTTGCATAATGAAGATCATTTAATACATGAAATCCAAGATAGATATCCTCCTCAGATAGTAATGGGAACAACGATTCCCTGTGGGTACAAGTAAGAAACACTTATGATGTCTTGCTGAATGAATCCTTTAAGTACTGTTGCACTAATATTGCCTTAGAGGCCATGAGGTGTCTCCATCTTGTGGACTCTATTCACTAGACCTCCCCACCTCCAATTCCCTTGCACCCAAGGTCCTCTGGTGAGAACAGAGTGGGTTCAACTGATGGTCCCAGAATCTCTCAGACCTGTGTGAACCCTGGAGAGCTCCCAAACCCATGCATTCAAGGAAGAATCCCATCTCTCCATCCCTCCCCTGCATCAGCCATGGTTCTCCCTTGGAGGAGTCTCAAATAACATTCTCCAGCTTTGCCTCTATGTCTGACGAAGGCAATTCTGTCAGTAAAAAACAAAAACGTAACCTAATAATATCTTAAGTTAAAAAACAAAAATGACACCTTGATGGCTCAGGTGCCCCCGCCCCAAGTCCAGGTCTTTTACATGCATGTGTAGTGAGAAACCAGGCAGTGAAAAAGGAAGACCAGAGCCAAACTGAAGTCTTTGAACATGGTGTTAGCAAAAAACCCCACAAAATGTTCAAAGCTCTAGACTGCCAGAAGAATGGATAGATCTGTCCTGGAAGAAGTACAGTCTGAATGCTCGTTACGAAGTAAGGAGAGCAACACTTTAAATTTACACCCTTTGGATATAATAGCAGGGAAGCCACTCTCTGGAGGAGGACATCATTATTAAATGATTCTTAAGTAGACATCATTCTTAAATAGAAGGTCATAGAAAAAGAGAAAGACTGATGACTTGACCTGGTGAGGGAAACAGTGAGCTTACACATGGCACCAAGTGCCAGGATGTCAGGATTCCAGGAGAGTTTTTGTACATTGAACATAAGATGATGGAGTTGCAATGGACTCAGTGGGTTCCAACACCATCAAGTGTAATTGAGATATGAGGGAAAAAGTCAAAATTGAGATGCTAGATTTTGGAGGTGATGCTCTTTCACAAACACGTGTCTTTTGTGTGTTCTTCCTTTATCTTTACCTCTAATAGACTACATTACAACTTATCATTTATAATTCTGTCTACAATACTAGAATAAGCATGCATCAATGAAATAATCATTCTTATTAATCTTGTTATACTCAAGACATAATAAGGAAGACCTGAAGTTTCTGACATAGAGCACATACTTAATGAATCTACCTGATAATGCATATTAAATGGAGCAAGCAAGCACCTCGCCAGAGAATCTTTGGAGACTCTATGAACTCATTTGGGAATCTGGGTGGCATAGTGGGTTATGGGTTGAGCTGCCAACCCCAAGGTCTGGATTTGAAACTCCCAGGCTTAGACAAGGTTCTCTAGAGAAACAAAACCAGGACATTATATCTATATCTATCTATATCATCTATATCTATAGTGAGTCTGGGTAGACTATAAGGATAAGGCTTATATACAAGAAGAGTGGAACATTGAAAATGCATCCCAGCCCAGTCCATAAGTCCGATATTAGCCCATATGCCTGATATTAGTCTATAAAGTCTCCTTCTGACTCACAAAGCCACAGACCAGTGGGTGTAGAGTCCCGGTACTGGCAGCGGTCTCCCCATGGCTCCTTGCTTCCAGGGTTCAGGGTCCATCAACAGCATCCAGTGGTGGTAGAAGCAATTCAGCGCTGGTAGGGGTCTCTTTGTGGTTTCTCCATCTTCAGAGGTCTGGTTCCATCAGGGTAAGGCCACGTGGCTTCTCCTCTGGCTCCTTCAGCTCCTGGGACAGTGCTGTCTTGTCTTATCCATAGTTCGTTGTCTTGGAGACTGACTCCGAACAACTGGGCAGATGGCTTCTCATCTCCACAAAGAAAATACTGTGAGATATCCCAGAAGTCTCAGGAGAAGGCCATGCCCATACAGAAGACTCATTGGCTACTCAATGATTATCTCCAGATTAACAGGCTAGACTCCACCCCTACATCTCAATCATGAAATTGACATAAGCACATGACTGCCATATATATATATATATATATATACACATATACAAATGTATGCGGAAAGATATATAACAAAAGAAATAAGCAGTCAACTAATCTTTAAAGCAGTACAAATGGTTCAGTGCAACTCACTTGCATGAGACAGCTATTATACTGGCAGTCCTTTGAGTATTGAGGGCCACCAGGTAGCCCTCTGTAGAGCATTTCAAGTTCTCTGGCCACAAGCAGCAAACAGCAAGGCAGGTCACCAAGCAGTCAGTCATATGTCAGGGTCTGACAGTCCCCACCTCAAGAGATGTATATTCTAGTAGCACAGTGAAGCAGGGCTTGAGGGAACCTCAACTCACAGTGACACAGTCCATGGGTTAGGTGTCCCATGGATAGTGTAGCTTGCAAACTGAAGCACAGGACAAACAAGGCAGCCGGCTGGTTGGAAGAAGACCCAAGAGCAAGAGAAAGAGGAGAGGCTCATGGAGCCATTTATCCTCTGCCCTTCCATTGATCTCACATGTGTCCCCTGGCCATGTTTTCACAACAAACCTACCTACCTTCTTTGGCCGTGTTGGCACAACTCACACAGGCCCTAGATGGGAGAGAGATGAGGCTATTTACTTCCAGAAAGCATTGGTCTTGAAAACTCAGACGAGCAGTTCTGTCTATCCTGTAGGGTCTCTGTGGGTCAGTATGGATTGATGGCACCGAGTGCCTTTTTTCCCCTCTGTCAATTATGGAGGATATAGAGGCCGAGTGTGGAATGTCTTAGAAAGTAGACAATTGCAAACATGTGCCATATTTGGTATACTTAGCAATGTTAAATTGGAATGCCATTCAGGTCCTTGACTTGGGAGGTATACTTCTGAATTTTTGTGTCAGTCACATTCAGTACCCAAAGAGACACTTAAAGGGAGAGGAGGATATGGTCAAAGAAAAAGAGACCAAAAGAATTTTGGTTTGGTTTGGTTTCTCTCTCCCTAACTTTATAGCCCTAACACATGCCATTGTGGGAACAAATTGGCTCCATTTCCTTTCCACTTCTAAGCATATTTAGACTGTTCTTTGGAGATTACTTTCCCTCTTCAAGCCTGCCTTGAAAGTGAATTTTCAACTGATTTTATTTCTATAGCAACATGTTTTGGAGTTAGGGAATACATTTTATGATATATTGTGGTAGGGATCTGATTCGTTGGAAATGAACTTGCTTAGAAACTAGTTCTGTTTCAATTGTACCTGGTTTTCCTAAAAGGGAAATTAGTAAGAATGTTAGGACCAACCTGATCTCTAACTGACACTGAGATCAAATCCCTCTGGAATAGTTAGAACCTTAGGCCTAAACTCCTGTAAATGCCACATGGTATCCCAGAAGACCCAGAATCATTAGAATTGTTTCAAAATTCAGAATGTGACCTGAACAATGTCTGGCAAAACCCAGCACAACAAAGGAAGGTGTGTGGGGAGACTGGAACCCTCACACACTGCAAGGAGACTGTAAAATGGTGCAGCTGTGGTAGGCAGCAGTGTGACATACCCTTAAACAGTCGGAAAGAGAAACACCATGTTGCTGTTGCTGTTGCAGGTGCTGTCCAGTTAGTTTCAAATCACAGTAACCTCATTTACAACAGAGCAAACAAAAACATTGCCTGATTCGGAGCCATCCTCTGGATAAACCTTATGTTTAAACACATCGTTATAGCCCCTTGATCAACCTATCTTGTCCAGAAACTTCGATGCCTTTCTCTAGGGCCTGATCTCCCCTGAGAAAATGCCCAAAGTACATAGGAAGAAGTCTGGCCTGGCTTATCTGTCAGGGCCATTCTGACTGTACTTTCTATATGACACCTCCCTTTTCTGTGGGCAGCCCATGCTGCTGGCCGTGTTCTTCACCAGCAGCATAGTTTGAATGCATCGATGCTTCTGAAGTCTCCCTTATTCAAAGTCTAGCTTTCACATGCACAGGGGGCTTGGGACAGGTGCACTCTAGACCTCCAAGTAGCCTCTTTACTTTCCAACACTTTAAAGGGGTCTTGGGAAGTAGGCTTAACCCACGCAGTGAGGCACTGCTTCTTTCTTCTGCCTCCAGCTATTCCAGCCTGGTCTCCTTGGTGGCCCTGGAACACACTGTACTTCCTGCATCCTCTGCCTAGAGTGATCTGTCCCAAAATCGATGATGCATTCCAGTTTTGCTCAATGTCACCTTGGCACACTATCCTCTATAGCATATTATCTCAACCCTTCCGTATCTCCCTGATTTTGTCTGGTCTTTATAATGCCACAATCAGATGGTAATATTTATACATATATATATATTAATATTAAAGAAAAAAACCAAAAAATACTTGAAGTGAGTGAATATGCACTATTAGTTCTGTAGACTCACTTTAAAAATGTGTATTGAAGACAAGTCAAAAAGTATTGCTATAAAAATCATAGAAACTTTTATTAAGCACATATATCAAAACAGGGTGGTATTGTTCCCTGACATAGCTTCCATCGAGGCTCAGGTGCTTTTGGCAATGACGATCCCATCTCTCTATGCCTTCCATGAAGAACTCACTATTCTTCCACTTGCACTGCATCGAAACATGTTTGACGAGGAGCAGCTTTGACATCCTCCATTTTTGCTCCTTTTCAGCGTTCTTCGAGGTTGGTGAACAAAAAGAAGTCTGAAGGGGCTGGGGCAGGGGTGGGGCTTTAGGGGGAGTCGGATAAGGTTTCCCAACAAAATTCTAGTGGAGTGGCTTTGGCTATCCTTGTGTAGGAGCTTTATCTTAATGGAAAAAAAATTCCTCAGCAAAACTTACCCAGATTTTTTTCTCACTGGCGCTGTTTTCAAGTTTCTTTAAATTTAGTAAGCTCTCATGACTGACCAGTGTCCTTTAGAGAAAATATGTCAAGATTTTGGAATTCAAATAAGCAGTTGCTCTTATTTCCGCTCTGAGCTAAAATTTTTGTTTTGAATTCATCCAGAGGTCTTCCCAACCTTCCTTAAAATGCTGGCTCAAACAAAAATCTGGTGTGGGCCGACGTTCCATATACTTGGTGCAAACTTCAGTGAGATTCAATTTAGTTTTCTTAACAATTTGTCTTCTCCCTGACCTCAGAATCAGTTTTTCCATGGCAAAAAGAAAAAATTTTGTTGAGGAAAGACACCTTACTGAGACTAAGTCAAGTATGTCCTTGGGGGCAGTTCTCTGAAGCTATGCAGGAATTGCCGAGCCACATTGCCATATATTTTGTCTGGAATAAATCTATGCATATGTGAACTGGAATCATGGCAGGGATACTTTTTGACTTTTCCTCATATGTGTGTATTATTTTCAACAGAGCATACTGTTGAGCTATTTTTCCCTACTCAATTTGGCCCCAGAGCATATAGCTTTATATTTCTTGCCTTGCACATGAACATAATCTCATTTTGAGGTTTAAAAATCTAACTCAGTCTATCATCAGTTTTATGTTCAGATCCAAATTAAAGCTTCTGGACCAACAGTTTGGGCCTGCCTCAGACCAGTCTCCTGCATGGAGGGAAAGAGGCAGAGTTGGACTCTTCTCTATCTCTGTCTCAGTCTTCTTGTCTTTTGCACTCCTCCCCCACTCAGTATCCTTCCTCTGTGTTCTTGGGTGAGATATAGAGCATCAAAAGTAATACTTATAAGGACTGCTGTAACTTGGCAGATATCCCAATTTTGACTCTTTCCTATGAGAGACTTTAGATAGCATATAAAGAATTTGCTTGGTAAAACCTTGTCAGCTGATAAGCTCCCTGATACACATTGGACCCAATCTGGTTTTAAATGTCCTCCATATATTTTTTGACTTTGCTTTTTGCTTATTCATATTGAGCTTAATCTCAGATGCATTATATCATTGGGGGCCACCCTCTTGAATTTGTGTTGCATGTTCTCCTGTGTTTTTGCTGTTGTTGTTTTTTGTCTGTGGAACCCAGGATTGGTGAACCTATAGGGACAGCAAATGCAATAAGGGTTTGTGGTGGGGTTCAAGGGAGGGGAGTGTGGTGGTTATAGTTGGGGGTGGGTGGAAGGGGAGTAAAAGTGAGATGATGTCAAGGAGGAAATCAATGCTTGAAAACTTATTGTGATAGCAATTGTACAATACTGCTTGATGTGATTGAACTATGAAATAACATGATATGGCTATTGACTCCAAATTAAGAAAAACATATAAAAAATTCATTATCCTTTAATTCCATTTGCCTACCAACTTTTTGAAACTCTCAATAGTAGTTTCTTGTATTCTTCTTAACTCTTCTCCTTAGGGGTTCTACTAAAGTGATCTATTTTCCAACATAGGCTGAATGCTTCCAATGACCCCTAAGTTCTTGGTTACAGAGTAGTACAACCCCATACTTGCCTTGAACTTCTTTTGATATTCTTCTCAAATTAATTTCTGATTAGCTACCCTCTGTAGATGGAGCTTTGGGGGCAGAACAGGCTTCATCAGTAATAGGCTGCTACAGTTAGTGATCAAAACCTCCTGAGAAGCTCCATGGGACAAAGGTCTGTTGATCTGCCATCTTTAAAGATCGACTACTCTGCCCACCGTGGAAATGCTACTCTCTCTCTGGAGTTGCTCTGAGCCAACATGGACTCAATGACACACAGCAAAAACCTTTTCTGTGGATCAGCAGTTTAGCAGGAATACTTCTTTATTTTTGTCTTCCCTGCCCGCTATTGACGGACAATCAGCAACCCCCTCCATAAGCCTTCCTCTCCCCACTGTGCTAAGACTTCCTCTTTTCTCTATGTGTCTCTCCCTTTCTCCTAACTCCAGAATATACGTTATATGCTTTGGATAATTCTTTTGAAGTTGTCATCATGTGGCCCCCCACCCCCACAAGTACTTTAAATGAAACCACCTTCTCTTCAATCACCTGGAATAATGATGTTTATCTTTAACATGTAGTGACTGTATCAGTTTCACATTTTAGCATCTTCTGCTTTGATAGTCTAGCTTTTATTGGTCTTGACCTTGGAAACATTGTCCAAAATGTGAGACACACACACACAGAGAAAGAGAAAGAGAAAGAGAGAATGTTTCTAAAATAAATATTCAATGCATAGTTCCATAGATTATATCTGCACCTTATTAAATAAACAGATCTTTTTTTGTTTTATTAGTTTTGTGTTTCTGGAAATCGACAATCTTCCAACTCAAAGTAATACAAAATGGGTCATCAATTCTTAAATATATATACTACAGAAAGGAATAAAATAACAAAATGTTACAGATTTATAAATGATGATTATATATTTGATTTATATGAATCTAATATATAGACTTAATTTTTTTTTGTAAAACAAGAGACAAAATCAATGGCAATATCTGTTAATATATTTGAAATTCTGTTAAAATGAAGGCATTTTTCTATGGGAAAAACTGTGCAATGAGTTTAAGAAAGGCATTTGAGACAAGACTTTTTGAAAATCTTTTCAATAATTTGTGCATAAAGACAAGATTTGTGAGCTATGTCAAAGAGAAAAAGGTTTTATATTTTTGAAATAAATGATTTCTTTCTTCCCAATTTAAGAACACAGAGAAACATCTTTAGGAAGAAAGACGATGACAAAATATGAAAGCAATGGAAATTGCCCTGGAAGTATGTTTTGTGCTTCATTATATAGCTTATACTGCTCTTCCAGCATCTTAGGTCTACTTAAACAGTCAACTATCCCTAGACATCGCAACAGCGAACTCTCTGGGAAAAAAGAAAACACTGATTATGCAGTCTGCTCGTGTAACATGACTAAGCAAATGCTGATTGTCTCCCTGATGGTAAGGAGACCCTGATGAGATTGAACTACATGACTTGAGATGGCACCTATTAACAGATAGAAGTTCAATTTGTCACCTTTGGCAATGGAGCCAAATTTTAACTTCAATCCCGGTCCAGAATGATAGAGTTCAGGACATGAATAGGCAGTGAAAAATAAAACCAAACTCACTGCTATCCAGGTAACCACAGTGCCCTGAACAGACATAGTAGAGCCGCCTCTTTGGGGTTTCCAAGATTTCCAAATCTTTACAGGAGTAGAATCTTTCTCTGGGAGAGCAGGCAGTGCATTCGAATTACTGGTCTTCTAGTTAGCAGCTCAATGCAAAACCCATTAGGTCACCAGCGCATATCTGCTTTAATAACATCAGGATAAAATAACTTCAAGATCTTATTCTCTTTTGATTTCATGTGTGCATAAGAAAGCAGCAATCTTTGAAAATTTGGGGGTGTCGGAATCGTCTAGACCTTTTTTATCATTTCTAGTTTCATGCAAGCATTCACCACACTTAGGGATAAAACTCCCAAGACTTTTTCTTGAGAAAATAAATTTCAAAGATGTGTTGCAGAATGAAGAAAAGGCTGGGATCTGCTGTTGTTAAGTAGGGTTTCCTTGACTGGATTAGACATATGGTCATTTGGAACAGATTTAAAATGCCACAATAGGAAAGTGATTTTTAAAGGAAGATGAGGAATGCACATTTTCAAGTAAAAAGTTTATTGTAAATAATGAGTAAACGAAAATTCCCATTTACTCAGGGCTTTTTTTCTTTGTATAAATTGAAAATCGGGAAGTCCAAATTTTACATTTACTCAGAGTCATGGACATTCCTATATCCTCTTTTTAAGAAAAACACAACCAGGGTAAGACTGAGTGTCTTTTTTTTAAGGCTGAGTTTCTAAAGTAAAAATAAATTTTTAAAAATTATACAAGATGACCAACATTATGTGTACTATGGAGCAAAAACATAATGATCTGTTATATTTAAATTTTTTGCTTGTTTTTAAGAAAAACTATTCACACTATCAATCTATAGATGCAGCGTAATTGATCAGAAGCTGGGGACAGAAATCATTGAACATTTAGTCTTTCAGAAACCCTAACTGAGAAACTTTCAAGTGAGGTCTCGCTCTCAGGGCTCCAGGGTAAGGTTTTCTCTGTTCCTCTTTGCTGCACCTCGTCCTTTCTCTCGGAGTCTCATTTGTGTAACCACACAGTTAAGAGAAGCCCAGCAGAAGTGAATGCCTGTCCTGCCTTTCTCTCCCCCTCATTTGATGGTGGAAATGTAGTCAACTGTCTTAAGTTCCACATTTCTCTTTAGTTAGTCCAGCATTTCTTGATTGTTGCTTCTCATGTGCCACACTGTATTTTTCAGGACATAAAGATGCATTTCCTTCCCTCCCCCAAAAGCGGGGGGGAAATGAGGCGGCATCTTATGGTCTGAAGGAGTGCTACCCCAGAACATTAGTTTATGATCCCCGGTGCCCGCTGATTGTCAGCTGTTGGGTACATGCTGTGGATTGCTGTGTGTTCTGGGGGAAGTCCCGCCTCCTGGCGTCTCCATGTCAGTCAGGATATAGGATCTGCACATCTCCCCTTATTTGTTAATGAAGGTCATCACTGTTGAGTTTACCCTGTTAAATATTACATTATTTTGCTTTATTTTATAAATATTTTAGTATTCTGGTATTACTTCATTCCCGATATTTTTTCCTTGTTTTCCTGCTCTAAAAACTAGGTGCATCTTATGGTCAGGTGCGTCTTATGGTCCAAAAAATACAGTATATATCACCAACGTTTAACAGATGAACAATTAACCATTGTACCAGAAGGACTCCTTATGTGGAATCCATTATTCACACAATATGATTTGTGGGAAAGGCAGTTTTCATTAGTTTTTATAGAATTTTCCTCTGAAAATGGGATCATGTATTGTCATGTCATGTGGTAATTGCAGTCTCCATATTGAACTAAAGGATCCCCTTAATTTTCAGTTTTCCAATCTTAACCAAGAGCATTGGATGATTCCCAGCCCTTCCTTACCTGAAATGATACTTTAAAATCTGTATCTAAACATGAGAAATCTCTGGTTGTTAATGTGACTGAATTGGTCAGTATTATCTATCCCAGTAGGGCCTCACAGTCAGTCCAGAAGTGCCACAGTCCTGCTACAATCAGGATTGATTAACATGAAAGCCAGCTGTGGTTCATCTACTTCATTGCAGCCTCAGAGTCTGTTGAGATAAGTAGTTTGTTTCCAATACTTAAAAGTCTCCCTCACAGTAGTTTACTTCCGCAGACAGACAGAGACTAAATGACCATTGGAACTGAATGTGGATTTCTCAAACTTGTTACGCGAGACTTTTTTTCTAAGTTGCAAGTGTTGAAATGGATGCTGTTGCTTCCTGATTCTAAAGCTCTTCTGCGCAAACAGATTTCCACAAGCTGAACTGATTATAAGTTTTAATTCTGTACCTTCCACACACACATGACTTAATGCTTAAGGCTCTCTGGTTTAAGAAACCCGTATAGCTTCCTACAAAAAGACAAATCTATCACTTCGGACACAATAATATAATATAGTAATATGTGAAGTTTTCAACAAATGGTTTTATTGTTGCACTTATTACTTCCCAACTATGATAAGCATTAAGTGTCCATGCAAAATTACTTTATTCATTTTATTAACAAAGAAAGAAATAGATGAAATAGAAGTTTGATTTAAAAGTCTCTGTTTTGCTTAAGATAAGCTGGTTGAAAAAAAAAGACATTTGTTGAAGTTACTAAAGACCAGGCTTTCAAAAGCTGACTGTTAATTTGAACCCTATCAAAGGAATGCACGCAGGTGCAACCATTTTCAGTACAAAGCAGGCAACATGAATAATTGAAGTGCTTTTGTGCTCTAAATTTTCATTAAATATAACTCAAATTCTGGTCCCAGGTCTCAGTCTTATATTGGGTTGACTTTAGAAAAATGAATTAAAGAAATATTGGACCATAGAAAGCATTCTCTGAAGAAATTCACACTAAGTTAAAAAAAGTTTAGGGAAAGTAACAGTTTTTCTTGGATTCCATTAATTGGGCAATTTTATTATTTTTTAAAGGCATGGCATTTTGATAATCCAAAGTGCTGACTTTCACTAGCTAAATAAAATCAGACTGTTCTCCAATATTAAACATTTCTGGAAGAATTAAGAGACACTTTCCCTAGACTTCTAAGGCCTAGAGGAATTCAGGAAATCTTACTGAATAAATTGAAATTTCAACTTAAAACTTCAACAAGTGATAGTAGAGCTTTATGAAACAGATCAAGACTATCTTTAGAATGTTATCCAGTAATTTACAGAGCATATGTCCGAAGTCACAATGCTAGATAAATAGGTTATATTGCTCTATTTATTGTATACTTTTGTTTTAAAAAAGACACATTATCTATTTGAATTTTATGGACAAACTGAGAAATCATCTCCAGGAAAGCTTAGAATTTATGTGGTTAGAGAACTGGGGTTCGGAACCTTCCCCTGGCTGTCCAGCCAGCAGACATCTAGAGATTTGCTTCATTGTGTTGTCCCTCACTGACTAGAAAGAAAAAAGTAAAAGGGAAGAAGTGATGTTAATCAGAAACTCGAGGAATGGATGGAAGATCAGGAAAGATCAATAGGTTAATATTTATAAACCACGATTCAGGGGATAAAAAAGTCTGCAAATGCATAAAATAAGCATTATGCTAATGACAGACTATTGATCATAAAAAAAGACTCTGCTCTAGGGTAGCACCTTTCATTTGTTCTGGAGGTTGCATGGTTCATTGTTGGTCTCAGATAGTAAGTAATGGTTGTAATTATAATTTAATAACCCTAAGACTGATGGGATGAGCAGAGGTCTCAATGCACATTCTGCAGGGTATTGTTTATGGTCATCAGAGTTTTGTACCTAAGATATGAAAAACAAAGCAAAATGAAACAAAATAAGGCAAACACTTCATTCATAAAGCTCCCTTTCAGATAAAGTTAAGCATATATTTAGGCAGCATAATAAATATCTCCTGTTCCAGCTATTCAGCTAGAAATCTTATGAAGAAAATTCACATGGAAAATAATGTTTTTCTTCCTTTCAATATTTTCAGTGAATTTTCAATATTTCTATTTCATGTGTTACTTTTGACAATATATAGATGTGAAATATGTATGTGTCCTGGAAAGTCAGAGAGGAATTTTTGTTCCCTGTCCCAATGAATGATGCTACAATTTTGCTAGTTGTCTGTTTTTTGTTTTTTTTGGGGGGGGAGTAGGAGACCCTTGTTCTTGGAGAGATGCTTCTGGATTTGAACTGCCAACTCAGGGTGCTGCAATTCAGCACACAACCACTACACCACCGGGACTCAGCCCAGTTGTCCGGTTTTAAACCTCACTTCTGTCTCCATTTTTCCTCCTTGGTCCTTGGACAATACTGTGAACCAATTGGCAGGGCTCAAAGTTCCCAGGACAAAATATCTGTTCTGAGTTGAGTTTGAGTCACCACAGACTCTTCACCAAGGTTATGCGTAACATTATGCATAACAATGTAATGCATAACATTGCTCAGTCGTGTGCCATCTTCACTATCCCTTTTATATGGGAGTCTCTTGTCGTCACTGTACAGATCCATCTCCTTGTGTATTTATGTCATTTCCACTGACCCTCTATTTCTTTATCAAGAGATTTGTCTTCTATTATTATGTATCTAAATTAAGTCAAAGTCTTACCATGATTGCTTTTAAAGAACATTCTTGTCATGAATTTTCTAACACGGACTTATTCATTCTTCTTGCCTTCTATGGTACAATCAATGCTCTTCAATACTCTGATGTAATAGGCTAAACATTAGACTGCTAATTTTGTGGGTCAGCTATTTGAACCCATCTGAGACTATACGGAAAATGACGAAGCTTTCTGCTCTCAGAAAGTTTTATAGCCTGAGCAACCCACAGGGGACATTTTTACTCTGTCCCAGAATGTCAGTGAGGGTTTTTTGTTTGTTTGCTTGTTGTTGTCTGTTTGTTGTTTACACATCATGAATGCTTTAACTCTTCTTGTGGCTTCCCTTTTACTTTATAGATTTCACTTGCAAACATACAGACATTGAAAAGACCACGTACACCTTAGTTATGAGTAATATCTAAGCTCGTTAAAACTGTAGAGGTCGTTGCATCAGAGTAAATCAATTCAATGCACAGTTAGATTTTGTGACTACTGTTTGTGCCTCTCTATTTCTATTGCTTTAGTTAATTTACACTCTTTATTTTCACTCATGGTGTCATCATTTTTAAGTTGGGTTTTGCCCACTGACTTTGACTTACACAATTTAATCTTTTCCCTGGAGAAACCCTTTGTTATTGTTGCTGCTCAAAATCTTCCATTGAAGCCTACTACTTCAACAACATTGAGTATAGATTTAGCACTGAAATTTTCCTTTTTAAATATAAATTCTAGTTCAATATGCAAATATTGGAATTGAATTGCACTTATTTTAAATCTTGATTCCAATTTTCACCCTTTGTGTAAGCTCGTAAAGGTATGACCAAAGAATTAAGGAGGAAAAGAGAGGTTTATTTTGGATAGCATGGCTAGCAAAGCATTTTGAGATGTCATGTGTACTGAAATCCAAGAATTGAGAGCTCAAGACCCACAATTATCTATGGATAGAGAGTTCCAGGCCCATAATATGGCAGTTTAAGACCTTGAATTGGGCCTTCGTGGTTTAAAAAAAACTAGTATTGCTGGAGTGAAGTTAGAGGGCACACACACACATATGATAGAGAGAGAGAGAGAGAGAGAGAGAGAGAGAGAGAGAGAGAGAATGTGATCTGAGTGGCAGCCATAGTGATGACTAAAAATAGGTCCTTGATTTTATTCTAAATGAAAGGCAAAGCATTTGGATAATTTTGAGCAAGGGATTAACATTACTCAACAAATATGTTTTAACCAACCAAAGTATATAAATTATTATTTACAAACTCATTCTCATTAAACGATTTTAAATTAAACTCCAAATAATGCAAATTAAAATGGATTGAGATTACCTGGTCTTGCTCCAAAAGCTGACCTTCATTAATACCTTCCTTTCAAAATGTTTCCTCTCACCTCTCTATTGGCATCTTATCCCATCTCAAGTTTTCTCTCAAAAATGACCATTTTTTGGAAATATTTTTCTAATGCTCCTCTTGTAGAAATATTCTTTCTTACATATAGGCTCTCCTGGGAAATATAACTATGTGAAAATATAAAATTTGGAATTGTGTGGAACTGTGTCTACAGAATCTTTTTGTCAAGAGACCATCAAGCAAGAAAACAATCATTATTCTGGTGAATAAGTTGAACCTTATTATCAAGAAAATTTAGGTCTGTTATTACACAATGGGGAGAAAGAATAGCACAGCAGACAATCAGATTTTCACTGGCACATTTCTTGATGCTCGCTTAGCCAGTATGATGGTGAAAAGCTGCTATAGTCTGACAAACATAAGGTGACCAGGAGCTCTGATTCCTCAGTAATGAGTATTTGGTTGATTATCCATGGCAACCTAATTAGGCCATGGAAATGTTAGTCAAGGTAAAGTTAAAATTGATAATCAGTTCTTAAGTTGATTTCAATTTCTTGTTATTCTAAAGGGTAGAGGAAACTTCTTAGGGCTCCTGAGATTTGTAGCTCTTTACTGGATCATATCACTTTACATGCTCAAAGCAGCTGGTGAGTTTGTGCTGCTGATCTTGTGGTTAGCAACCACCCACTGCTAACCACTGGGGGGGCCCTAGTTCAAGTAAACAATGATCCAGAAAGCAAACTCATGACCACGGAGTCAATTCCTACACACAGTGACACTATAGGGGGTATCTCATGTAAAACCAGAAAAAAACTACACTGGGCGGAGCTTTCATAGTATGCATATTTTCCTGCTATATGAGCATTCAGCAACTCTTTCTGAGCTAGTGTACCCCGTTGCATTGCCTGGAAAGGTTCTCTCTGGTCACAGTGGGATTGTTACCGCAAAGTAGTTTCACTTGAATCTCTCTCTCTCTCTCTCTCTCTCTTTCTCTCAATGTCCAATTGAAGAAAACAGCGTATGACTGTGAATTTTTTTCCCCTGCTCAGCAAAAAGCTCTTCAAAAACTGTTGTGAAGTTGAACACAGCTTACAAGGACAGCATGATGGGAAGAACTCAAGTGTTTGAGTGATTTTCTCATTTCAAAAACCGTGAACTGTCAACAGATGACAAACCTTCTTTCCGGACATCCATCACCTTCCTGAACTGATGGAAATGTTGACTTGTAGAGCATTTGCAGTTCATTGCACCAGGTCAGACTGTTAATCAACTTCCTACGGCCTGATTTGTGGCAGACAGGGGAATGATTTTGCCACCATCACAATACCCCTGCTTACTTGGCCATTGCAGTGTTTCAGTTTTTGGAAAAAACCACCATGTCTCTCTTATCCCACTCCCCTTACTCATCTGACCTTGCTCCATACAACTTCTTTTTGTTTCTGTGAATGAAGCGGGACTTGAAAAGACAATGATGTGACCATGTAGAAGAGGGGAAGACAAAAAACACAGGAGATGCTGTCAGCCCTCCAAACAGAAGTGTTTGAAAAATGTTTCCAGGAATAGAATCACAGATTTGAAAACTTATTAAGTGTAATGGATTGTACTTTATAAGAGTACTTTATAAGAGGTTGTTTTGTTAAAAAAAAATTAAACACATAGTTTTGAAAAACATTCCGATTTAGGGGTACTCCTTTGTTTGGTTTCTGAGGCTGTAAATCTTTTCAGCTAGGGGCTTTGACCAACGTATCCATTTGGCAGTCCAGGCCTTACTAGGTAGCATCACCAGGACTTACTATTGGGAAATTTAAAATGGAGACTTGGGGAAGGAGACAATGAGTGTCAGCTGTAGTTTTAGGCGATATTTTTCCTATTAATCTTCCTGTTCTGTGTTGCCCCACGAAACAGACTAGACATGGAGGTGATCCTACTCTAAGAAACAAGTGAACAAGGGGATTATTTTGGGGGGCATCACCGCCTCTGGTGGTCGTGGGCGCTACCCAGTGCTGCTCCCGAGAGCCGCCGCTGGATTTGAACTGCCAAGCCCGCAGGCCGCAGTCCCACACCCAATCACTTACACCACAGGGGCTCAGCCCCGTACAAGTGGATTTGAGTGGCACAAGCGATAGGCTCAAGTGCATGTACTTTGTTATGCAGGACAACTTTTTAGGAGCAAGGCTACCAGGTTGTTGGCAGTTGACTGTTAACAGAGACTTTAAACTCAGTGGGAGAAAAGTGACCAGATTTTAAGCGGGACATCATTGATTGGGGGGTGAGGGTGGGGTTCTTGATTAAAAATTTGGTCTATATGGAGCAACAAAAATATTCATAGCATTGTAATATCTATATATATATTAATTTAAAATGCCACAGGACATTGTTAAATTGTTAAAAAGTGGGACGTCTGGTCACTTTCTGAAAGTTGCTTTGCCCAAGGTTATGTCTCATTCCAAAGGCAGCTTGCACCCTGTGACTGGTCCATATGGAGATACACAAGCCTTGGTAGATGTTTCACTTGAATGGGGTATATTTCTGAAAAGTCTCCCAACGTCAGCCTCTCAGCAGGCTCAGTTGAATCCACCATTATAATTATATATCAAAGCTCACCTTCAACTTTGACCTAATCAATGTCGCTCTTTTCTTGCTCATTTACAATAAAACTTCTGCATACATATTTTGGTGAAAGGTTTTTTTTTTTTTTAATTTTCTCTACAAAACGTGACCCGAAAGGGGAAAAGTTATTTCCTCTTTTACCTTGACTAGCCTTTCCACGGGTCTAATTATGCTACTGTGTAGAATGGCCCAGATACTCATTCCTGAGGAGTCTATCCCCTGGTTATCTGACAGGTGTCAGACCATGCCTGCTGTACTTGTCCTCCTCAGGCCCCCAAAATGTACCAGTGGAAGGACGTATGTCGACTGTGCTATGATTTCTCCCCAAGGTGTAAGGATGTGGGGATGTTGTAGGTAGGGCTACCTAGTACTTTACTACCATTGGGGTGAAGGAGCCATTGGGGAGCATGCTGCTTGCTATTGTAGGTAGGTGCACTTGAGTCAAACAGCTGCCCTGTGAACAACAGAACAAAATGCCGCCCTGTCCTGTGCCACCAGTTTCACAATTGTTTTTGTGTTTGAGTCCATGGTTTTAGCCACTTGGCCAATCCCTCTTGTGTAAGATCCTCCTCAGATTTTCTGCCCTTCTAATTTATCAGGCATGATATCTTTCTCCAGGGTCTAGTCTCTCCTAATAGCATGCCAATGAATTCTCACCATCCTTGCTTCTGGAGCATTCTGTCACCTTCCAAGACTGATCTGTTTGTTCTTTTGGCAGCCTAAGGAACTTTTAATATTCCGTAATGCAAATACATCAGTTATTCCTTAGCCTCCTTTATTCAATGTCCAGCTTTCACACACATATGAGGCGATTGAAAATACTATGACTTGGGCTATAGGCACCTTAGTCCTCTAAGCACTACCCTTGAATTTCAACACCTTTAAGAGGTCTCGGGCAGCAATAGGAGCACTGGGCTTCTAGCGGCAAAGAACGCAGTTCAAAAGTACTGGACTCTTGTTAGGAGAAAGATGGGTTTTTCTACTTCTGAGAAGAGGTGCAGTTTCAGAAACTTGAATCAGGATCCATTCCATAGCAGTGACTTTGTGTGTGTGCGTGTGTGTGTGTGTTGTTGTGAAGACAGGGTTTGTTCAGCAAAAATACACCATACAACGCATCCTTTGATATCTGGACTGCTGCTTTCATGAGCACTGATTGTGCATCCAAGCCAGATGACATCCTTGATAACTGTAATCTTTTCTCTCTTTATCATCATGTTACCTATTGGTCTAGGTATGAGAATTTTTGCTTTCTTTACAGTGAGTTATAGTCCGTACTGAAGGTTGCCAGCTTTGATTTTTTTCCAGCAGCAAGTGCTTCATTCCTGCTCACAGTTAGCAAACATGTCATCTCAGATTGTTAATAAGCCAGTTAACTATCCTAATGCAGCATTCCCTTCATATACTCCAACTTCCCTCATTATTTGCAAAGCTTACAGATTCGAGAACAGTTAGAACAGTGATTCTTAACCTTCCTAAGGCTGCAACCCTTTAATGCAGTTGCTCATGTTGTGGTGACCCCTCAACAATTACTTCATAACTGTAATTTTTACTACTGTTATGAATTGGGTGACATCTGGGAAAGGGTCGCTCCACCCTGAAAGGAGTGGCAACCCACAGGTTGAGAACCACTGGGTTAGAGGGTTCAACTCTCACGCACAGTCTCTCACCTTTTAAACCAAGCACTATTCCCTGGTACTATTTGCACAACTGCCACTTGAAATATGTACAGAGTTCATAAGAGCACAAGGATGTGTTCCTAAATTCTCCTTTATCTCTATGCTTTCCTTACAATTGTTATGATCCAACCAGTAGAATGCCTTTGCATTATCAATAAAACACAAGTGAACATTTTTTTTGGCATTCTCTGCTTTGAGCTGAGGGTCATCTGATGTTACCAATGATACACCCATGTTCCATACCCTCTTCTGAATTCAGTCTGAACGTCTGTCAGGGGCTTGTCAGAATGTTGTTGGATGATCCTCAGCAACATTTTACTTGTGATTAATATTAAAAACACTGTTCTATAATTTGGACCTTTTATCATGCCACCTTTCTTTGGAATGGGCATAAATACCGATCTCTTTCTGCCAGTTCGCAGCCATCTTCCAAGTTTCCTTCCATAGAAAAGTTTGCATTCTAGTGAGTTAGCAGTTTGGTGAAATATTTCTATTGGTATTCTGTCAATTTCCAGAGCCTTATTTATACCTAATGTTTCAGGGAAACTTAGACTTTTTCCTTGAATACCATTGGGTTTTGATCATAAGCTATTTCTTGAAATGATAAGTCAACAAGTTTTTTTTTAATACATTATCTATATTCTTTTCATCTTCTCTTGATGCTTCCAGCATCATTAAATATCTTTTCCCATAGAATCTTTTAATACTGCAACTAGGGGTTTAAATTTTTAAATTTAAGATATGCTGAGCATATTCTTCCTTTTGTTGTTTTCTAACTCTAGGTTTTTGTGCATTTCACTATAATATTTACTAACAAGAAGTTAGGATGGAAAGTCTAACACTTGGTATCACCTCTCAGTTCTTAGGGGATTTACAAGGAGGTTGTTATGGTCAAATACTGACCATATCCTGGTTCCTTATTTGGTATATGATGGCTGTTCCCTTTATACTCCTGTTGCTATGGTCTCAGTTTGGAGGATAAGCTTTCCCATGCTGATGGACAGTAGCGTAGCAGGAGGGTCTGAGATCTGTGCTGGTAGAGCTTATGGCTGGAGCTACAGGCTTTGTTTGCTTTGGAGCACCTTTAATTTTACCTTGGTAGAGGATGTGACTGATGACTTCATTTCTCAAGGGGCATGCAATGCTGGTTCTAGCATACATTGCTTCGCCCAGTAAGCCAGATCTCTGTTTTACTGACTCAACTTTGGTTGAAGCAAGAAAACACCCTGTGATTTTTAGACACTTTTTCCTTCTGTCTTGGGACCTGCGTTCTGTGGTATTTGTGCACTGAATAACATCTACCAAGATCAAATTTCATCCATCTTATTTTTCTTTGTTCTATTTCCTTTCTGATACCAACTACACAGGGAGCTTCGCTTTCTCTGGCTCTAACCACCCTGAGGCTAGGTGGAACCTCAGTTACTCAGTTGTCTGGACTGCCAAGCCCTGCCCACATGCCAGACACCAGCTGCAGATTAGAGTGCCCCTGGAGCTCTCACTTCTGACTGCAAGTGGCTACAATTTTTCTGTTACCTACCTCGGGAATTCCAGTCTTGGCCTTCAGGTCTCCCAAGACTCTGTCACTTCTGATCTGTAGACTCTCCCTTCCTTTGAATTCAGGATTTGCTAAAATGACTCGCAGAAAACACCATATTTATGATCCAAGTTTTATTGCAGCAAAATGTGTGCAAATGAAGAGACAAGT
Organism: Nesogale talazaci; assembly: GCA_004026705.1. Lineage (NCBI taxonomy): Eukaryota > Metazoa > Chordata > Mammalia > Afrosoricida > Tenrecidae > Nesogale > Nesogale talazaci. The sequence goes on along the minus strand of PVJH01000488.1, from coordinate 207,264 downwards.
AAAGAGAGATCTATGAGGATCCCCAATGTGGAATTTCTGTGTTCCTAAATGGGACAGGCTACCCTCCAGAGTGCATTAGAGTGCGAAAACTCAAGGATCTTTTATACCCAGATCTTTATTTTGAGTTGGGCCTCACTACATAGGTGTGCTAAATTGAATCAGGTCACTTCCTGTGACAGCAACCCCAGCCTCACCCACAAAGCCAAACCTACCCCCCACTCCCTCTCACTGCAACTAAGGACAACTAATATAATATGGTGATCTTTCTGGCACAGTCAACAGCCATCTCATTAGGATGGCATTCAGTTGTGGTCTGAATGCTTCATTAAATACACTTCACTAAATACACTGAGAAATGTCAAATCTTGGGAAACTCTAAGATTTTTGAGTTTATTTCTTAGGAATCATAGTCAGACAACCTTTTGGAGTAAAGTTAACTCACTTTGTGATTTAGGTCTTACAGGCCGAATTTTCTATGTTCCTATATTTATTGACTTTTCTTTTAAAATAAAGCTGTCTGCTTGCCATATACTACTCAATACTTCCAAGTTAGCTCCAAGCATGGCTATACTCTTCCACTGTCCTCAGGTTAGCTCCAAGCATGGCTATACTCTTCCACTGTCCTCAGGAAACGGCTTGGTATGAGTAAAGAGAAGCCTATCTTGAAATATTGTGAAGCCTGTCTTGAGTTGGACATGATACTTAATTATTACCATCCTGGACTTTTATTTATAATTCTGTCAAATGCAATCTCATCACAAATTAAATTTTTGTTTGTTTTATCCTACTTTATAGTGGGTAGCAAGGCATGATTTTACTATTACTTTTCTTTTCATTTTCTAATCACTAGATGCTAGAACATTTGTATTTTCTTTTTTTAATATAGATTTTATTGGGGGCTCTTACAACATTCAATATATCATTCATATTAAACATAGTTGTACACATGTTGCCACATTCATCTACATTTTCTACTTGAACCCCTCCAGCATAAGTTCCTCTTTCCCTCTTTCCTCTGGTTCTTTACTTTTTTAATTCCAACTCCCCATATTTCCCCTTCCCGTTCTTTCCACCGATGAACTTTCAATAATTTACAGATTGTTATTACCTCTTCATATAGTACACTGTCCAATGTGTTACTTCACTCACCCCACACACCTGTTGTCCGCACCCCAGAAAGGAGGTCACAAGTAGATTCCAGAAATTTGTTCCCCCTTTCTATTCCACCATCCCTTCACCCTCCCAGTGCCACCACTTCCCACTAGTCTCAAGAGATTATCTATCCTAAATTCCCATGTTTCTGACTCTAATGTACATCCCCTGGCCTAGCCGAATCTGTCTGGCAGGATTGGGATAAGGAAAGTCAGTGGGAGGAAGTATTTGAGAACCAGAGGAAAGTTGCACATTTCATTGCTACTACACTGCACCTAGACTGGCTCATCTCCTTGCTGCAACCCCTCTGTAAGAGAATGTCGCTTCACTGATTGATATTTTCAATCACGTCATATGATGTAAAAATGTATTTTCAATCACATCATATGATGTAAAAATGGAAGAATGAATATAGAAAAAAGAACTATTAGTCCATATGATTTATGGTGTTGGCAAAGATTATTGAAAGTATCATGATCTACCAGAAGAAGCAATTCTGTCTTAGTATAAATGCAGCCAGAATACTTGGCAGCAAAGAAGGCAAGGTTTCATCTCTCAATGTTATCAAGAGAGACCAGTCCCTGGAAAAAGATACCATGATTGGCAATGACTACACAAAAAGAGGAAGACTCTTACGCGGATGGGTTGACACAGTGATGCTACACTAGACTTGCAAATAACAGTTGTGAGCCTAGTGCACGACCGGCAGAGCTTAGGTTCTGTTGTGCACAGGATGGCTATGAGTCAATAGCTCTCCTATGGCACTTTGGATTGTGAACCTCTGTAAATAATCCATATGACCTAACCCAGAATGTCTCAAAATTTAATTGAACAATGAATAACACTTCTCTGACATATAATATTAATTTTTCTGTAGACATGGTGAAAAGACAAAATAAGTGAGTTTTAGCCATCCTTTGGGATGTGTAAGCAGGCATTGGCAAAAATAGTCAGAGAGATATTGTCTTTATTAGTAGGTGACCTCAAAACTTTTTTGTCAATGGACTTAGTTGTGCTCCAGCAGTCACACATAGTATTATGTTCCGTATCCAAATTGTACAAACTTCATGCAAACTTAATTTACATAGTTTTTGCTTGTTGTCATTGTGCAAAATACTTAGATGATGGCTTACAATTTAAACTCAAAAGAACATACAATGAAACCTTAGTGTAATTCAAGCCATCATAGGTCAGAATTTGGTGGAAAGCTAGTGCACATGGGATAAAATCCAGATGGGGTTATTACCAAATGAGCCAGAAGGATCTAATTATAACACTTTCGCATAGAACATGGTCCGATAGAATGGATTTCAAGGATAGTATAATAAGAATGGAGTGTAAATGAAAACGAGATGGATAGTTCTTTTGATGGATGAGAGATGTAGGTAGAAAAGGGGATAGGAGAAATGTCTTCAGGGACATAGATGAGGAAGATATAGGGAACTTCAATCTGGAGTTATTTTAAGCATGGCCTCAGGGTATTAGGGCAAATGTAAGAAAAAGCAAAGTCTCTGAAATCCAGTTGAATGTCAGAGAAGTCTTGGGCTGCAAACATTTGAAACTGCTATACTAAAATCAGTTCAATATGTATAGTATTATTATTATTTTTATAACTAATTTATTTATTTTAGCACGATTGAGAACTATAAAAATAAAACACTTTTCTGAATTTTTTCCCCTAGCACCTTTCTATATATGGGTTCTCGTATTTTCTCCTGCTTAGGTTATTTAAGTCATTCATTCTATTGCCAACTCAACTCTGGTGTCTTAGGTATAAAAATATAAATTTAAGACTACAGAGAAAAGGCTTAATTTTTTTTAAGCAGCCAAGGTTTATGGCAGTCTAACAGATTTTGTCCCATTCTAGTTTATTAAATATTTTCACTGTTTCTTTATTATTTGCATAAAATTTAAGGTCTTGCCTATGTGACAGCTAATAGACTTTGGTAAATATGCATAAATGGCAGTATCTTTTGAGAAAAACACAAAATGTTGTGGTACCATGCTGGTAGTGGAATTTGCAGCAACTCTTTTGTTAAAAAATATCTTTCACCATTCTTCTTTTTTTACAGCGGGAAACACGGTATGGACCTTCAGCCATGTCATTCTAACTCACTCCCTCAGAACAAGAGACATCACCAAAATAGTCTGGCTATCCAAGTCTATTTTTTTGCAATTAACTTTTAAAATTCCCCTGAATTTAACAATTTAACTCTCTAGGTACTTATTTTTCCACTCATATCCACATCTGCAGAAAAATTACAAAATGAATACCTGGAGTAACATTTCTATTGTTATTTTAATTTTAGGGAATCTTAATCAAACCTTTACAAATTAAATTTATATTCCACTTAAGAGTATGCTTCTAAAGTGATGTTTGTTTTTAAAAGGCTCTCACGATAATTTTTAAGTAAAAGCTTTTTATTCAGTGGATGGAATCCATATTTTGTTTTACCTCTCTGCACTTCTTCAAAGTTACCTGGTAGCAATGAATGGCTGGATTCTTGCAAATCGTGGGTTTTCAATCTGGAAACGAAGAGCAGTCTGCTTTCAGGAAAGTCTGTCTTCAACGAGTGAATCCTCCTCACATCGCCCTTTATCCAGGACTAACTCTTCCCACACACTTCTCTCCTCAGGAGTCTTTCCTGTTGCTGCCCTGTCAACCATATGTTCTGTTGTTTGCCTGTTATGTCTCTCATTGCTCTACTGTTTTTTTTTTTAAATAGCAAATGATTTCTATTCATTTCAGTGGCTACTGAAATACTTCTATTTATTGAATATATAAAGACATATGAATAGAAAGGAAGGAGAAGATTTTGAGCAAATTTGCATTTACACCCACTTTCCTCCAGAAAGTTAGGATATTTAAATTCTCTACCTCAAGTATAATAGCCAAGTCATATTCAATTGCATTTTCTTTGTTCATGTAAATATCTTCCTTGAGTTATTGAAATCTAATAAAAGAACAGGAATTCACTGTGCTACATAATGCTTAAGCATCCTGCTTAAATCTACTCACTCATTCAGTTGTTTGGACAACAGAACATCAGATACTTACATAATTGTTCAATTTAAAGAATGACTACTGTTTCTTAACATTTGGATGAATGTGTTATTTAAATTAGTGATCCTGGTATCTAGATTTTTTTTCACATGTAGCTATTCTACTTACAATAGAGTTTTGTGGACACCATTGGCTAAAATATTAAAAGTACAATGCACTGCCAAGAGAAGAAAGATGTCTTGGAAGAAGTATGGCCAGAATGTTCCTTAGAAGCAAGTATGTTGAGACCTGGCTGAGGTACCTGGGGCAGTTTTAAGGAGAGGACAGTCCCTCCCAGGTAAAGTGGAGGGGCAGCAAAAAAGATAAAGTGTGGATGGACAGACTGGCTGCAACTAGGGGCTCAACTTTAAGAACCATTGTGAGGACTGCCCAGGACCAAGGGCTGTTTTGTTCTAGAGTCCTGGTGAGTAAGACTGGCCTCCGGGTGCCTGACAACAGCAACTGAGTCTTCCCAGCAGCAACACTGAACCCTAGACTGTAATCAATTTATGCACGCTGCACATGTACTGCTGACATTTTTTCCAAAATTCAGTCAGATTCTATCAAATAAAAAATACCATTAAGTACATTATAAAAGTTCACTTTTATTCTATCTCTCACAGAATCAACAGGCGTACAGACAAGGGCTTTAAAAAAGTTCGTTGGAAAAATTGAAGGAAAATAGGATGGAACTTTTCATTAAGGTTTGAAAATTCCATCTGTCTCTGTGTGGATGAGCTTACAAAAGATGTGGCTTGGCTGGAAGTGTCAACCAAAGAATAAATTTAAAATTGCAGAAATGTCATCGTGTATTTTTAATGTACATATACCAGCAGTGAACTTTTTAGCAATATGAGTTTCAACTTTCTGGGTCCACTTAAACATTAACTTCATTAAAAGCCTCCTTGTGACATCTATCTTTTCTGCACGAGGAGTCCCTCCCTCCAGTAAACTGCTTTATGGTTGACAGTGATGTCTAACGATTGCCACCCACTTTGCATCTTGTTCAGTGTATGGTCATATATCTTGAACAACACCCTCGGACCCATGTGAAGTGCCTCTCCTGATGGTGGAAGTGCTCCCAAGAAGGAGAGAAAAGCCCTGGTATCCCAAGAACAATAGAACTGCTTCATTTGTACTGTTGATTGTGTTTCCCAGCTCTGCTTTCCTGACACCGGAATAGAAATGAAGTCAGCAGAAGAAGAACCATGAAAGGGGAAAAAAAGAAAGAAAAAGAACATTACTGGGTATAGGTATCACTGTAAACACTTGCACTTTTTCCAAAGTACTTCTTGTTCTCCTATTAAAATCCACTTCTTAGGTGGGTGAAATATATAATACGTTAAAAAACATTCATAATCCCCTGTTGCTTTACCAGTAAGGTTTCCAGTCAATAGTAAACTCTGAGTGGCTAAATTAATAGTCAATACCTAATCTTACCTGAAGCCCTGGTGGTGTCATGGCTGCAAGGTAGAAAGATGGCACCGCGTGCCTGTAAAGAGTTCATCTCCGGAAGCTCCAGGGGCAGTTCTTCCCTGTCTCGTACGGCAGCACTTTAGCTCCTGTAAGTCTGCATTGACTGGATGACAGAGAGATTTTGGAGTCTTACATTGTTGTAAATCTAAGAATTTTATTTCCTATGAGAAGTTAATTTCATTAGTAAAATCAATATTTTATGAGTTTTTGTTAAAGAAAAATTTAAATTCCCAGTAAATTTTCTTTCTTCCTTACTCTCCCTCTCCCAATTTTCCTTCCTTTCCCCCTTCCCACCTAACTTGTTTCTTTTTTTCTTTTATTCCTCTTATTGGTAATTTACTTTGCTTGAACATAGGCTAGATATTTTAAAGAAAACTAACTTGGAAACATTTCTTATCCTGTAATTTACTTAGATTTAGGTTCTACATGAAGTTTTCTAAATTTTTCTGAAGTGTGTTAATTCATAGAATTATATTTTAACTGAAATTATAGGTCAAATCACAAAATTCATTCATCTAATTTAATCAGGTTATTTTGTTACAATACAATCCATTCTTCAAATTTAATCAGGTTATTTTGTTACAGTACTTGAATGTCTAAGTTGAAATAAGTCAACCATTTGTTATTATTGGTATTTTAAATTAGACTAATCTAACAAGTGTTCATTAGGTATCTATTTGAATATTTGAGATGTAATATGTGTATATCAGTTGTTTGGTTGAACTGACAGGCTCCCTACAGTCAAATTAGATAAGGATGATATCTCTGCTCTTTGTTGGGCATCAATTTGTGCTCCTCAACTTTGCTTTTTGGGCTTTTAAAGATTAATAATATTTCATTGGGAATATGTAATTTGTTGCAAATGATATAAACAATTTGGTTAATTTAGAAACTTGTCTGGAGGACTCAGACATCTTAAATTTTTGATTTAAGTGAAAAATAAAGTTGCAATTTAAAATATTTGATGGTGCCTCTCTCCCCAAGTTTTTGTCCAAATGCTCTCCTGTGAAGTGCATTCTTCTGGGTGGTGGTGGTGGTGGTGATGGTGGTGGTGATGGTGATGGTGGTGGTGGTGGTGGTGGTGGTGGTGGTGGTGATGGTGATGGTGGTGGTGGTGGTGGTGGTGGTGGTGATGGTGGTGGTGGTGGTGATGGTGGTGGTGATGGTGGTGGTGGTGGTGATGGTCGAGATGGTGGTGTTCCACATACTTGGGATTGGGACCAGCCCTGAAGACCTCTCTATTGGTCCCCTGCTTCATGCTGGTATGTTATATTCACATCGTGGTTCCTTGGATCAAAGCCTTGTCTCTCCCTCTCCTATGGAGATAGAAACAATATCCTCTGTTTTAGTCTGGGTAGACTAGAGAAACAAATGCATAGACTCACATATGGATATAAGGGAATGGTTTATATACTAAAGGAATAGAGCACTGAGAAAGCATCCCAACCCAGTCCAAACCAGTTCAAAGTCATAAGTCCGTATTAACCCATATTCCCAATATCAGTCTATAAAGTCTCCTTCTGACTCACAAAGTCACAGGCCAGTGGGTGCAGAATTCTGGTGCCGGGAGGGGTCTTCCCATGGCTTCATGCTTCCAGGGCTCAGGGTTCATCAACAGCATCCAGCCTTGGCAGAAGCAACTCATCGTTGGCAGGGGTCCCCATGTGGCCTTTCCAGCTTCACAGGTCTGGCTCCATCAGGCAAGGCCATGTGGCTTCTCTGGCTCCTTACACACTGCCATCTTGTCTTGTCCATGATTCATCGTCTTTCAGACTAGACATTATAGACTGATATCGGGCATATGGGCTAATATCAGACATAACTTTGAACTGGACTGGGTTGGGATGCTGTCTCAGTGTTTCATTCCTTTTGTATATAAACCATCCCTTTATATCCACATGCAAGTCTATGTATTTGTTCCTCTAGTCTACTCGGTCTAACACATTTTGGTACCAAGAGTGGGGTGCTAGAGGAACAAATCATAAGATGGAAAGTAGAAGCTTGTTTGACTTGTATCTCATGGTATTGTTACCTCTTTGGCTAGCAAGAAGTCAGATATATCCTTGGAGTTTACTGAGTTCTTGTCGGGAAACAATATAGGAAGTTAGAGTTTTGATTATTTTGTTTGGATGCTTCTCTATGAATTTGTTCCTCTAGTCTACCCGGACTAACATACCTTCCCTTTGGGTGATTTAGTGCCCTGCTCCATCCCCACCCCCGCATGTCTTCCCCCTCACCCCCTCTTTATTTCTCCCTTCTATTTAGTTGGCTGCTGTATGTGTGCCTGGATTGAGTTTGGCCCCTGCCATAATTGCTGGACTTCACCCCAGGGATGTATGTGTATAATGACTTTTCCTCTGTGCCCCCACCTTTTTTAAAAAAGCTTATCTCGGTGGATTCATGTTGGGTATATCTGAACCTTTAGCTGACTGTGCCATCCAAAACTCTGATCTCAATGACTTGCTGCCTGCTCTGAGTGCTTGTCCTCACCTAAAATACTTTAAGCTCTGTGAAACCCAGTGTCTATGACTGTCCTATAGGACTTGATGGTTCACACTGTCCCAAGAGGCAAATTTAACTTCTATAGCCTCCTGTCCCTCTAAATTAATTTGTGGGAACCCAAGGAAGTCTGCATTAGGATGCCAATGAAGACTGCATCTTTTTGGACAACTAATGCCCTAACCCTCCATTTTGCCATGTGTTCTCAATCCTAACTTCTGTCTATGTGTAGTGTTTCCTAGTTTTTGTGAAGTTTCTATCAAGTTCTCCAGGATTAGAAAGAGGTTGGAAGTGCTGGTCAGAAGATACCTCTGTAGAAAGATGGAAAGGAAGATAATCCAGTATGCAGTGGCCATGCTGACCACCAACAAGAAACAACAGCCAGGGGCAAAATATACCTCTGCCTTGGGCAGATGCAGGAACTGAGCAACGTGGATGCCAAGACACATGGACATCTGTGAGAACTGCAGACACCCCAAAGTTAAAGAGTGATAAAGATCTTCTCCCATCTCCTTCCATCCAAGAGAGAAACCCACTGCCTGCCTTGAACTCTGCTCTATATTTCTGTGTCCTATCACTTGCAATATGAGAAAAATAAACATCTGTTTTTAAAGCTACAAGAAATTTGATAATCTATATATTGAAATATTTTCATACACTTGAAAGGTCATTCTTTAAATATCAGTTATATTTACTTTTATGTAACAAAAAGAGTTTGGAAATTTATATTAATCATTCCAAAAAATATATTGTTTTATTTTTATTGTTTTCTCATGTTATGTGCATATTAGGATAAATGTAATAGTAGCTTTGATAAAGTATATAACTTTTTAATAATAACATTCATTTGAAATTTATTAGACTTTTTACAGGTCAATTAGATTAATTATAAGAAATAATAATATTTGATGCTATATATAATTTTGCAGTACAATTGAGTACATTTGTGACATATCATCAAAATAAATTATCATGGTATTTAGTGAACAGCTGAACTAATTTTTCTCCTCATCATTTGACCTGAAAATATTTGTATATAAATATATGCATCATATATAAATACTTATAAAGTAATTTTGCAAATGTGTATATATCTTATATGCCATGTACATAATGTTTGCATTACATTCATATAGAAGTGATTTCAGAAAAATAACAATAGCAACAAAAATGTACTGTGACAAATTCACATGAAAAGTTTCTTTTTTCTGTTATACAAATAATGGGTATGCATTCCTTAGTGTAAGAAGGAAAATGATGTAAAATATCCAATGAGAGTAAATGACTCAAGAAAGTACATATTGAGAAACAAATACAAAATAAGTATTATTATTATTTTTTTAATGCCAAAATAAGTATTATTGATAAAGAAGAGTATTGCCTGATCTTCCATCTTTAGGACTTTAATTGGAAGGAGCCTGAATTTGGCTTCCCACTGTCAGTAATAAAGTTACTATCACTGAGTTTGATGCTCTAAAAAAAACCATTGTGTTCTTTATATGGAAATCAGAATGTGTTGAATTTTTTATGACACAGCACAGGAATTAAAGGATGCTAGTTTATGATGTGAAGGAAAGAAATAACAATTATGTACAAGTTGTATATTTAGTACATTAAAAATAAAATTATTTTTTGATATGCAAGTAAATTTCGGTAGCTAAAAATTTAATATTTTTCTATGCATTCAATCATTCAGTCAGTTACTATTTCTTTTTCTAAGTAACTAATTTAATGGGCTAAAAAAAATCTATATATGCATCTTACAGATTTAAAAGTTGTAACATAGGTAATGAGAATTGTATGTATTTAAACATTATGCTAAGTAATATTGTTCTCCTTTGTGTCAACAACAGTAGATATGTGAGGGAGTACCTACCCTTCAAATATGGATTTTTGCCCTAAAGCTATGTAGTTATTTAAAAAACAGTTATATTACATCCAAAATAATCTCCATTGCACTTAATACACTTGTCAAATCTGCAATTCCATCTTGGAAACATTTTTCAAACTCATCTTTTTGGATGGCTAACAGTACCTCCCTCATTTTTTTCTTCCCTTCTTCCAAGTCATCAAATCACTCTCTTTTAATGTCCCTTTTTATTCATGGAAACAAAAGGAAGTTGCATGGAGCAAGATCAGGTGAATCAGGTGTGTGTGGCAAGAGAGACAAGCTTTTTTTTTGCCTCAAGCTGCTGCATGGAGATGATTGCATGAGCAGGTACATTGTGGTGGTAAAAACAGTTCCCTATTTATCACAAATCAGCCCCCCCCCTTTTTTTAAACATTACCACAGGTCATTTTTTTTGCAGGGGTGGGGTGGGGTGGGGATCACTGCCCTCTGGTGGTGGAAGTAGGAAGCCCAGCCTTGCTCTTGGAGAGCTGCTGCTGGAGTTGAACCTCCAACCCAGTGGGAGGTCACTTTTTTAAAAAAAAATCATTTTATTGGGGGCACATACAACTCTTATCATGATCAATACCTGCATCTATTGTATGCAGACCACATTTGTACAATATCATTCTCAAAATATCCTCCTTCTACTTAAGACCTTGGTATCAGCTACTCATATTTCCTTCTCTCTCCACTTCCCCTTCCTCATGAACCCTTGATAATTAAAAAATTATCCTTATTTTGTCATATTGGACACTGTCCGATGTGCCTTTCAGCCACTTCACTATTTCCATACCCCAGAGTAGAGGTTATATGTAGACCCCTGCAATTGGTTCCCCCTTTATACTTCACCTTCCCTTCCTCCACTCTCCCAGTATCACCACTCTCACGACTGGTCCTGAAGGGATCATCTGTCCTGAATTCCCCATGTTTCTGGGTTCAGTGTACATTCCCTGGTCTAACTGGATTTGTAGGTAGAATTGGAATCATGATCGTGGGTGGGAGGAAGCATTCAAGAAGTAGAGGAAAGTTGCATATTTCATTGTTGTAATACTGTACCTTGACTGACTCGTCTCCTCCCTACAACCCCTCTGTAAGGGGATGTTGCTGCTCCTATTGATGGACTTTGGGTCCCCCATCTGTACCTGCCTCACTTATAATGATATAATTTTTAGTTCTTTGATGACTGATATCTGATCTTCTCAACACCTTGTGATCATAGGTTGGTGTGCTTCTTCCATGTGGGCTTTGTTGCTTCTCAGCTAGATGGCCACTTGTTTATCTTCAAGTGATTAAGACCCCAGATGCCATGTATTTTGATAGCCCAGTACCATCAGTTTCTTCATATTTGCTTATGTACCCGCTTTGTCTTCAGTGATTGTGTTGGGAAGGTGAGCATCATGGAATCCCAATTTAATAGAACAAAGTGTTCTTGCATTGAGGAAGTACTTGAGGGGAGGTCCAATGCCTGTCTGCCATGTTAACATTAACCCTATAAGTATATGCATGTAGGTCTAGTTCCCCCTTATCATATATAAATATTCCACCTATGTACATGCCAAATTTATTGCACACTGTTACACTGTCTCTTTGGAACCTCTAAATTGAACACTTGATTAACAGTCTCACCTTGTTGTATAAATTTCAAATGTACTGAGTCAACATTTTAATCTGTTCAGATGTTGAGGGATATCCAGGATATCAATCAACATTTCACTTTTTTTGAAAGAAGACAACAACTCATACACTTGAGTTTTTCCCATAGTGCTGTCTTTATAAGCTGTGTTCAACATGACATCAGTTTCTGCGGCATTTTTCTGAACCGGGAAACAAAATTTCACAGCCACACACTGTTATCTTAAATGAGTCATCACAATGTTTGAGAGAAACTGCTCTCACATTTTTACAACTAGACTGTAACTAGAGAGAACCTTCCCAGGTTATGCCACTGGGTGCACTAACTCAGCGTGAGTTGCTTGATGCTCATCATGTGAGGAAATGTGTACTAAGAAAGCTTTGCTCAGCCCATTGCAATTCCTGGGGGTTTTGTTTGTTTGTTTGTACGTACCTCCTAATATAAATTATGGCTTCAGAGAACTGAGAGAGCCCAAGTGATAACTCTCAGATTCTATATTTTGAAATACTTTTAGAAAATGTGTTTTTGAGGGAAAAAGTCTATATAATGTGGGTTTTGTTGGATTCAGTCTAAGTAATTTTCATGTGGAAGATTGCATATTATAAAATTCACAGGCAGAAATACATGGAGTCACCACGAAAGGCAATAGAGTTATTCTTTTAACAGAAAAATAAACAAGCAAACAAACAAAACACTAGAATGAAAACTAAGCCTGAACTCTGTTGACAGAATAGGGTTCTTTCATGTGAGTAGGCAGAATGAGTGTCCATCAGCACTGGCTCACTAACGGTGGACTCTGCAGCATCCATGGTGGAGTGTCTGTAAAATTTGTACCACTTGTCAAATCGAAGCACCAGAACTATGGCATGCTCCCTATCCCCTTCCTTCCTTCCTAAAGCGACATGCACTTTTATTGTGGATGTAAGGAATGGTTTAGACAAGAACACATATCTAAAACAGTAGTTTGAGGAAAAGGTCGACCTGAGTTCAGAGGGGAGAGATTTATCACGGACTGGTGCTCAGCTGAGTGTTGAGAAAGATGTTGAATTTACGAAGATGAGGTAAATCGCATGCTGCATGCAAAGTGTGAATAAAAATAATAATGTATTTGTGAACGATTCTATTTGAAACATGTTTCATTGGCTACCCCTTTGCCATCAAGCTCTGACCTAGAGTGGAGAAATGGTCACAGAGTGGTAGGTGACTTGCAGAGGGAGGAGTGACTTAGCAGACTCAGCCAGTCCTGGGCCTGGTTGACTTGATTGGTGACGTTGGTTAAGACGTAAAGTGTGTTGACTGTCAGAAATAATCAGTTTAGTACTGAGCTCGTATAGAGTATTTGCTTTCCCAAGTTTCTGTTGATTTCATGAACTGAGAAGTATGACACTAACTCATTTTAAAACAATATTACTGAACATGTCTGGTTTCAAATATAAAAAATTCCAATATCATGAAAGTTACTGATTAAATAGCCCAGGTGTCTAGTGGGCAGTCAAACAGAAGCACTATTCTATAGTAAAATTGATTTTGAATGCTAGCTTTCTTCCCTGAACAGGGAAATTTAGGCACCTTAATGAAAATTAATTATTTGAAATAATTTTTTGAAGTGGCCTGTTGTATAACTTGAAAATGGAACATGTGTCAAGCCTCAATTGGTGGACAGTGTCAAAATGTAGAAAAATCATTAAGTGTTAAAAACTGAGACACATTTGTAAGTTCCCCTAAATTAAAATAATATTTAATATTTTATAAAGTCATTATACTATGGAGTTGGATATAAATGTCATTAATTTATCTTTGAAATATCATACAATTTAATAGAATTATTTAACTAACGGATTTTCAATTTGAAACTCTAAAGTAAGTCATTTTGATGGACTATTTTGGAGAATCTTAATAGACACAGTTAATATGCATTATTTATGCTCAGTAATGTTTTTATTATGCACATGTACCCAAAGGCATAGGCAATGGGCAAGGAGTTTTTAAAAAATAATTTGAAGAATAAATACATTAAGTGAAATTAAAGCCACATGCTACTTTTTTTTTTTTGGCTGCATTTTTTTATGTGGCTATTGGCTGCGCCATATGTTAAGCTTTAGCCTGGTTTCAGGTAATCTTCTGATTTAAGGTCTATTTCCTTGGTAGTCTGGGGAAATATCGAGTGGCTTGCAGAGAAACCAAAGGATGGGAACACAAGGTCAGCAGATTTTGAGACACTGAAGCACAATCCAGGTAGCCTTGGAATAGCGAAAGTTTCAGACAATGGAAAGGAGAATGTGGTGAGATGCTTAGGACGTGTTGTACTATCCACCATGGACTTCCCTGCTTTCCTTCCAACCCACAGAACCTGGACAAGTATGGATCAACCAGAATTCTCATTTTTCCCAAGAACTTGTCAGCAAGAGATAGCAAGAGAAACAATATCCTTCTCTGTTGTTCCTTCTGATCATTACATGTAAAGAAGAGAGAGAGAGAAATAAGATGTCTGGAATATGTCAAATTTGTTTTAAAATCTGATATTATGGATTTATTTCCAATCATTCTTTGACTATATGATTATGTATTATGACTGTCATAACACCGTTTTTTTATGGAATGTCAGAAACATTTTAGAAGTCCTTGGCTTCTGGAAGACTCAAGTGCTTTTATAACTCTATAAAGTTGCTCTAATAGATTTTATTCTTTCTTTTCAGTGACTGTCAGAGGGACCTACCATTATCTTGACACTCTTATTTGAGAAACTTTTACTTGGGCTCTTCTATGCCATCACGGCAATGCTCTATTTCCAGGCTCTTTCGTGGCCTCTTCGCACTGCTTCTTGTGAAGTCGAACGACAGAACATTTGCTCTGTTTTGATCAGCACGGTGAAAAGGGAGCTGAATTCTAAACATGATCTCACCCCGTTCTTCAATTCTGCTTAAGGAGTATTTACTGAACCTCTGGACCCATAAAAATAAAGTGGATTTTGAGATTTTATTGAAGTAATGGCAGAGGAAGTATTGGTCATTGTTACTATATCCAAAATATTTCAGAAATACCAGCAAAGCAATATGTCTCTATCATCAGAATGTAATATGAAATCATGTTCTTTTTCTGTCATACAAAAAATTTGTCATAGATTTTTATCTGCAATAAAAGCCATGTCAGTGATGCCACATAATACATTTGTAAAGGTGAGAGATTTTTCAGCCCTTTTCTGTGACCAGAATTATAATGACAAGCAACCCACTGAAGCACCAAGGGCAGATTGATTAGAGTAAACTTTTTCTGTAGATATTAAAGCAAAACAGCACAGGAATCCATACATTGTAACGCTATGGGGTCCTTTTGAATAATGTCCTTGGAATTTCAAATTTATTACATAAGTAAAAATATAGGATTAGATATTCCATCAATCTCATGTTCTTGTCATGGATTTGTTTTTAGAGTCCAGAGAGATTATTCTGTTTCATGATCTAGCCTCTCCCAACAGTCTCTGAAAACAAAATAGCCACATTGTTGTTAGTGAATATTTTTTGAAATGTGTATTGTTAGAAACTGCACTATACACAGTGACTGCTACAGAATCCAATTTTCTTCTTACCTGCATCTTAATTTTCAAATTTAATACACTTATCTTGAATTCAGCTAATTGAGAGCCAATATTGGAAACCAGATTGACCATTCTTTGGAAAATTAAAGTTCCTGACATTCACTTATATTAAATTTTGATTTCTTTCTTTTTTAGATTGTAACACTTTCCAGTGTAGTTTCTGGAAATAATTTATTCTGTCTTTTAACTGTGTCTCCTATTTTGATAATAAAGTTAAATTTCAGATACTAAATTTCTCTATCAGGTAGTTTCACGGCTACTCGACAGTCACAACATGTGTATGTAAGTCACTAGACTCACAATTGAGCTACAAGAGAAATTGAGAACTAGCTAGAAAAATAAAATGCATGCTTCTATCTTCTTCATTATTGGATGTGTGACAGTCATCTAATCTGGTGTCAATTTGAGGAATAGGAGTGTAGGAGTGGAGGCTGGCCTGCCAATCTGGAGATAATCAATGAGACCTCTGTGTGGGCATGACTTTCTCCTGAGAATTCTGGAAAATTTGGCCGTATTTCCCTGTTGGAGGTGAGAGACTCACTACTCAGTTCCTTGCAGATGCTCTACTGATAAGACAAAAGGCTGACTCCCACTGAGACATTCTGGAAGCGAAGGCTGTGGTGGTCATGTGCTTAAGTTAATGTCATGATGGAGATGTAGGGGTGGAGTCTAGCCTGTTAATCTGGAGATAGCCATTGAGTAGCCAATGAGGCCTCCATGTGGGCATGACTTTCTCCTGTGACTTCTGGGAAATCTCACGGTATTTCCTTTGTAGAGATGAGAAGCCATCTCCCCAGCTGTTGGGAGTTAGTCTTTGAGACAACGTACTACGGACAAGACAAGGTGGCAGCATCCGAGGAGCTAGAGGAGCTGGAGGAGAAGCCACGGGGCCTTACCCTGATAGAACCAGACCTCTGAAGCTGGAGAAGCTACATGGAAACACCTGCCAGCACTGAGTTGCTTCTACCACTACTGGATACTACTGATGGACCTTGAGCCCTGGAAGCAAGGAGGCATGGGGAGACCCCTGCCAGCACCAGGACTCTGCACCCACTGGCCTGTGGCTTTGCGAGATGGAAGGAGACTTTATAGACTGATATCGGTCATACGGGCTAATATTGGACTTAGGACTTTGAACTGGACTAGGCTGGGATGCTTTCTCAATGTCCCATTCCTCTTGTAGATAAACCTTTCCCTTATACCCATATGTATGTCGATGAATTTGTTTCTCTAGTCTACCCAGACTAACACAAAGCCCGATGGATTTACCCTGATGTAACCAGTCATCTGAAGCCAGAAAAGTCACATAGAGACTTCTGCCAGTGCTGAGATGCTTGAGAAGCCACAAAGAGATCCCTGCCAGTGCTAAGATGCTTACAGTGTCATTGACTACACAACTCTTCACCCATTGGTCTGAGCTTTTCCCAATGTCATTGCATGTGGTTCATGAGTCTGAAGAAGAATTTATAGACTGGTATTG
This sequence comes from Nesogale talazaci, assembly GCA_004026705.1. NCBI lineage: Eukaryota > Metazoa > Chordata > Mammalia > Afrosoricida > Tenrecidae > Nesogale > Nesogale talazaci. The sequence continues at coordinate 190,495 of PVJH01000488.1, read as the reverse complement.
GACATATGCGCTGATATTGGACTTATGATTTTGGACTGGACTGGGTTGGGATGCTTTCTCAATGTTCCAATTCTCTTTTATATAGAACTCTCCCTTAAATATATGTGTGTGTGCTTATGAATTTGTTTCTCTAGTCTACCTGGACTAACACAGACAAACACAAGGAAAAAGGGTATATCTTGCATAAGACAATCCCAATAAGTGTGTGTTCATAGCCCAGTGGCATTGCATAGCAGCCAAGGACCATTCTTTATACTCATAACAGCTTCTGATTGTTGCATTCTGAAGTATAGAATGCATTTTTGAATGCAAGATACTTTAGCTATTTTAACATCTGTGATTTCAACATCTACCTTTTCTTTGAAGACAAATTTTGTGAAAACATTGATAGAAGTCTGGTTTTGATTACCCTTTAGGCTTCTGTCTGAGATCAATATCTGGGTGTTTTTCTTTTCCCCACCTGCCCATAAGCCATCGTAGAAAATAATGTAGATTTCTACAGCATGACCCAAACACCCCATTGTGATCACAATTTTTATAAGATTTATGTAATACAAAATAAAATGTTTGCTTTAAAAGATATCTGCTATAAATAAAATGACATTGTTCATTTTCAAGAGAACTGCACTATTGCTGTAGAGACTGATGTATATATGAATCATAATGGGAGTTGTATGATGTGTCAGGCAGGGTTCTCTTAGAGAAATGAGGACACTAGTAATTCTTTTTATATATTTATGTATAGAGAAAGGTATATAAGATAAGAAAGAAACAGGTAACTATCTATAAAGCAGTACAGATTGCTCGGTGCAGCTCACTTGCGTGAGACAGCTAGAAGACTGGCAGTCCTTCAAGACTTAAGGGCCACTGAGTAGTCCTCTGTAGAGCAATCCAGGTTATCTGGTCACAGGCAGCAAACAGCAGAGCAGGTCACCAACAGTCATCCAGATGACAGAGTCCAACGGTCCCCAGCTCAAGAGATGTATATCCCAGGAGTGTGGCGAAGTAGTGCTTGAAAGAACCTCAACTCACAGCTCCACGATTCGGTGTCCCACGGATTGGAAGTTGAGGCACAGGACGAACAAGGCAACTCTCTGGTCCAAAGATCTGGAAGCAAGAGAGAGGGCGGGACTCACTGAGCCTTCCTATCTCTGCCCTTCAATTCATGCTGTGTTTTCATTGGCTGTGCCATCACAACAGACCCATCAATCTTCTGTAGCCATGTTGGCATAACAAACCTACCCATCACAATCCACCCCTTGCCAACATGGCACCTGTACACAATTTTTCCCCATACAGAATTTCCAGACATCAATGAAATCAAACTTATACTTAACATCAAACATCTATCATACATATAAATGAGAACACACTGAGTCCAATTGTAGCTAATATATCACACATGAGCAAAGAAAAGATTCAATAAGCTCATAAACAGAAAATACATGAACAATCACAAACTTTGCTTCTGCAATTGGTCACATGGTCGTTATTGGTAGGTAGAACTACCTTCTTCTATTATCCATTCTGTATTACCTTTGCCCTCAGCAATCACTTCAGCTGGTTGTGGTTTTTTGCCTGGTGGAGTGACCCAGACCTTCATTCCTGAGGGGTCTAGGTCATTAGATGTCCTGTCATGAAGGGGTTGCTATAATTTACCATTAACTTTTATCTCAGAGCATGGGAACACTAAGAGTCGGCCTATGGGATCTCCTGCATTCCAGACATATTCCTCTTTATCCCCAAAATATAACACCAGTCCAATTTCTTCTTGATAATCTCGGTCAATCACACCACTCAGTACAGTGACACCTTTCCTGATCTGTTGATCCAAAGGCATGAGAAGCCCAAAGTGGCCAGGGGGCATTCTCAGCTGCCAGTTCAGTGGAATCGTGCTATGTTTCCAGGCAGGAGAGTTCCTTCCTTCGGGACCAGGACCTCCAGTCCCGAATAACATAGGGTTGTTGGGACAGGAAGCAAAAATGCTACAAGTGGGTCAGTAGGAGTAATAGTGAGTCGTGCCACTTCAGTTTCCACCCCTTTTTTCCTGGACCCATGAATCCTAGCTATTGGAGACACAGCACCATATATTGGCCACTGGTTTAAAGCATATACAGCTTCCTTGAGAACACTGCCCCAGCCTCGCAAGTTGTTGCCATGTAGTTTGCATCGCAGTTTTGTCTTCAGGAGCCCATTCCATCATTCTATCAAATCAGTTGCTTCAGGATGATGAGGAACATGATATGATCAGTGGATTGCATGGGCATGGGCCCATTGCTGCACTGAATTTGCTGTAAAATGAGTTCCTTGATCTGAAGCAATGCTATGTGGGATGCCATGCCGGTAGATGAGGCATACTGTAAGTCCACGAATGGTGGTTTGGGCAGGAGCATTGCGTGCAGGGAAGGTAAATCCATATCCAGAATAGGTGTCTATTCCTGTGAGAACAAAGTGCTGCCCCCTCCAGGATGGGAGTGGTCCTATATAATCAACTTGGCACCAAGTTGCTGGTTGATCTCCCCAAGGAATGGTTCTGTACCATGGACTTAACATCAGTTTCTGCTGCTGGCAAATAGGGCACTCAGCAGTGGCTGTGGCCAAGTCAGCCTTGGTGAGTGGAAGTCCATGTTGCTGTGCCCATGCATAAGCTCCATCCCTGCCACCTTGTCCACTTTGTTCATGTGCCCATTGGGCAATAACAGGACTGGCAGAGGAAAGAGGAGGGCCAGTCTCCACAGTGCGTGTCATATTATCTACTTGATTGTTAAAACCCTCTTCTTCAGAGGTAACCCTTTGGTGAGCATTCATATGAGACACGATTATATTTCCTTTTTGGCCCATTCAGAGAGATCCATCCACATACCTCTTCCCCATACCTCCTTGTCACCAACCTTCCAATCATGTTCCTTCCAAGTCCCTGACCAGCCAGCCAAGCCATTAGCCACAGTCCATGAATCAGTATACAGTCTCACATCTGGCCACTTTTCCTTGTAGGTGAACTGAACGGCCAGGTGCACTGCTCAAAGTTCTGCCCATTGGAAGGATTTTCCTTCACCACTATCTTTCAGGGAGATCCTAGAAAGGGGTTGTAGTGCTGCTGCTGTCCACTTATGAGTGGCACCTGCATATCGTGCAGAGCCATCTGTGAACCAAGCATGACTTTTCTGTTATTTAGTTAAATTATCATAAGGAACTCCCCAGGAGGCCATAGGTGCAGATTGGAAAGAGAAGGAAATGTGACTGGAGTGGGGACTGTGGGCATTTGGGCCACTTCTTCATGTAGCTTACTTGTACCTTTAGGTCCTGCTCTGGGCTGATCTCGTATGTACCACTTCCATTTAACAATGGAGTGTTGTTGCGCATGTCCAACTTTATGATTCTGTGGTTCAGACAATACCCAGTTCATGATGGGTTGTTCAGGCCTCATGGTGACTTGGTGGTCCAAGGTGAGGCGTACAGTCTCCACCAAAGCCCAGTAACAGGCCAACAGCTGTTTTTCAAAGGGGGAGTAGTTGTCTGCAGAAGATGGCAGGACTTTACTCCAAAATCCCAATGGTCTACGCTGTGATTCACCAATAAGGATCTGCCAAAGACTCCACACTGCATCTTTATCAACAACTGACACTTCTAGCACCATTGGATCAGCTGGATCATATGGTCCCAGTGGCAAAGCAGCTTGCACGGCAGCCTAAACCTGTTGCAGAGCCTTTTCTTGTTCCAGGCCCCACTCAAAATTGGAGGCTTTTCATGTCACCTGATAAATAGGTCAAAGTAGAACACCCAAGTGAGGGATATGTTGCCTCCAAAATCCGAAAAGGTCCACTAGGTGTTGTGCCTCCTGTTTTGTTGTTGGGGGAACCAGATGCAATAGCTTGTTCTTCATTTTAGTGGGAATATCTTGACATGCTCCACACCACTGGACCCCTAGAAATTTTACTGAGGTGGAGGGTGCTTGACTCTTTGTTGGGTTAATTTCCCAATCTCTTGTACGTAGATGCTGTACTAATGAATCTAAAGTCTTTGGTACATCCTCCTTAGTGGATCCAGTGAGCATAATGTCATCAATATAATGGACTAGTGTGACATTTTGTGGAATAGACAGGTGATTGAGGTCCCTTCGGACTAAATTATGGCACAGGGCAGAAGAGTTGATGTACCTTTGGGGGAGAGTTGTGAAAGTGTACTGTTACCCCTGCCAGCTGAAGGCAAACTGCTTTTGGGGATCCTTTGAAATTGGTATCAAGAAGAAGACATTGGCCACATCAATAGCTGCATACCAAGTACCAAGAGAAGTATTAATTTGCTCAAGCAATGAGACCACATCTAGAACTGCAGCTGCAATTGGAGTCACCACCTGGTTAAGCTTACGATAATCCACTGTCATTCTCCAGGATCCATCTGTCTTCTTTACAGGCCAAATGGGTGAGTTAAATGGAGATGTGGTAGGACTCACCACCCCTGCATCTTTCAAGTCTTTGATGGTGACACTGATCTCTGCAATCCCTCCAGGAATGCGGTATTGCTTTTGGTTTACTACTTTCCTAGGCAATGGCAATTCTGATGGTTTCCATTTGACCTTTCCCAATATGATAACCCTTATTCCATATTTCAGGGATCCAATGTGGGGGTTCTGCCAGTTTCTAAGTATGTCTATTGCAATGATGCATTCTGGAACTGGGGAAATAACCACAGGATGGTTTGGGGGACCTACCGGACCCACAGTGAGGTGTACCTGAGCTAAAACTCTATTAATAACTTGGCCTCCATAAGCCCCCACTCTGAGTGGCGGACCTTCAAAACACTTTGGGCCCCTGGAATTAGTGTCAGTTCAGAGCCAGTGTCTAGTAATCCCCCAAAAGTTTGATTATTTCCTTCCCCCCAATGAACAGTCACTCTAGTGAAAGGCCGCAGGTCCCTTTGGGGAAGGCTAGAAGAAAGACTAACAGCATAAACCTTCGGTGATGTGGCAGGGTCCTTCTTCCAAGGGACCTGGTCTTCCCCTCATTCAAGTGGTTATGGGTCTACAAACTGGCTCAGGTCTAGGAATTGGTTGAGAGATCGTGACTGCCTATCCCTCTGTTCACCTGATCCAGCATTCTTCTGCCTGTATAGATTACGTAAATATTTAATAGGTTTCCCATCTATTTCACTCCTAGGGACACCATGACTAAGTAGCCAATGCCATAATTCCACACAAGACAGGCTGTTTTGATTACGACGAAAGCCTTGCTGTCTATTATAACCACGTCTACCTTGTCTCTGTTGATTCACTGCTGACACTTGCCCTCTGTTACCACGGAGTCCAATCATCCCCATCGTGAGCAAATGTCGGAGTCACTTAAGGCAGTTCCCACAGTTAATCCTGGTGCACACAACATAGGAATTATAGGAGTCCTCAAAGATGCTGGGTCTCACCTCTCAAACGTATTCCTTATGGTTGTGGTGAAGAATATATCCTCAGGACACCCTCTTTTGGGGTCTATGGGAATATCCTGATAGATCCATTCCACCATACCAATTTCCCTCAGCTTTGGGATGCCTTCTTATACAGTGTACCAAGGTAGGTCAGGCACCTCAAGTTGGTCTAATCTAGGCCATCTGGCAGCCCATGCCTCAGTGAACCAGCCAAATAAGGAGTTGGTTTCTCTCTTAGCCTCTCTTGCTGAGACATTGAAAGAAGAGTCTGTGCTTAGGGGTCCCATATCCAGAAACTCAGACTGATCTAATACTACATTTCTTGCACCAGTATCCCACACCCTCAGTCACCATTCCCAGGGATACTTTCCAGGCTTTTGCTTGTACGTATTTGAAAGCTCGAGCAGTCTTTTGTGAGTATAGCGTATTTCTTCTTGAGTAATCACCTCGGCCTCACCCTTAGGAGCTTTCCTTGTCTTAATTTTAGTTACAGGTCTAGCAGAAACTATCAATGGTGAGGGTGTTTCCTGGATGTTCTCAGCACTATCTTGTAAGTCATTTCCGTCAGGCAATGGTAGAGATGCAGCCCCACCTGGCGTTTCACCTTGAGTAGGTTGGTTGATCTGCTCAGGTGTGGGTTGTTTTGTTGATAATAGACTACTATCTTCAGCTGGGAGGGGCAGATCTATTGACTGGGCTGGTTCACTTGTTTCTAACGGTGGCATAATATTCTCCTCTTCTGGATCATCAACTCATGTATTCCCATCCCATGTTTCAGGGTCCCAATTTTTTCCTATCAATGCCCTCACTTTGGCTTCCGACACTGCTCTGAATCTGCCGTTCAGCTGATGTTGTAATTCAGCCTCTCGCATAATGAGACTTTGTACCTGGTTCTCAGCAATATTGGCTCTTTTACTACAGGCAAGAAGGCTCTTCTATGTAGCACAGACAGAACCCTTCATGTCTGTGAGTCGGCATTTAAGGCATACTTCTGAGCCCTGAGGCAATCCCTCTTCTTAATCACATAGTCCATTGTAAGGAGGACCAGCCAACCAGCTTCCTTATACTTGGCATCTTGACAAAATTCCTGGAATATATCAAACATACGCTCTCCCAGAGCCTCTCCTGTAACCAGCACCCCATCCATCGGAGCTCCTACTTTAGGTATTAGCTTTGCTATTTCACACCATGGACTAGTAGGATTGGCAAAATTACCCATGGCTTTAGGTCTAGAATTAGCATCACCAGTGCTCTTAAAACTAATCAGATTGGAGAACCAATCAAAGAAACCCATATTTATGATTTTATTTCTTTAGAAGCACTCCCGGCACCACTTGTGTCAGGCAGGGTGTGGCAGTTATGTGCTTATATTAATTTTATGATTGAAATATAGGGGTGGAGTCTAGCCTGTTAATCTGGAGATAGCCATTGAATAGTTGATGAGGCCTCTATGTGGGCATGGCTTTCACCTGAGACTCCAGGGAAATCTCACGATATTTCCCTCATGAAGATGAGAAGCTATCTTCCCCAGTTGTTGGGAGTTAGTTTCAGAGATGATTAATCACAGACAACAAAGAATTATGGCGGCAAGAATTAAGGCAAGAATTATGGCGGCATCTGAGAGGCTGGAGTAGTTGGTGGAGAGACCACATGGCTTTGCCCTGATGCCAGACCTCTGAAGCTGGGGCAGCCACATGGAGGCCTCTGCCAGCGATGAGATGCTTTTGCCACCATGGGATGCTGTTGATGGACTCTGAGCCCTGGAAGCGAGGAGCCATGGGGAGACCCCTGTCGGTGCCAGGACTCTGTACCCACTTTGTGAGTCAGACGGAGACTTTATGGACTGATTTCGGGGATATGGTTACTGTCAGACTTGTGACTTTGAGCTGTACTGGGCTAGGATGTTTTTCTCAATGTCCTGTTCCTCTTGAATATAGACCCATTCCTTGTATCCATATGCATGTCTTTGAAATTTGTTCCTCTACACTACCCGGACTAACACACAGGGTTCTCTTAGAGAAATAAAATCAGGACACTAGTAATTCTTTTTATATATTTATGTATAGAGAAAGGTATATAAGATAAGAAAGAAACAGGTAACTATCTATAAAGCAGTACAGATTGCTTGGTGCAACTCACTTGCGTGAGACAGCTAGAAGACTGGCAGTCCTTCAAGTCTTGAGGGCCACTGAGTAGTCCTCTGTAGAGCAATCCAGGTTATCTGGTCACAGGCAGCAAACAGCAGAGCAGGTCACCAACAGTCATCCAGATGACAGAGTCCAACGGTCCCCAGCTCAAGAGATGTGTATCCCAGGAGTGTGGCGAAGTAGTGCTTGAAGGAACCTCAACTCACAGCTTCACGATTCGGTGTCCCACGGATAGTGTTGCTCGGAAGTTGAGGCACAGGATGAATAAGGCAGCTCTCTGGTCCAAAGATCCAGAAGCAAGAGAGAGGGCGGGACTCACTGAGCCTTCCTATCTCTGCCCTTCAATTCATCCCATGTTTTCATCGGCTGTCACAACAGACCCATCAATCTTCTGTAGCCATGTTGGCATAACAAACCTACCCATTACATATGAGCCCCCAATAAAATTATTTATAAAAAAAGGAGGGGGAAAGAGGAATTTATACCAAGGGCTCAAGTAGAAAATATTTGGAAATGAATATGGCAACATGTGTACAAAAATACTTGATACAAATGATGTTTTGAATGTTATAGGAGCTGTAAGATCCCCCAATAAAATCACTGGAAAAAAAAAAAAGACTGAAATTGTTACATCTCCTAGACCAGGTGCCAGGACTTAATTGATTTTCGAATGGGTTGACAGTGTTCATGTGGACCCTCTGGAAGCCCCACCCAGCTCCTTCCCCTCCCTCCCTCCCTCCCTGCCTCTCAGGCTCCGACATGCAGTGAGATCCTTCCATAATGCTTTCAGCGTCCTTGTAGAGCAACTCTCATTCTCTGGGAAACCCGTGAGTGGCATTCAAGTATGTGCCCCTTTCGCGCCCCAACAAATTTCCTCAAAATACTTTAGAAATTCAAACCACGTCTTCGGATTCTGATTGTACAGTTACTGAGTAGCGTCCGCCAATTGGAAAGGGTCCACCATTCTGGTCAGAGATACAAATTGATTAAGACGTTTCTAGAACTGCTCACTAAACCTTTGTCACCAGAAAGGTTCGTTAGGGAGAACAGAGACAGACTTGTGGTGTTTGCTCCAAAATTTCTTGTTACTATTCTTTAAAAACAAGAAACAGGGTTCTCATAATAGAGTTTTTTAAAAACATCATTTTATTGGGGGCTCGTATGACTCGTATCACAAGCCATACATACAGCCTTTGTGTCAAGCACATCCGTACTTTCGTTGCCATCATTCTCAAAATATTTGCTTTCTAATTGAGCTCCTGATATCAGTTACTCACTTTTCCGCCTCCCTCATGAACCCTAGGAAATTTATAAATTATTACTATTTTGTCATATCTTATGCTGTCCGATGCTTCCCTTCACCCACGTCCCTGCTGTCCATACCCCAGGAGGTTATATATAGAACCTTATAAGCAATGAAAAAGATATTAATTTGCCAACAGTACATTGAAGTTTAGACGAAAGACACAGCATGTTTACAAACACAATAATTGTCGAATGTAAAAAAAAATCATTAAAATTCTTTATTAATATCTTTTATATATTTAATATGGAGAGTCAAATCAGAGCATCAAATAAGTCTTTATAGTACAAAGTAAAGAGTTCTGTAGGATGACAGAATATCATAACTTTGATCTTACTTAGGATTTTAGGGATATGTGGATTAAATAAGTAAGTTAAGAATAATTATTTTCCAGATAATAAGAAAGGACAGAGTAGCAACCCATATATATCTTCATTGATTTACTACATATGTACTATGAAAAACTTTCTGTATTTATATAAGTATATTTTAATTGATTTTTCATTATAACACCCTAAAGGCAAACTTATTTTATTGGAAAATTGATTTTTTACTAAGTTAAACAAAAATAAGGGCTTAAGGAATATAAACTAGCCAAAATGATAGTACATTAGTTCATAAACATTGCCACTTATGCTACATTACTTTGACATATATACTTTATATATTTAAAATGAACTCCCCATATTTATTGTTCTTCAAAATGACTTTTGGGGGAGCAATATGGCTGTGAATCTGACACTTTTTCAGACAGCAGGCACCCAACATACATAGAAATTACATAAATTGTCATGACTATCAAAACCAATTGCCATTTTTTCCCCCATAAAATACTCCCCCTGCTTATAACGGGTTTAATTTCCCCCTATCTCTTTGAGCCCTTTATCTTCTCCAATGTCCTCCTTGGCAATATGTGTGAAATTTTATCAAAAGCTTTCTAATATTACTATAAATTACTGTGTAAGCAGAGCTATTGCTTATCTGTCAAGGGGACTTTTTTCCTTTTCTTTAGCAATTTTCTCCATTTTGATGTGTGTGAAAGGCTTTTCCTACTATTTCTTCCCATGGACTGTACGGTAAAGGCGTTGACTTTCAGTGAGGGACACTGCAGAGACCTGTTCACAGACTCACCTGGGGATGCCACAGAGGATCGGAAAAAGTGCTTTATTTCATCTGCACTTTCTTTGACAAGTCTTTGCAGAGAACAATTTCTATCCAGTTGGGCATATTCCAATGTTAAACACAGAAAATATATTTCTTTATTGTACTGAGAATGGTGTCTGCCTTTTTAGTTTATTTTGTTTGCCTATTTCACACCCCAAAACTGTAGATTATTTTTCCATTTCTTTATTTGAGTTTTCCCTCTGGTTATGTTTTATTAATTATTTTCATTCTATCTGGTATATGTTAATCTTTGCATCATTTTCCTGGACTCTATTGGTATTTTTAGTCTTAATTCTTCACAAATATCTGCTTTATTTTTAGCTTTCTTTAAAATGTATATTCAAGGTTAATTAGATTGATATGGGAGGAGTTATGATAAGTTCCTATCCAGGACTGTGTAATCTGGGAAAGGGCTACATGTTATGTGCTTTTTTTTCCTGCTACAGACAAAGATAGAATAAAATTTCAACTTAGGGCAAGGCTGTGAAAAGGTCATGTAGAGAATTCAGATTTGGAGAAAGGTTGTCATCATAACAGAATTCCTACAAATATTCTTTAAAGAAGAAACCCATCAAGTCATCACTGTGTATTTGGAGGGCTCATCAAGTACAACACAAGACTGGAAATGTGTTTTGCACACTACAGCCTGTCTTGCCAGATATTTCATTCTACCTATATGCATTCTCAGGTATATTTAGAAATAATTTACAAATATTAGACCGATGCATATATAAAGAGACTGTAACTCTTTGCAGATGCGGCAAGCCTCCATGTGCTCGTGCAGAGAAGCTGGTGACTTCCAACTGCAGATCTTGAGGGTGGCAGCCCCGTGCATAATGAAACTACCAGAACTCCTTAGCTTCTAGCTAGAACATACACATTCGTCTTCCAAATAATTAAAATAGAAAGGGTATGCATCTGAATCTAATTGTGTTGAGACCTCTGCAGCAATCCAGATTATCGTCCTTTCTTAACCAAACGTCTACACATATTGACAGTGCGTAAGGTGTTTTCAAAGGTAGCAACCAAAGTAATATGTGACAACGAGCTAAACATTAAAAAAAAATTCAAGCTCAGGTCTTGAATGGGAATTTTTCTCTTCAGCACAACAGCAACTCACTGCTGTAAGTTTACTATCTGACCACAAATTTCTGGTCACATCCACAAACGTGCTAGCGAATGTCTCTCAGCCTGCAGATCTTGTCCCGGCTATGCTCTTGTCACTTCATTTCCTGTGTACATTTAGTGTCATTAGAGAGTGAATTATGGTATAAGAATTGCGAGTCGCTTCTGGGAACAATCTCTACACCTCCAGGAAGGTCTGAACTACCAGGCGATTGGCTTGCAAATGAGCCCATTACCAAATTCACTAGAGGTGCAATGATTTCAAGAGCAGCATAAAATGTACTTAAAATATTTTTTTTGGCTGGTGGTACAGTGGGTTTAGTATTGAGCTGCTAACCTCAGGGTTGGTGGTTCTTACCCACCAGCAGGAGAACAGATGAGACTTACTTCGCCCATATGACTTAGGGCTTCAAAAGCACTCCACAGTGTCACCATGAGTCAGAATCCACTTGATGATGGTGGGTTTGAGTTGATTTTGATTGTATACCTTATATTTATGACATCATATTTGTGTTAGTTTTAAAGTTACATATGCTTAAATTATTATAGCTGTAGTTAGGATCTTAAAAATAAGTTTTGTTCATGAAAGCCACCTGCTTGTGGTATTTCTGCTACACATTAAGTTAACTACAGAGGGGCCTTTGTTTTATTAATAGTCTATGATAGATTTGTTTTTCTAGATAATGTATGGTAGTATTCTCCAAATTTGGGGGAAGATAATTTTTATTATCAGGATATACAGCTTGTTGCCTTAAATTGATCAGGTTTTAAATCATTGTTACCCTGGCCTTTTATTTACAAATTAACTTGTAGTTTAGTTTAAATATTATCATTTTTGTTTCTAATGAATGCTGACTAAATTTATGGTGTGTGATCACATCCAATAATATTATTTTATTTTAACATCCCACAAAACATCGAATTCCAAGGCTATCTGCTCTATGACTTCCTCTATACACCCTATGGCTGAAACAGACATCTGCACATTTCTTTGTCATTTCCTTCAGTGTTCCATGGGGAAATTTGACCGGGTTGGGAGGTGGACTCTAGAGTATTTTGCTATCATTCAATAGTTTTAATTGAAAAGCTGCCATATCCACACAGATCCCCCTTTCTTCTAGTTCTTGCTCATAAGCATGAGGCGTGTAGGTATGAACATTCCGTATCTAGGTGGGCGTTGGAAAGTTTTGAGATGCAAAAGAACAGGTGAATAGAAACAAACTGAAAATTTGAGAGAAATTATTCATAGAATACGTGTAGACCAAGGATTTTTGAGTTGAAAATCTACATTACTTTTTGGTTGTGGGAGCTTGTTAATCATTAGCATCTTAAATGATAAGCCTTCATTTTCTCCTCTGTAAATTAATAATATAACCTATTTACTGTCAGATAATTTACCTACTCTAAGGATTTTGAGACAATAATAATAATGTTGAAATATAAGTAACTTTATTTCAAATCAGGCTTCATTCATAGTGCTATTCAATGTTTATTAAAACTTTAGCTATAAGGTTAAAAAAGCACTATTATACAATACTTACATCCTAATGGTTGGTATAGGATGTGATTTAAAATATTATTTTGTCAAATGCTAACAGCATAATTAAAGTGAGCTTGGCAGATTGAACACTGTTATATAAAAGATCACTATTGAATGTAAAAAATGGGTGAAAATTAATCTGCTATAGGAAAACATGCGTTAGAATATCTTTCAATTTATAATGAATAAGGCTAATTATAGGAGTACTTTGGTATGAGTGAATGTGCTGATGACTAGCTAAAGAAGAGATTTTGTGTTCAGAACACATTTATGTCACTGGAGTAACATCCATTCTCTCCTAAATGGTTAAGGGAAATGAATCTGTTAATGTTTCCCAGTCAGACATTGATGCAAATGGTGATTATCTTAAGAAGAATTTAAGCAAAAAGATTGAAATTAATTTTGACAGATATAACAAATTATTTGAGAATTACCACTTTTTTTTTGTTGCTAAAACACTATCCAAGAACAGCCAACCATGATATCAGAATTCTGGTTATAAGAAAGCCTTGTGGAGATGGGGGAAAAGAAGAGGGTTTTACCAAATGCAAGGACAAGGGAACAGCAAGTGACCAAAAATCGATGGTGAGGAGGGTGTACGAGGTCTGGAAGGGCTGGATCAAGGACAATGTAGCTGAGAGAAATACCTGCAACCCAAATGAAGGCCAAACATGATGGTGGGACAAGAGGAAAGTAAAAAGAAATAAAGAAGAGAGATAGGAGGCAAAGGGCACTTATAGATATCTCAATACAGGCAGATGCATATGTAAATATATTTATATGTGGTGAAGGGGGAATAGATATGTGTACATATATTTATACACTTAGAATTAAGGAATTAGGTGGGCAGTGGACCTCTAATCAAGTACTCCCTGAACACAAGAACACTCTGATCTAACAATTCGGTAGTCTGAAATGCTCACCTTCCTGACAGGATCACTGAAGACAAAGTAGGTGCACAAGCAAATGTGGCAAAGAAAGCTGATGATGTCCAGCTACCAAAAAATAAAATGTCTAGGGTCTTAAAAGTTTGAAGATAAGCAAGTGGCCATCTAGATGAGAAGCAAGAAAGCCCACCTGGAAGAAGCACACCAGCCTGTCCTGACATGATTACTTTAGATGAAGCAGGTGCATGAGCAAATGAGGTGAAGAAAGCTGATGGTGCCAGGCTGTCAAAAGATACAGTGGCTGGGGTCTTAAAGGCTTGAAGATAACCAAGCAGTCATCTAGCTGAGAAACAACAAAAAGCCCACCTGGAAAAAGTATACCAGTCTGTGCGATCACATCATTTTGAATGAGGAGGAGGTAGAGTGTGGACCCCAAATCCATCTGTTGGCAACTGGACATCCTCTTACATAAAGGTCTTGGGGAAGAGATGAGGCATTCAGGGTGCAGTGTAGTGGTGAGGAAACAAACAACATTCCTCTAGTTCCTAAATGCTCCCCACTGCACTATCACGATCCCAATTTTACCTTACAAATCCTGCTGGACTGAAGGACTTACACTGGTACAGATAGGAACTGGAAACAAAGGGAATGCAGTGCAGAAGAACTCCTTAGGACCAGTGGCAAGAGTGGTGATACTGGGAGGGTAGAGGGAAGGTGGGGAAGAAAGGGGGAATAGATTATGAGGATTTACATATAACCTCCTCCCTGGAAAATGGACAGTGGAGAAGTAGGTGAAGGGAGATGTTGGACCGTATAAGATTTGACAAAATAATAATAATTTATAAATTATAAAGGGTTCAATGGGGGTGGGGCCTGGGGAGTGGGGTGTGGCAACATGAGAAGCAGATACCAGGGGCTCAATAGAAAGCAAATGTTTTGAGAGCGACAAGGGGGACAATGTACAAAAGTGCTTGACACGATGGGTGGATGTATGGATTGTGATAAGAATTGTATGAGTCCCCAATAAAATGATTTAATGAAGAAAAGAGAAAGCCTTGCACCAAGTTCTGAGGAAACTCATAGTAATCTGGGAATCATGCAATTAAAAGGAAAAGTATCAGTGAAGAAATAAGGGTGCTTGTGGTGGGGAAAAAAAATCCCAGATAAGATAGGGATTCATCTGGAAGGCAGAAGCAAGGAAAAAAAAAACACAGAGAAATAGCAACAGACACCCCCTACCCCATGCTTCAGTGTTTAAAGAAGGATTATTGTTAACATTTGCACAATGCAGCACATGTCATTAGGCACTCACAGCATTGGCATGAACTTGAAGGTGGTCCCTAGGAGGGAAGTGTGGAGGGATGATGCCAGGAAGAAGAGTCTCCAGATCACCTTGATGTTGGCCATCACCAGGCCCAGCTGGGCTCTGGCATGCACGGCCCTGCTACAGTCTCTGGGGGAATACAAAAGGATCGAGACTTTCTCTCCAAATCCTTTCTTTATCCGCTGTATCCAGGATTGTCAAGAATGGTATCTCCTAACCCTGACCCACAGTTTTACTTGCAAAGTGTCAGACTGCCTGTAAGTTTGCCCTATTGCAGGGGCTGTATGATGATATGATGCTGGAAGCAGTGTCACTGGGATTTCTGTTGCCAACGGGGTCACCCAAAGTGAACAGATTTCAGCAGAGCTTCCAGACCAGGAACATACTGTGAAGAAGCAAGCAGCTGCCCAAATCAGAGGGAGTAACTGCTGAAATCTTTATGCCTAGGATTGAAACATTTTCAGATACCGAAAGCCTAATGAATGGAAATAGAACATTGTCGGGGATAGGGTTGAAAGATGGGCCCCTAGGGTCAGAAGGCCCTTGAACTGTGACTAAAAAGGACCTGCTTTCTTAGAGTCGACCATGTGACTTGAATGGAGTAAAGCCAGTGGGAGTGAGTTTTTGGAGTCTTCATTTGTTGCTGGAGAACAGTTCAGGATAAGAAGAACCAGCTGAAAGAGTCTAATAATAAGAATTTCGAATGCATGAATTTAGGAAAATGGAAATGAACAGAATCACATGAAGATCAAAATCCTGACCTGAGATTGATATTGGTCATTTTAAATTAAAATATCATGTGATTTACCATGCTGGGAATGACATGATCCAGAGGGATGGCATGGCATTCTGTGTTAGAAAGGGCATTTCAAGTTTTATCTTGAAGTACAGTATTGTCTGTGATAGGAATATATCTATCCATCTTCAAAGAAATCCAATGAGTTCAGCTATTATTCAATTTTAGGCTCCAATCACAGAAGCTAGTAAAGAAAAATTGCATCACTCTACCAATGTGAGAAGTTCATGAAACAAGCAATTAAGATGCATCAAAATATTGGTGATTGTAATGGAAAAGCTCAACAACCCAAGAACAGATTTGATGCATAAAATACATCAAATTAGAAAATGTTTGAGGAGAAGCATTCATGAAGAAAGCAGAAGATCACTAAAAAGGCAAGATATGAAACCTAAGATCATTATGGATGTCTGAAGAGATCCTGAAGCATGCTCTTAATCAGAGTAGTGAAGACACATGCAAGAAACAATGAAGCCAAAGAATTAAAAACAAAATGTAAATGACCAGTTCCTGAAGACAAAATAAAGTACTCCAACAAATGTGCCAAAATCTATGGTTAGGCAACCAAAAAGGAAGAACATGCTAACTATATCTTACAATGAAAGAATGCAAGAAAAAGTCAGTTCTTGAGTTGCTGTATTAAAATATTCTATAGGATAAATATTAAATGATGCAGAGACCATCAACAGAAGATGAAAGAATACACAGAAACACAGTACCAAAAAGAACTAGTCAACATCAAAATATATCAAGAACTAGCATATAAGCAAGAAGCAATAGATCTGAGGGAAATATTTCAAGTGGCATTGAAAGTATTTGTCAAAAACAAGACTAGGAATTTATGGGATGCCAACTTAAATGTTTCTAGAAGCTGATGAAACACTGGGAGAACTAATTAGTCTATGCTAAGATATGTGGATGATGGCTACTTGACTGGAAGAGTTTCATCCCCATACTAATTTCCAAGAAATATGACTCAATACAATGCTACAATTATAGAACAATATTTTTATCATATGCAAGTAATATTTTGTCGAAAATCACCCAACAAATGTTATAGCAGCACAGTGATAGGGAACTGCTGATTCTGAAGAGGAGGTATAACAAAGGACATCAGAGCTGATGTCAGAAGAAACTTGACCAAAAGCAGAGAATACCAGTGTGGCAGTCATGTACTTTGTTGTCAATTTCATGATTGGGAGTATAGGGGTGGAATCTAGCCTTTCAATCTGCATATAGTCAATAAGACCTCTGTGTGGGCAGAGCTTACTCTGAGAATTCTGGAAATCTCATGATTTTTCCCCCATGGAGGTAAAAGATGACAGACTGAGTCGTTGGGAGACATCGCAGCTGACAAGACATAATGGCAGCATGCTGATAGCTACTGAGTTCTGGAAACTGGAGTAGCCAGAGAAGAAGCCACATGGGCTTTCTCTGATGGAACCAGACCTCTGAAGGGCCGAGATGCCGGAGAAGCTCCAAAGAGGTCCCTTGCCAGCACTGAGATGCCTCTACCACCATGGATACACAAGACTCTGCACCTATTGGCCGGTGACCATCCTGATCATTGCATGGGCCTTGTGAAAGCAGAGAAGACTTTACAGACTGGTATTGGACCTATGGGCTAATATGACTTGTGGGCTTGGACTGGATTGTGTTGGGATGCTTTCTCAATGCTCCATTTCTCTTGAATATAAGACTCTCCCTTATATACATATGTATTTTTATGAATTTGTTTCTCTAGTCTACCCGGACTAACACAACCAGATAAGTGGTTACTTGTATTTTATTGACTATACAAAGGCAATCATACTGCATAGATCTTAACAAATTGGATAACCTTGATAATAATGATAGTTCCAGATCACTTCACTGTACTCCTGCAGAACTTGTACATGGACCAAGAGGCAGTTTTGCTTAGAGAATATTGCGTGGTTTAAAGTCAGAAAAGGTGTACTTTAGGGTTGTATCATCTAACCATACTCATTCAATTTGTATGCTGAGCAAGAGAAGCTGGATTATAGGAAGAAGAATGTGGCATCAGGATTAGAGGAAGGCCTATTAACAGCCTGGCATATGCAGATGACACAATCTTGCTTGATTAAAGTGAGGAGGACTTGAAGCACTTGCTGATGAAAATCAAGGATGGCAGCCTTCAATATGGTTGGCAACTCAGGGTGAAGAAGACCAAATTCCGCACAACTGAACCACCATGATAAATGAAGAAAAGATTGATGTTGCCAAGAATTTTGTCTTGCTTGAATCCACAATCAATTGCTCATGGAAGCAGCAGTCAGGAAATCAAGCTCTGTGGTGCGTTGGGTAAATCTGCTGCAGAAGACCCCTTTAGATGATTGGAAAGCATGTGAAAACTGGATATTGAATAAGGAAGACTGAAGAACTGATGTTTTTGAATTGTGAAGCTAAAGAATATCAACGATACCACAGGCTGCTAAACCAAACAATGAAGTCCCTAATTTAAAGAGGGAAGAGTTATTACCATTCCAATTAGACCTGGAAATTCCAATACACTACTATAGAGTGGAAAGCATACCAAAAAAGTATCCTGTGAGGTCCAATTTATTTATATACTTTTAAAGTTAAGAGCTTTGGAATTGCCAGATCTTTCTTGGAAGATGTAGGACCAGAGAGTTCCTTACAGGCAAAGACAGTGAGACTTCATCTAATGTACACGTTGTTAGGAGAGACCTGAGCTAGAGAAGGAAGTCAGACTTGGTAAAGTGGAGGAGCAGTGAAAGAGAGGATAGTCCTCTATGAGATGGATTAATCCAGTGGCTGCAATAGTGAATTCAGGCATGGGAACAATTATAGGGATGATACGGTACTAGATAATTTTTCCATTCTGTTGGGTATATGTTTGCTTTGGATCAGAACAAACTCAATGACACATAGCAATAGCAATTAGACTGTAATGTAGAATCCCAATAGCTGCAGCCAACTAGTGGTTTCAGGAACTAATCTGACACTACAAAGCTAGTTATCAAATATGCTTAAAAATTATAAGCGAGATTTTAAGTTAAAAATAGCCTAGGATCTAAGAGATTTGCTCTGATGAAGTTCCTGAATTTGAGAATTCTAATTCCAGAAAACCATTTTCATTTTTGGGACTTTTGCTTCAGAAAAACATGCAAACTTTAGAAGTCAGTTCCCACATTAGCAATAAATGTAACTGTATTTATGTAAAATGAGTGGCAGTAATATCTAAATTGGCTTGTTTCATATCTCCCATGAGCCTAAATACAGACCTTGCCTGTCAAATGATGCCAGAAGACATTGTAGAGACCCTGGTAGTACATTCCTGAAATGCTGATTACCGATTCCCTATTCCTAGTGGAAGACTTAGGAGGCAACAATCCTAGATGGAGAATATTTACAACATGTTTGCATTTATGTAGTTCCGTTTCTATGCTTTAACCATAGCTCATTTCTTATAATCTTTTCATATAAAGTACTTTCATTATTCCTCATAGTAATGTTTTATATATTGCTTGCTTCCCAAGGTTTTTCTCCTGCAGAGACAACCTAAAAGATTTATGACATATCCTAAGTGTTCTTACCTCACCAGGGGACAACAACTGGGAATGTAGGGCACATATTTTTATTTCCCCAAGGTGATGAGTAAATGATTCCCTATAAAGGGTCTTATAACAATGAAGTCCTACTATAAAGAGGAAGAGATATTACCACTCCAATTACCACTGTATCTTCCAATACACTACTACAGAGCAGGAAACAGCAAAAAGTAGTCTGTTGTGTCTAATTTATTTAGATACTTGTTTAAGTTAAGCGTTTGAAAATTATCAAAGTGAGATCAATTTTGAACCACCTAAACTAATGAAATACAACATAGGCCAAAGGAGGGTTAAGATAGGAGCCAGAGCTGGAATTTGAATTCCTGTTGACCTCTCTTGACCGTGTGACCTTTGGCACAATCATGTAGCCATTCTGTGCCTCATTTGGAGTTCTGGTAGCATAGCAGGTTATGTGTTGGTGTGCCAATCTCAAGGTCAGCACTTTGAAACCACCAGCCACTCTACAGGAGATCGACGAGTCTTTCTACTCCCATCAAGAATTGCAGTCTTGGGAAACCCACAGGTTCAGTTCCCTGCCCTTCAGGGTCTCTGTGTGTCAGGGTCAGCTTGATGACTGAGTTTGGTTTGGGGGCTGGTGTTTAAGTTCGGAACCCCTAGTGGGGTAGGGGGTTATATAATGGGCTGCAAAACACAATGTCACCTGCATGAAAGCATCAGCTGCTTTGTAGAGAACGATGAGGCTTTCTACTCCTGTAACGATGGACAGGCTTCAAAGACCGCAGGGTCAGTTCTACCAAAATGTTGGAATCAACTTGGTGGCCGTGAGTGTGCTTTGGTTTCCATGTCAATAAAATGGATGCAATAATCTATTTGTGCGAAGGACCCATGGCCTGGACCCTAGGAAAAACCTGCATCAGCTAGATTTTATTAGAATCCCAGCTCTTTCAGGGAACTCTTAAGAATAGTTTGTGGGTTCATGCTGGTCACTTTGTGAATCAAAAATGACTAAGTTGTCTGTCTTCCAAAAAGTATGAGGATGTTAATATTTATTAATATTTGATCAATTAATTTTAAAATTAATTTAATGATCAATAATTTTATTATCAATTAATAATTAATAATCATCATATAATAATATATAATTAAATAATAATTATTAGTTAATAATTAATGTTATTTATTTAATTAATATTTGTTTTGGGGGGCTTATGCCAGTGATTAAATCAAAAGGATAAAAAAGCATTAAACACACACAAGGAACTCTAGTAATGCAGTTAATCAATTTACTGCTGACCTACAAATCTGCAGTTTGAACCTACCCACTCGTGTGGGAGAGAGATGTCATTATATGCTTTAGTGATGATTAAAAACAACAATTCTTTATGGTTAATTGGGTGTTCTATAGAGTTTATCAGTTTTACATTCACAGCGCATACATATTTTGCTTCATTTCATTCCTTGCGATCCCTTCAATGTAATATCACGTACCCCACTTCTATTGATTTCCTGGATCTTTTTCCCTTTTCTAACCATTTAACCTTTGTTCTTGGGAAAAGGCTGCTCTCTCAAGGTTTTTGATCTCTAATGATTAATTAGTCTGTGGTGTGTGCCCCTGGCAATGTTATTGTTCTTCATATAGACCTAACTATTTTTCAGCCAAAAAGTGACTCACAGGGGTGACTACATACAGAATGAATGGTGAGTATGAGCCATAGACTTGGAGGCTCCAGTAGTCTGTATCTAAGCAGTGAGGCTTGGTATGTTTTCCTCCCACTCTCTCCAGAACCTTCTATTGTGATACCCTTCAGAAAGATTGATAGTGGAAGCTGGGCACCATCTAGATCATCTGGTCTCACGGTCCTGGAAACTAATGCCATGGTGGTACATTAGTCCATTGGAATAATTGCTTCCATGTGTTTTTCATGTTCATCACTTTTCATTTTTCCTGTCTGGAAGAAGTCAAGAAGAGGGCACATCAGATGGCTGATCCTGAGCTTTTAATCGATATTATGAAAGCAAGATGTACAGCGCTCATTTTCTATGCAGCAGGATGTGACTCATATTAAACCTGCTAACAGCTACTCACAGTAGATGTCTATCAGTATCTTCTCCCACTGACTCAGATCCATCAAGAAAAGGACTTTGGGTGGAAGTTGCAGAGACTGTGATTAGAAGAAGCACATTAAATAATACACTGCTTTAGTCCATTGGACTAGTCGTTTCCATCTATCTTCCAATGTTTGTCACTCTTCTTTCCTCTGTATGGGGAGGGACCAACAGTTGCTCCATATATGACTGTTCCTGAGTTTTAAAGACCCCGGCTGTTACCCACCACTTTAAGAAGTAGATCATTGTCTTTGTGAACTGTGTTATGCCACTTATCTTTGGAATTTCTTGAGATCATGGTCCTGATGCCTCAGGGTCAGTGACTCAATCATTCCCTCAAGGTGTTTGGTATATGTAGTTTTCATAACATTGTATCATGTATCATGTATCATTGTGTATTGCAGTGTGTCCCACTGCATTCATAGTTCAGTAAAGGTACATATTCTGATATCCTCTGTCCAATCTGCATACATTCATGGTTGAACTCCTACTCTCCCTCTCCCATCTGTTCAACCTGTGTGTGGATTCAAGCATCTAGTCCTAGATTCCCACAATTTCAGGCTTTTCTACAGTTGTATATTTTGTATATTTGCCTCTATTTTCTTTAAATCTTGGAAATATGCTCCCAGAAATTTTCCTAACCTCATTCTTACAGTATATTCCCATCCTTTTCACCAAGTTATTACATTTCTGCTCCCTTGCCCACAACCTCCTCTTTCTCCATTCCCATCCCTCCCTTTTGTAATAATCAATGAGTATTTCCTGGCTTTATATAATAGTAGCCTCACATAATATATGTCATTTTTGTGATTAACTAATTTCACTCAGGCTAATTTCCTTCAGGTCTCTCCATATTTTGAAGTTTCTCACAGACTTCATCAAGAATCTTGAGTGTTGCATAATATTCTATTATGTGCATGCAACAAGGTTTATCTATTCATTCTTGCACTACTAGGTATGTAGGTTGTTTCCACTTTTTTCCTATTGAAAATACAGCCTCCACAATATTTTTTTCAGACTTCCCTCCTATTGTGTATTGCTTTATGCCTTAACCAAGTTACCATGTACAAAACATTTAAGGACTGGCATGACTGGTGCTGGCCACTGTCTACTGATAATCAGGTCAGAAAGCAGCAGGAGTGTTCTGTCACTAGTAGGTAGTGTTGGGGAAGACAGGAATGCACATGGGTCATGTGGTCCTGATTGCTGTCTTCCATTTGGATTATGAACAAAAACAAGGGCAAACAATGTTAAAGAAAATGGTAAAAAGCAGGCAAATAGGGCTGAGCCCCGATGGCATAGTGGTTGTGCGTGGGACTGCGGCCCACTGGGACGGAGGTTCAATTCCAGCAGTGGGGCTGGGCCTCCTACTCCCACCACCGGAGAGCAGTGATGCACCCCCCATAAAAAAAATAGCAGGCAAACAACAATGAGAACATATTTAATAATTAAAAGAAAAGTACAAAAGGGAAAATGGAAAGTAAGATGAAAACATACAATAGGCAAAACTAGGGAAGGGTGAAGAGAAGCAAAAAAGAGACTGGAAAAGGAAAGGAAACAGAAAAGAGAGAATGAAGGGAAAACAAGAAAGAGAAGCAAAATGAAAGGAGACAGACACGAAAGATAAAAAAAACAAGAGAAGGGAAAGGAAAGAGACAAAAGAACATAGGAGAGAACATGTGGTAGCAGGACCCCAGACAACTTATGCCAGCATATTCTGTCAGCTGAGGAACTGGAGGGCTGAGAATGGAGGGGTAGAGAGGTAGGTACTCCATCCCAGGTGGGGTTCTGCTGGCTGGCATCTTGTTTGTGATTCAGGTACCTGAGAAGGAGTAGTTCATGGCAGTTTAGTCAGTGGCTATAGAAGAAGGAATTCTTGCAGAGCCCGAGGCCAGGTGGGGTGAGGGCAGCTGTGTAAGGAAGGAATGTTTGGCCTCCCACAGGAGATGGAGAAGAGGCAACTCACTTGACACTTTATGCTCAACTGATCTGATGGGGAGTTGATGTGCTCTAAATCCCAGGGTGGTGCCCTAAAAGCCTGATCCCCAGGGGGTGTACAGCTCCAACCTTAGGCAGAAAAGGCTCTGTGCATGTGGTGGGGGTGAGGCAGTGGGGGATATCACTGGCTGTTGAGTGGGTGAGGGTGGTGCGGCTGTTCATGCTTTTGGTCCTCAGGATGATGAAAACAAGGGAGAAACCCAACTTTCTCATTGACAGTCATCATTTTGCTGCTTGCAAAAGTTCAAAATGGCCACGCTGCCTCAGATGAGCCAACAATGCATCCTTGTAGAAGGTCTGTGGAGGGTGTCCATGTTACCTTCTTGCCCACCTCATCCTTCCATAAAGATTTGCAGTCTTGAAACCTAGTGGACGGTTCTACTCCAGTCTATCCAGCCACCATGGGATGGAGTCAATTTGACATCAACTGGTTATGCTACATGCTTTATTTTGTAAACCAAAATGGTTGTTATTGTTTTTTCATCATATTTTATATCGAGCTCAAGTTATGTTATTGTTGTTAGGTGCTATATGACTTGGTTCCTATTTTTCAGTGGCCCGATGTATCACAGAAAGGGATGCTGCCCAGTCTTCTGCATTTCTCACAGTCATTGCTATGTTGGAGTCTGTGGCAGTCACCAAATCTGGTGTCAATTTGAGGATTAAGAGTGTAGGGGTGGAGTCTAGCCTGTCTATCTGGGGATAGCCAATGAAGCCTCTGTATGGGGATGGCCTTCTCTTGGGGATTCTGAGAAATGTGGTCCTTCCTTCTTGGAGACAGAGACACTCTCTCTTTGCTCACTTCCTTGGAGACTCTGCTGACAAAGCTCGCTGCCTAAGAGATTTCACAGACAAGACACATGGAACCCCTCCAGCACCCTGAGCTAGACAAGGCACATTGAGAAGTCACAGAGAGGCCACTGCCAGCACTGACATGCTGACAATCCCACTGGATCCAAGACTTTCTACCCACTGGCTTGTGATGGTCCTGCATTTGGCTTCATTGCATATGTTTTGTGAGTATGAAGAGGACTTTATAGACTGGTATCAGACATACGGGCAAATATTGGTCTTACGGTCTTGGACTGGACTGGGTCGGGATGTTTTCTTAATGTACAATCATGTTTTGTATAAAGCTCTCTCTTACATACATATGATTGTTTATGGATTTGTTTCTCTAATGTACCGAGACTAGCACAGAATCTATTTCAGAGCCTCTTCTGGAGGATTTTTCTTCATTTGGCGCACCATCTACCACATATGATGTCCTTGTCCAGGACCTCATCCTTCCTTTTAAATAAGACTTAAGGCATAATTTTATTTTGATGGACAAATGAAAAAACAAATATCTTGTTAAACACAAATAGATTCCTGTTCTTATTTTCATCACTATTATTTTA
This sequence comes from Nesogale talazaci, assembly GCA_004026705.1. Lineage (NCBI taxonomy): Eukaryota > Metazoa > Chordata > Mammalia > Afrosoricida > Tenrecidae > Nesogale > Nesogale talazaci. The sequence continues at coordinate 165,736 of PVJH01000488.1, read as the reverse complement.
TTGCAATGTCAAGACATTTTACTTAGTGTCATTTTTCTTTGAGGGATATAAAGAGAATGATTATCTTAATTCATTGATACTATTTAAAGAATTCACACATTTGCCTACTCTGGAAAGCTTGCAATTGTGTTTATGAAAACACAGGGATGTTTACTATAAATGCTTCTCATGTACATCTGCTTTAATGTGTAAAATATAGTAATGAGTTATGACACACCCAGTAGCCTGGTATACACATGTGGAATCAGACCCTCCTGGTGGCATCGTGGTTACACATTGAGCTTCCAAGCACAAAGTCAGCTGTTTGAAACCAACATCTGCTCCGTAGGAAAAGACTAGATTTTCTACTTCCATGGAATTAAAGATTCAGAGACATGTCAGAGCCATTCTGCCCTGTATGTTGGGGTCATTGTCAGTCAGAATTGACTTGTTGGTAATGCCTGTGATGGTCTTTAACCCTGGTGGACTGATGAGGCAGGGGGATCTGATGGCACAGTAGGGGAACCCGGTGGCTAATAAATCAAAGGCCAAAGATTGTTTGAGTAAAATGTCAATATTTAACGGAACTTAAACTTGATCCTATATATATATATATTTATTTGCTTTTTCAGAGTAAATTCTATGTGATTACTATGTGTATATGCTTGACTGACTTGTATGAAAATTTTTATATTTACCTGAAGAAACAGCCTACAACTGTAGAAAGCCCCTTAAAGACACTTGCAAAAAATCAGAAGTATTTCTTGAAGTTTATGAAACAAGGGAAAGAGATGTAGTAAGAGAAGATTTCTCCTCGAAAACAAACCTGGAAATGAGGAGTTAGAGACCACAGAGGGATTAATCTATTGACATTTCACACTTATTTTTACTACTTAGATTTGGCTTTCAATTCATTTCCATTACTATGTCTCATTTCAACAGTTGTTAAAATTACTGCATATTCTTAAGCCATGAAGAGAGATGAGAATTGAAATGTAAGATTTCTCTGCTGAAAGAGTAGTTATAAAGTTGTTTTTCAAGTGAGTCCCATAACGATCAGGGATGAAGTCAGTGCAATAGAAGTCCAACCCCTCCTGGTGTGGTTCACGTGGAGAACCTGGGAGGGAGTTCCTTTGATTGCATTTCTCTCGAAATGAATACTGAAAACTTCACTGGTTATATGGTTCCTCTTCTCAATGTATTGTTTAGAGGATAGGATTAAGGATGGAAGTACTGATGAAAAATTAATGGACTGAGACGGACTTTGCAAATCCCAGCTCTTTCTGTTAGTGTGTTCATAAACATGAATATGTGAATGTTACAGTCAAGCAACTTTCTCTGCCACTTTAGGATACTGTAAGTCAAAATATTTTACATAAAGTTCAGTGTCATTTTCTCGCCTTGATGTTTGTATTTTGTTACCTTTAGTTTATACAGTTTTTTTTTAACATTCTAGAAACTCATAACTTGTGACTCTACATCTGATTCTATCAAGATTCTCTGATACTACCCTGATTATACTTATATTTTAAAAATATAAAAACAATAAACCCTTAAGAACAAAAACAGAATTGCACTGGTTTCACCACATTTGAAATGTGATTTCTTTAACATTAAAAATAGTAAACATGTCTGAGCCCCGGTGGCGTAAGTGGTTGAGTGCGGAACTGCAGCCCGCGGGCTTGGCGGTTCAAATCCAGCGGCGGCTGGGTAGCGCCCACGACCACCAGAGGCAGTGATGCCCAAGAAAAAAAAAATAGTAAACATATATCACTCATAGAAAAAGCTTTTCTAACTCTTAAAGTACCTTAATAATTTTTACAAATGATCACTTGTATTTTACCAATTTCTAATAGGATATGTAGACTTAATGTTTACATAACCAAGGAGTTTTGTATATAACTTTTAAAAAGTTGAACAAATACAACTAAGAAAAATTTATTAACCAGAAGTCATTTAACTATGAGCTTTTTAGTGTTTTATTTTGAACAGTGATTTATGAAAGCTCCATTTGTATGGAAATGATTATTGATATTATTTATATATATTTTAAGAATTATCTTTTTCTATTGTTAAGTTTCACCACAAAATTGTATTTAAAAATTTTCATTCATTTACCCTTTTTGCAGCTTATTTAATGAGTTGCAATTTCTGTACTTCTATATCTACCATCAAACTACAACCCTCTACCCACACACACGAGCATTCAGAGGTATACAAATGACATGTTTTGGGACATGGCAAAATGAATATGAAATGGCTTACCTTTTGAAGGTGATCGAAAGAAAAAGATAAATAGAAAAGGAAGCATCCATATGATAGGGAAAGTTCATTCTAACTTTCCATATGAATCTTAATAACCTTCATTGTCTCTTTTTTTGTACTCCGAAGGTGAATTCTACTTGTAGACCTTCATATTTGTCATTTAATTTTAGGCTTTCCATTGAACCCCTTGGAACTTCTGCTCTTTAGCTATAAAACTGGAATAAAAATACCAGGTTCTATTGAGTTCGTGGTGTTCTTGGGAGGCTCTGCATGAAGAGACAAAGGTGATGCTGTGAAGCTTGCCTACATACTTTGTGTAAGTTGTATTAAGTGAAACACACAACATTAACCTGACTATTCCTTCATTCTTCGAGAAATGGTGGCTGTTCAGCTGATTTAGTAGTGAAAGGGACTCCCATGCTCACTTGCTGATCAAAATGTCTGGAATTGACAGTCAAGGCACCTGAAAAAGGCCTGGAAGTCTGAAAAAAATCAGCCCTCGAAAAAATAAGGAAACAGCTCTTCTTTGATACACATGGGATCTCCATGCCTATGAGCACAGCCACCTGCTATCTTTAAACATTATTTTAGTTTTAGTGAAAACTCATGTAGTCAACAAATATCTGTTAAACACCTTCTGGTGGATAGATGGGCTGAGGGATTTGTGGAAAGAAGGGTCAACCTTGCTTCACCAGTCTCAGCCATTGAACGTAAATTGCCCGAGACCTGTGCAAGAGGCACTATCTCCCTGGGTAATGGGAGCCTGCACAAGGTGGGAGGTAGCTTGAGGACTAATATTCAGATTGAACTTCTCTCCCCAGGACCTTTGCCATGTCAAGGGAGAGATTGCAGCTGCCAGGGGTCACTGAATGTCAGTCTTTAAAAATGCAGTATGTGGTAAGTTCAAGTCTGTTCCTCTGCAATCATCATTCTTCCTCTACAATTTAAGAGTATTGAAAAGGTTTTAAAATTTTAAGATATTTAAAATAGCTGGTTATCCTAAAAAGGTGTCTTTAAATGTTCCATACTCAAGTGTTGAAAATTCTTTCTGTTTACACAGAAATGTTAATTAATCAAATAATATAGAATTATTAGATCATATAAATTCTGAAGCTTATAGCTTGTACCTGAAAATAATTACATGGCGGTACTATGAATTTGAAGTTGAATGGCTTTGTGAGTTGCTTCAGGAGAAAGCGCTTAGGTTTCATAAATCTAATTTGAGTGATGGAGGAAAAAGGAAAGGCCTATGGAGCTATGAATCCATCCTCTAGGAAAGGATGCAAAATTTTCAATAAAGGAATAATTGGTAATCTTGAATTCAGTGACAGAAAATTATAAATCTTTCTTTTTTATGAAGTCTCTTCTGCATAATATAGATGTGCTGAAGTTATAAAAAAGCATGTTTACCAGCAGGAGTCTAAATCAATAGCATTGAATATTGAGAGTTCAGAAATAAGGAGGGTCTCGCTGTTCCTGACATGGGCAGCACTGACATTTTTTGTTTTACTTTCCCACTGTATCCATTGCTTCTCCAGCCTGGCTCCTCCCTGCCTTTGTCCTTGGTTAAAATAAACCATTATAGCATTAAATCTGTCTAGCACAGTTAATTACTTCAGTTATGTGCTAAAGCATTTAGTTCCAGCACCTTCTCTCTATGGGTTTTGAAGACATAGCGTAATATTAGTTTGTGTGGTGGTTACTGTACATCTTCAAACCATAAAGACTATGTCAAATGCTCCAAGGAATAATAAAATATTAATTTCAGGACAAAAAAATTAAGTGGCTTAAAGAAGAAGCTGTTGTCTATCCCTGGAGTAGCTTTTAAGACATTGATATCTGTGCTTTGAACATTTCTATTCTTAGCTGTTCAAACCGCATGTAATGAGTCCTAAGTAACTGTCTGCCTTCAGTTGAGCAGCACACAGATGGAAACCACTGATCCTTCCTTTCTGTCAGATTATCACTATGAAAAAAGGCCCCCTTTGTCAATCCATAGCCTTCTACTTCTTGACAACATTATGTGATGATAAAAGACCTGGTACCATCTCTTATGCACTAGAGACAAAGAAAAGTACACTTAACGCTGAAAGAAACAGGACCATCTTAGAATTTTGTGAAGCCCTGGTTGTGTAGTGGTTAATGCGTTGCTGTTAATTGAATGGTCAGTTGTTCTGCTCCATGAGCTCTTCCATGGGTAATAGATGGCAGTCTGCATCTGTAAAGATTACAGCTTTAAAAGCCCTATTGTGCAGTAGTTCTGTAAGTATCTATTGGGCAATCTTTCTCCATATATATATATATATATATATCCAAAGTAGGACAAATGAAAACTTTTAGCATTTATCTTTTCCACAAATATTTATGGTCTTTATATACAAGACATTTCTTACAACAGTACTACAGAGTGAAGACAAACATTTTCAAATAATTCTGAACAAATACATGTATAGATACAAAATACTGTAGATAATTGAGTATAAGTCAATCTGAATATCATCCAAGGCACCTAGTTTTACTACAAAAACTGCATTTAAAATGTGTTGAAAAAAAGTACCACAAGTGAATGACTCTAACAAATTGAAAAGTAATTTCTTCAGGAAGAAAAAAAAAATGGAACAACATGATTTTGGGCATGTGTTTTTAGCATTCAAATAGAAAACACCCTTCAGAAGTTTTATAATAATTTGATGGTAGCATCGACATTTCAACATTTCCAGAAGCTGGTGTCTTATGGAGGCCTCAGCTTCAGCAGGTCACCTGTCAGGTTGCTGTTTCATGTGAAATTGAGGCAAATAAATCCAAGATCAGCAGGCAATAGGACAGGCTACAGATCATCCTGATCATATGACCTCAGCCATCTCTCCGATGACTTGAAGGTAGCATATAACCTCCTCTGAGTTTACAATGAGCCCAGAGAATCCAATTCATCAACCCAATGCCAATCACTATGAGGCTAACCAGCAGTAGGCATGCCCCCACCTTCCAAATTTCTTGACCAATTCTGGCACCCATTTTCTCTCTCACAGCACTGTCCATTTCTCTGTTGTGTTCAATAATCCATTGCAATGGTGACAGAGAATTCAGGCAATTCTCATGGAGCTTATTAGTAAAATTAACAGGTGACAATTATGATCAGGATTGTGTCAAGAGCACCTGTTCTCAGTCATGTCTTCAGATACAAGTCACTCGGCTGCTTGGCCTCTACGCCAGGTAGTGCTTTGTCCTCACTCTTTTAACACTGCTGATGTGTGCACAAGGGCATTCTCTGTGCCCTGAAAGTGCTCGGCTCAGGCTTTGTAGGTCCGCAAACTCAACTCCCCTTAATAGTCCCTGGAGTCACCTCACTCTGCAAGTCTGTCTTTTACCCAAAGTCCCTCTCAGCTTTCTTACTGCAGAGGCTGGAAAGCGCACCACTCTGTGTGGTGTTCTTGGTGCTGCTGCCTCTACTGCCACCACTCTCCACCCTCCAACTCCCCGAATCTCCTGTCACTTGCTGCCTCTGGTGTCCCAGTTTTTTCTCATTAGTAGAGCAAATAGAGTGCACAAAGACCCTGGCACAAAAGGCCACTCCTGGCTTGCTTTTTTGATAGCAGTGAGATACTTTCTTCTGCTTTCGAGACTACTCATTTTATATTCAATGAGATGGCCAATTAGACCAGTCCTCACATTAAAGTTCTCCTTTATTTTTTAAATCGCAGTAAATCTTGTTAACAATCAATTACAACTGAGTCATAAAAACCCTATCAGCACCTTTCCTGAGCTTCTTTTACCCATATCTATCAAGAGAAGAAGAAACACACCCCATCTTCTTTGCAGCATGCAAAGTTACTTGGTGGACTTTATAAAGACCGTGGCTAAAAGTGTCAGTCTGTTGACATAATGGGCTATGTGCTATGCCTTATGTACCACAAGGTCAGAGGTTCAAGTCCACCAATGACTATGTGGGAGAAAAAGCAGATGTCTCCTCCCATAGCAATTTAAAATCTCAGAAACGCAAAGAGACAGTTGTATTCTGTTTTATGGAGTGACTATAAGTGAGAATCAACTTGTTGGCACTGTAGAAGTGCGAGGCTAGAGGAAGCGTATCAATGAAATTCCTGCACCAACTACTATAAACAGCAACACTGTGAATGCTTTATTGGCTGGCTCTTAATTGACAATTATGTGTAAAAAGATTTTGGGATGAGGTAAGATGAGATGAGGTTTTGAGGTGATCACGGCTTGAAAACAATCACAATAATGACTGGATGCAAATTTTCGGATAATTTTTTGAGGCAGAGAAGATCCTGGTAGCAAAACTGAGTAGATACATAAACTAGCACCCATTAGAAAAGTCTTTGAGTAATTCGATAAGAGGATGGTGATGAACCATTGTATAATGGGCAGAGACTTGAAGAGATTCCTTTCTCTCATCAATAATTTTATGAAATATACATGACCCACATAGATTATATGTACACATTATGTTGTAGGACATGATGTCATGAGACATGTCTCTCTTTCCCTTAATGTTCCCAGAACTCCTTGATAGAATCAATACTCAAAATCCTGATTCATTAAAAGACACATTTGTCTCCAATATTATGAATGCTCATGCAGCCCAGGTTTTAAAGCCTCCCTATATAATATTCAGGACAAGACAGCTATCTATCTGATTCATGAATTTAGGAAATACTCAGTATTTGATATTCAGGAGGGTATTCACATTGGGATTGCTCCTGGGAAAATTTGCCATTTGAATTTCCAGACAATAATCCTAAAAAAACCTAGACTCTCTATGTATGTACGATTCTGATTACTATCAGTTTCAGACAGTTTACTCTTAATGTCTTTGCTCTTTATTTGCTAATGCTAGTATAGTAGCATTTTTCGTGCCTTAGAAAATATTTTATTTCAGTCTAAGGTAATATGAGTGGGTCTATTTGAATTCTTCTTTAGCTCTCTGGTAGCAGATTGAGGACCTAGGACTTGAGTGTTGAGTGCTTGAAACTGACATTTGACCACACATAAGCAGAAGCAGTTTCCAATAGCAAAAGGAAGAGAACTCAATTATGACTATATTGTATCAACAATGTCTATCACTAGTAAGGCATTCCAAGTCTCGATATACAAATCATGTGCTTCTTTTGATAATTTTCAACTAGCTCATGTTGCCCCAATTCTATGTCACATACTAAACACAGTGTGTCCTCCTTCATCTAGTGTAGCTCATTTATCACCACACGGTCAAAGACACAAAATACAATGCAAAGTGGATGGAGCAAAGGTTTGAAACAGTTTGCTGATGGGTGGTATCTCAAAATGAGAAGAAATTGCATAAAATCTTTGGCATTTGTGGTTAGCATATAAATTTGAAAAAAAATCAGAAAGTAAACTGCACAAAATATGACTGTAAAAAATGGAAAGTGGTCAAAAATAAAATAGAACGCATCTTTGTTAGATATTTGTGAGCTGAAATGGTCTGGTGTTGGCCATTTTGAATTGGACAATTAGTTTACTATACCAAGAATGAAAAATTGAAGAGAAGAGATGCCACATTCATAAAAAACAGCATCCAAAGATATATCCTGAAGTATACCATGGTCAATGACAACATATTATTCATCTGCCTTCAAGAGAAATCAAAGGAACCCTGGTGGCTCTATTGTGTAAACACTGGAGAACAGTGCAAGGTTGATGCATCAAACCCACTGGTGGTTCCATGCAAGAAAGATGAGGTAATCTGCTTCTGTAAAGATTTATAGATGTGAAAATACTCCATAAACCACTATGAGCTGAAGTTGATTAAATGGCTGTGGTGGGGAACAAGGAGTAATAGTTCTGACAACATTATTCAAATTTATACAGTAAGCACAATTGCTAAAGATGAAGAAAAGACGGATGGAAAAAGAATCTCCAGAGGACAAAGTACTATAATAAAATGCACAAATATCTGGAGTTAGAAAACCACAGGGCAGGAGCACAATTGGCATTTTTTAACTTAAAGAACTGAAAATTATAGCTCCAGCCTGGAAATGAAATGTTGAAGGATTCTATAAGCAGTATAGTATATGACACAAGAAGTATCAAAAGCAGGTATAAGGGATGCAGAGAGTTACTTGACTATAAAGCACTCATTAAAATGTAATCGTTTTAGGAAGTAACAAATGCTCAAGGATCTATGACATTGAAAGGAGAAGTCCAAGTTTCACTGAAGGCTTTGACTGAAACCAAGGACCCCAGGAATCAGTACGAGAAGATCTACTCATTCACCCAAATCAAGAAATTTGGAAGATAGCTACCAGACCAACCAAATGGAGCAGGTAAATATCTACGCCATTTCAAAGAGAAGTGATCTTTGACATAGAACTCTGAAATTATCAACAGTATCATTATCTTTCAGAAGTAGAGTTGAAGTAGTACAGTCACAGGAAACTGTCAGAATTTCAAATTGGATTTATAAGAATAACCAATGGGGCCTATCATTGCTGACATCAGATGGATGTTACCAGAAAGATGTTTGTCTCTGCTTTATTGATTATGTAAAATCATTCACTCATGTAAAACCATAAAAAATTATGGCTAACACTGAGCAGAATGAAAATTCTATAACATTTGGGTATTCATACAATAGCAGTATACAGCACAAGAAGCGATCATTCAAAGAATTAGGGCACACTGTATAATTTACAATTCAAAAAGTTATGTGCTATGATTGTATCCCTTTATATACTTATTCAGTATGTTAGTTAGCAAATAGTTTGAAAAGCTGGATTATATTTAGAAGAATGATAAGGAAGGGTCCTTGTCAACTTGTGGTACACAAATGAAACAACTGTACTTGATAAATGTGATGATGAATTGAATTTATGAAGATAAAATATGCATTATACTTTGACATAAATAGAAAGTTCTCACATGCCGATTCACAACAAAATGATAAATGGAGAAAATATTGACATTTTCAACAATTTCACATTACCTTAACCTACAATATATGCCATGGAAGAAGCAACAAAGAAATAGAAGAGTATGTTGTGTTGAAGTCCTCTGATGTAAAGAAAAAAAAACCAAGAACATTTAAATTGTTGAAAAGCAAAAGATGTTATTTTTAGGAATAAGGTGTGCCTGACCCAAGTCATACTATTTGCCGTCATCTCAAAAGCTTTGAAAAACTGGACAACGAATAAAGAAGATTGAAGAAAAGCTGATGGACTTGAACTATGATGTGAGTGGAGAATATTAAAGAGACCGTGAAGCATCAGAAGCACAAACAACCAGAAACTTTCTTAGAAATCAAGATGGCAAAACTTTGCTCCAAGTGTTTTGGACCTGTTATTGGAAGGGCCCGTTCCCTCGAGAAGGACATCATGCTTTGTGAAGTCAGCAATAAAGTGCAGAACCTGGGTGAAAGGGATCAGCACAGCGACTGCAACAGGGGGGTTCAATATAGCAACAGTGCTGAGGATGGTACTGGGCCAAGCAGCGTCCGACGCTGTGATGTGTGGGGGCCACGGTGGGTCGGAAATGAGGTGAGGTACCTACCATCTGTCTCTAGTAATTCTTGAAACTGAGCTGAGACTGGTTTTTGATCCAGGGTGTCGAAGGATTTGACCTCTGAGAGCTGACTCTTCTCACGAATGAAGAACAAGTGTAAACTGAGGCAGTGTGATTGCCTTTTACTTAGATATGTCTTTTCACACATTGGATCAATTTTACATTTGCCATCTCATGTGTTCAGAGTTGTGAGCATATTGTCCAGTGAATTTAAAAAATTTAAACCAACTTTTCCCATTGTTTTCTGAGTGTAACTTCCTCTGCGGTAGCTATCACCATATAGAAGATTATAAGGAAGTAATACTTTATTTTCCAGCATAAGCTGCAGCATTACTATATTTTAAAAGTGGCAAGATTTTGACATACAAGGGAGGCAATATGTACAGACTGAATTATTTCTAGGGATCTATAAGTACTATAATATGAGTAAGGAAAGCTAATAAAAGAAAGGTGTGTGTGAAAGGAAGACAGTAAATATAGGTAAGAAATTAAGCTCATTTAAAAGTAGACCCAGCAGTGGGGAGGAGACATGCCAGTCTGCGTGTAGTATAGCATGGTTGAAATATAACTTTCCTCTAGTTCTTTGGTGCTTTTTCCCTCTGCCCCCAATATCATGACCCCAATTCTACCTTACAAATCTGGCTAGACCAGAGCGTGCACATGGGTAAAGATAAGAGTTGAAAATACAGGGAATTCAGGATAGATAACCCCCTCAGGACCAATATTGAGAGTAGTAATACCAGGAGGGTAAGGTGAAGGTGAGGGTGGAAGGGGGAACCAATCACAATGACCTACATATACTTTTCTCTCAGAGAGACAGACACCAGAGAAGTGGGTGAAGAAGACATTGGTCAGTGTAAGACAAGAAATATAATGACAAATTATCAAGGTTTTGTGAAAAAGCGAGAAGCTAGTACCAAGGACTCAAGTAGAAAGAAAATGTTTTGAAAATGATGATGGCAACAAATATACTAATGTACTTGACACAGTGGATAAACGTATGGGCTGTGATGAGTTGTATGAGTCTTCAATCAAGCAATAAAAAATGAAAGAAAATGAAGCATTGAAGATGAATGTCAGATGTTTTACTCTAATAGTCATTCATTTACCCTGTTTTCTTCAGCTTACTTTGATAATACAAACTATTGTTTAAGAACAACATAGTAATATATTATTATTAGTTACAGTTGACCAACTTTGATCTACATTATCCCCATGTAAAAAAGTAAAACTGTGTCAGAAGGGGTTTAGAGGTTGTGACCTCAGTGATATATAAAAGACATCAAACCAAAATCAGAAATGAGATTCAGGTGAGAGAGTAAGTATACATGGTAAATTCTAAAGAAAAAGAAAAGTGCACTCACTTATTAGAAGAAAATCCATGAGCCTGCCTATATTTAAGTTTTACCTTAAATCATACTTTCCAAGGAAGCACACACTTCAAGAGTGAAAGAGAATGCAGACAGAATCTCTCTAACCTCACCCATGTGCATATGGACATGGTATGGAGATAGCTGCTTTTCTCTGTGCAGATATACATTGTATGGGAATAGCTGCTTTTTCTACCATCCATGGAATTGACATTCAAAGCTTCAATTTTCCACTCAGGAGTAAAAAGCAGAGCTCACAATGTGAAATTTGCTTTTCAGATGTTGAGCAAAGAATTTGATACTGTTCATTGATCCACAAACAAAATTTTTAGAATCCTACATACCCCACGACTTACGGTAGCCTGTGCAGGATAAGAAGCTTGGATTTGAGTGAGGAAATTCATCAATCTTGACCTTATCTTGATGTGATAGAGGTGTACATGGCAAGTGAATTTTTTTTCAAAACTTATTTTCTCAAAAAACACTGGCTTAGAATATTATAATATACTAGTGCCAGATTTGCTCTGTTGGTAAAAATTTTCAGTCACTCAGGGTACTTTTCAGCAAAGACAGTGTGAGGAATTCCTTAGTGTCAGAAGTGCTAACTTGCTTCTTGGGTAGTCTCAGACTTAAAGAGAAAATTAGATTCTCCCACACTTGGACAGAGGTGTTAGCTACACACAACTAAAGTGCAAGACAGCCTCTCTTTTTCTCTTCTCCCTGGCCCTTTTCCAAGTAGGTTAGTAGTAAAAGTTGTGCACAGTGAAGACAGACTCTGAATGCCAGTTAATTCAGACTGCCCTGGGGGATATTCAGTCAAGTGTAGTAAGAATCTGATTTCCTTCCTATTCTCAAGAAAGGAGGAATGTAAAACATAATTCAAAATACAAACACATGCAGTATTTTATAGAATCAGAACTGGCTGTCTTTCACTAAAAAAATAAATAAAAAGAACAGACAGGGAGTACTTATACACATATAAACTGCAAGAGATGATCCTAGTCAAAGATTGCAAGTGAAACCACAAAGAAACAGAGAGAGGGATAAAGGAGGAATCAATACAGAGCAGTGCAAGAAGAGTTTGGATCTAAATCTAAGCTGCTAAATACTAGATGAGCAGGCTCATTGTTCTCTTGAAAAAGAATTCGCTTCTTCAGCATTTAAAGTAAAAATATACTCAAGAAAGCCCCTTTAGGCTTTGCGTATTTTACACTATTCATTAAAATGTACCAGTGCATACTAATGAAAGTCAACATGAAGAAGGGGGAGGAGGAAATGGGGAAGGGGAGGAGAGAAAAATAGAGGAGTACAGATTGAGAAATAAGGAGAGATTAATTCTTTAGCTTACTAAATACATTTTCCCTGGAATTTATAATATAGTTATTGAAAAACAAATCCAGAGCTTTTGTTAATTGTTCTAATGGGAAAAACAGTAGTAGTCATTCAAGAAGAAATATTTTAGTGAATAAAGCCAATCTAAAAGTTTAGAGGTTAAGAGAAAGGGAAACGAATAAAAAATAAAGCCAAAAGAAATATGCTCTCCTGATCAATCAATTAGAGTTTGTCTGATTTATTCTAACTTCTCTGCAAGTCAGCTCTTCACTGCAGCTGTTTTTCTCAACTGTCTATGGTATTAACTTTTAAAACTTTAATTTTCCAGTGAAATACCAAGCATATCTGAGATCACTTAGAAGGCAGAGTGATTAGCCACGCTTTTTAGATATAGAAACCATGGGGTCCTCATTGCAAAGAGAAATTAGACTTAAAAAAGTCCTTCTGATTTACAATGACACCAATTCTCCCAATGCGTTAATAAAGAGGCTACATGATGAGGCCTGACAGGATGCTAAGCTCCTCGCACAAGTGTGGACAGCTGAAGAGGCAAGACATAATGCAGTTGTCACTGGGCTGTTTCACCTCAGCACCAAGCAAACAAAAAGAGCTTTGTTAATCAGTTCAACTCTTCGGCTGGATAATCCTAAACCAGTAATTGATAAATGGGAAAACCATACGGCAGCAACTCTGTGATTCATAAAACACATGAATATTCATACCATCTCCTTTGGTCAAGTAGCATTTTACTTGCTTCTAGGCAGGCTTTGAAAGAGGAATACAAACAGTTTCTTGCTCAGCAGTAAAATACTGCTTTTCTTTTAAGGCCTATTTTCCTCTATTAAAAATGAAGTTTAGCAGCGCACAGAGGATAGTCACCACAGTAAATATAGGTGAATGACAAATGGCTTCGCAGGAAGGACTATGCTGCATACAGCTACATTTGGAAAAATATTAAATCTTGAAAAGAAATAATCCTTATACAGGGAGAGAAAATTTAAAGGCGATGCAACATTTGCATCGTAGAAATACATACTCAGCCTCTGCTTTAACAAGTAATTCAGTTTCTGGTCAAGCTTTACCATCAGAATTCCAACATGCTGGGCACAAATAGGCCTGTGCATGCTGCTGTAGTAGCTTCAGCTTCATGTCCATGTTGAATATACAGCAGAATAGTCTGCTCAACAGCATGAGCCTCAATGCTTGACAGTAAAAATTACACTATTTATATAAAAGTACTTTATCTTTAGAACATGCATGTAAAATTCTAAAAAAACTCAATGCACTGAGCTCCCATTACAGGGAAAGGCATTTGAATTGTTCTTGCTGTTTTCAGGTGATTGAACTGTGACCCTTTGCACCACAGAATGAAACACTCCTTGGTCCTGAGCCACCTTCAGAATTGGTGCCTGGGTTAAGCCCATTCTTGTGGTCCATGAATCAATGCCTCTTGTTGAGACTCTTCTTTTATTTCAATATGCCTATACCCTGCCAAGCACACTGTCCTCTAGGGATCAGTCCCTCCTGAGAACTTGTTAATAATGCATAATTTAAGTTATGGAAATGGGCAAAGGACACCATGCTCAGGAAAGGTCAGGGGTGTGTGCAAAAGAGGAAAGTCTTCAAGGAGATGACTCGACATGGGCTGCAACAATAAGCACACATGCAGCCATGATTGGCAAGATGTTTCGGGCCTGGGCAGTCTTTCACTCTTGGGGTAGTACATGACGTTGCTATGAGGTGGAACAACTGCACAGCTCCTAGCAACAATAAAATAGATATACATCCATCCATAAAGACTTATTTTCCAGTGCAGTCAAGTGGATTGTGGCCCTTAGGGACCCATGCACAACAGAAGGAAACCCTATCTAGGATGACTCCACCTTCACAATTAGTATGTGTGAGCCCTTGGTTGCACCCCCTATTTCAGTGCATCTCTTTGAGGGTCTTTCTAATTTTGCTGACCTTCTACATCACAAGAACAATATCTTTCTCCAGGCACTGGTCTTTCCTCGTAACCTGTCCAAAAGACATGAGTCGAAGTTTTGTCATCCTTGTATCCAACAAACATTCTGGCTGTACTTGGTCAAAGGCAATTTGTTGGCTCTTCCCTTGCACCTGAGGCCATTGAAAATACCATGGCTTGGATTGGGCACACTTTTCTCCTCAAAGGGATATCTTTGCTCTTTATTACCTTCAAGAGGTTTTGTGAAAAACAAAAATATGTCCAACTGCAATGTGTCCTTTGATATCTCAACCATAAACATTGTGGGTCCAAGTAAGATGACATCTTTGACAACTTCAAACTTCTCTCTCTCTCTATCATGATGTTGTTTATTAGTCCCATGGTTGGAACTTTGGTTTTCTTTACATGGAGTAGCAATCCACAATGAAGTCTTTGATCTTCAACAACAAGGGTTTAAGTCCTCCTCATTTTCAGGAAGTAAGGTTGTTTGATCTGCATATTGCACACAGGTAATCTTGCCCCAAAGGCCAGTTGCTTGGGTTATTTATTTAGCATACAGATTGTATAAGTACAATGAGAGGCTACAGACCTGGCACATACCTTTCCTGGTTTTAAACTACATTATTCCTTTGTTGTGATCCCAAAGTAGTCTCCTGATTTATGTACAGGTTATCCATGATCACAATTAAATATTCTGGAATTTCCATTCTAAGTGATATTACCCATAACTGGCTATGTTACACATAGTCAAATGCATTTGCATAGTTCATAAAACAGAAGTAAGCATCTTTATGATATTCTCTGTTGTTAGTAAAGATCCATCTGATGTCAGAAAGGGTATTCTTGGTTCCAAATCCTCTTCTGAATCCAGCTTGAATTTCTGGCAGGTTCCTGTTTTCGTACTGATGAGACCATTTTAAATGGTCTTCAACACATTTCCCTTGCATGTGCTTAAATGAGATTGTTTGATAATTCCAAAATTTTCCCAGGTCACAAATTTGGATCTCTTCCAGACAGTTGACCAGGTAGCTGTCTACCAAATTTCTTGGATTAGACAAGTGTTTCCTTCCTATGCTTCATTAGCTTGCTGAAATACATCAACAGGTATTCAATTAATTCCTGGAATATCGTTTTCTTTTAATGCCTTCAGAGTCATTTGGATTTCTATCTTCAGTGCCATTAGTTTTCAATGGTGGAATTGGAACAGTGACTCTGTGTATTCTTTCATCTTTTGAGGGAGTACCCTGCATAAGTTAGTGTTTCCTGTCTGTTTCTTCTAGTGCTGTGCACATGTGACATGCCAATAGAACCCAGGTGCAGTGGTTCTTTAACTTTTCTATTGGGTGGATTCTAATGAAATTGTAAAAAGTATGGGCTAAAGTGAAACCCAAGAAAAGGAAGAACTCTCTAAATATGAGTGGAATAATTTCCTTTAATACTCTTGTATCAGGAGTATACTGGATTTTAAGCCAAAGTAATGATAGGCTATAAGCTTTCTCATATATCTCCATATTTTATTATAAAAATTTTAATCATGCAGAAAAATGAAAAGTGTACACGCACTCATATATCTATAACCTAGGTTCTACAATTAAATTTTATTATACTGTATCTTCTGTTTCTTAAATATCATAAACCTGACATTCATAATTCTTAAATTTTAAACAATTTTCATTTTACCAGCAGGCAGACTATGTGTTTAAAAGAAACCCACTATTTGAAGGAAACTATCATTAAGTTGATATTGGTTTCTTTAAAAAAATTTTGGAGAACTTCAGACTCGGAGTCTGAAATGATCCCATGAAAGTTTAACAAAAAACAGTGAAAGTGGTTACTTCTTTGTTTATAAATAAGAGACAAACACCCCCTCCCCCCCCACCTAAAATCACAGAACTCAGATATGCATCAAAGGCTACAGTTGTGTTCTCTGGTAAAATAGAGGTTTGTTAGGCAATTTACCACATGTTTATGTACCTATTCATGTTGACAAGACCTACTATTATCTTCTAGGTACAGCCCTCAAATGATGCTTTGTGACTGCAGCAAAGTTCATGTCCAAGGGTACCATAACCAGGGACAGGAAGCAGTGACCTTTAACATAATTATTTACTTAGGCAGTTGCTGCCACAAGTTACATCATCAATCTCACAAGAGACTCCAGGAAAAGCATTCTAGAATTCTAATAGCTCTTCATGTTGTCAAGGATAGATAGTTAAAGAGAGGGCCAAGAAATGGCCTGCTCCCACCAGCCCCCAAATCGAAAAGCTTTTTTAACTATGAATTCAGTATAGTAGACAGAGTAGCATAAAACAAGAGAGGTCATTCAGCATGTTTTCCCATCCACAGATTGGAGTACATAGTATACCTAGGACTAACATATTTCATATTTCAAATCAAATAGATAATCTATTTAAAGCTGCCAATCTTGAATCTGGTACTTAAATAATCAATATTAATATTGGTTCTTTTGTGTCTTTCTTCTCATTTTAGATGAAATGAAAAATTATCTTTTATTCTGAAAAAAAAAAACTGCCATCAAACAAACAACAAAAACCCCAAAACAACTGAAAAGAAAAAATCTTCAGTACATGTAGGCTACCTCTTCTTTTTGTTTGTTTGTTTGTTTGTTTCTTACTGCAATTACACGTGCACACACACACATACACACACAGGAGGATGAACTTACAAAAAAGTTTATAAAAATGCAACTAAAAGGTACTGAAGCTTTTCTACAAGGTTTTTGAATACACATGCAAATAATTTTATCAAAAGGTGTTAGTCTAAGTATTCTAATTGATTTTAAATAGATGTTTAAAATTACTGTTAAGCTTAAAGGAAGAAAGGTGCATATGAAAAATACCCTTCCTTCATTCAAAAAGCTTCAAATTCCATCCACTAAGGCCCTGCATATAGTGGCCTTTTAACTTATGAACGGGATAATAAGCCATGAGTGTCAGACTTTGCCAAATATTTTGAGAAACTTATTTTTTATTTCAAAGTTATCAGAACCTGCTGAATCTAGACAACAGCTTTCTAATAACTGTGAAATACACATACTCGACAAAGGCTTACTTTAGTTATCGATGTGATTTTCAGTGCTATTTCACATGGCTGTCTAAGTACAGTCTCCAGTGATGTTCTCTTAATAATTTTCCTCTCTACTGTTTATATCAGCAGCAACAAAATCATTACGAGATAAAATAAAACATTTTGTGTTTACAGTCTTTCAATTATTATTATTCTTTTAATTTGAAGCTTGCTTATTCTTTACGGTTTAATTGGTGCAGAAATGAACATAGGCCCCTGGAGGTTCATAAACTTACAAGAACTCTTCCTGCAATGCTTTTGATCCTGCTGTAACTATGCTTCAGTTTTAGTGAGGAGGATTTAAATAAGTTTGGGGAAAGACTTAGGTATCTAACTGGGAAAAACCTTAATACCTAATTTCTGCACATTTACTTACTGAAATTCTAACAGATAATATCAACTGATATTTAAAGTGAATAGCTCTGGGAAGATCTAGACTTAACCTATTTTTGTCCATCAACACTTCCCTGACAGGTTTAATAGACACCTTTGTCAATTATTTTAACTGGCATTAACAATACTAATGATTAAGCCTCCTCTAGCCTCAGCCTACAGATTGACTTCTTAGGGATGAACTCAATTCAGCAGACAGGAGCCGCCAAAGCTTTAGCATTTCTTTCTATTTCACTTTTGGCTTTCCATTAAGATGCCAATATTTGCTAAAACTGTATCCAATCTCTAAAAAAATATTTACAGTTCACGTGCCAATAACTTTGTCTCTCTCTATGGCATAGGTAATTATGATTAATGGAAATCAGCAATGATAAGCTTCCTTAACAGTGTACCCCAGATATGCTAGCGGCTCATGGCATACATTTTTTCCCAGTCCACTATTAAAAACATCTGATCCATCTGTTAGAACCAGAGGGGGTTTTGCCGTTGTTTTGTTTTTCCTTTTTCTCTCCAGTGTTCTGAGTCCCGGGAACAGTTACAACTACAGAGTTTTTAAGAGGCTGATTTCTCTCTCTCTCTCTCTCTTTCACACACACACACACACACACACACACACACTCACTCACTCACAACCATAACAGAAGTTTTTACAGGAAATAGCACACACTCCTACATGATATTTCATTAACGATGGGTTCCCTTGGATGGCAGACAGAACTAAAAGTCCTGCTTTTACTCGGCAGGAAAAGTGGTAGAGCGGGCAATGTGTGAGGCTACCAAGCATTGAAATCTACATGCCCATGGGTGTGAACAGCATTCTGACCTAGAAAATAAAAGACAGAAATATGTTAGACAGGCTTGGATGTCTTCTAAAGTTTCTGTGGAATGTCCGTTTTGAAGCAAGGATCAAATTAGAAAATGCAGACAATATTAGGAACTAGTCCTACATATAACAATAAAGCCTATTATTTTAAAACAAAAGTATTAGGGATGCATTAATATTGAATATATCAATCATCAACTAAGGACAGACCACTCATAATATGTTAGAGTCTTCAAACTAGGTCCTTTATTGTTTTTCCAAATCAGATTTTATCACTCAAGAGCATATGAATTCTCTCTGTGATTCATTAGAGAGTAATTTTTAAAAAGACCTCTTTCAAATATGTGTAAACACAATGACCCAAGTAATAAACTTTGGGTCATTCTTGTTTAAGACACCAGCTTTTAATTATTCTTACCCCAAGGAGAGAGGCACAGCCTTAGCCTGAATTTCTTCTTTCTCTTTTAGATTCTGTCATGTCCAAGCCATGCATCTCCTTGCCCCTTTCTAAGTCTTTGGGGAGCGAGGTGGGGGGAGACCGAAACAAAACAGATTAAAATTGCCACTAGAAACTTCCGTGTGTGACAAGCTTTAACAAACTCAGTAAAAGAATGTGCAAAACAGAGTTAAAACTCTTCTGGGAATAGTATTGTCAAGTTGTTTTTCAAGGTTACGTTCTCTTCATTACGGACTTCATAAAATAATCATAAAGGAGAAACGAGTTCTCATTCAGCAAAGAATACGCTCACTATCCCGCACTCCGACATTCCCTTGGTTCGAGGGCCAGGCTGCTCCTGCTCTGTAGGAACCCCTTGCTTCACATTCACTGTAAACAGAAAGGAACGATAATTATGCCACATTTGATCCTTATCAAAGCAACTGATCCATGTATCGATTTACATAAAATAAAGCACATAGAACATTTTTGCTTTTCACCCTGACTTCACCACTTTCTAAGGGAAGTTTCCTTTTACATACTTCATTTGAATACAAAACTCTCCCGTTGAAATTTGTGATGTTAAACAAACCATACCAGTCATTCAACTTTTTAATTAAGGATTCAGTGTTCCATCCCTTTTCAGACATTAAAATTCAGGTGCAGTCATTAATCTTTCTAAACGAATTCACCTGTGGCTAATACTGATGTATTTTCTATGAGGCTTGTCATGGGCTGCATGCTGCATGCATAAGCACTCTACAGTTAATTACACAAGGGATTATCGTTAGTGTCATAAAGATAAAGCCTTGCTAGCAGCACTATAGAGAAGGCTCTTTCCTTTTCCCATACCTCCCCCTTTTTTTTGGAGCAACGCCCCATTTCATTTTTGCTAATACGGTACACATATGCATTTAAGAATAATACTCTATGTTTATCTCCATGGCAGGCTCAAGATATAAATCAGAAAAACAGAAGGTAAGCATGGAGGATAACTATTTTAAGAAAAACTAATTTGCAAGCTATGACTCAAACCCCAGTGTTCTGAAGAAAGGGAACCTTTCAAATTTAAGAACCTTGATTGAATATAAGCATCCATTTTAGGCCCCTTCAAGGATTTTTTTCCCTTCTGAATTCGCTCATTGCCTATATACCTGTATTCTTCAAGTAACAAGAGTTATGTCTTTGTTTCTTTGGACAGACTTTCCAAGATATGTAACAAGTAACATAAGCAGGGAAGTTTTATTTTAAACATAAAGTAACTTTATAAGATAATTAGCAACAATAATCACAGCTAAGCAATAAAAACCAAGACAAAAAACAATATGATGAGACAATAAAAATAGATGCTTACTTTTTCCTTCAACAACTTAGGCCAATCATACGTAAAAACTTTATACAATTGCTTTTAATTTGGTAGAAATAAAATCAGGATGGTTCCCTCTCCCCTCTTTTTTTAATAGTTATCTATGACCTTCAAATATATACACTTGATTTGCAATTAACTGACCTTTTTCTTTATATTGTTATCCATTATATAATTATGTATTTACAGAGAATATATATGAATAAATTTACTGATGAAACTAAATGAAATTGGACACAACACTTAAGCTTCAGTTAAAGAAAAATAAATCCTTATAATCACCTGAGTAACAAGAAGTGTTACCCACCACATCAAGAGGGAAAATCAGAAAAAAACTTAAAAAAGGAAATTGTATGTAAAATAATGCAAAATATAGGGTTAAACGGAAATTTCAATTTTTCCAGGTAATGGAAGAATAGAATCTTTAGAATTTTGAGGTCAAACTATTATATTTTAAAAAAGAATGAAATAGTCTCATCAGAAATTTTGGTATTTCACAAATATGATTTAGTTGTCAGAATATCGATTTTCTTTTAATGTATTATCAAGAGATGTAGCTGTACAATTTCTCTAGTTTTCATTTTCACCAGATGCTCAAAGTAACCATTTTTTACATAGACTAGACATTTAAAAAATTTTAGGTAGACAGACTGTTTTCTGAAATTACAAGATACAAAGTTTTAAGTAGATTGACATAATAGTGCTTCCCACTAAATATCTAGCACTTTCCAATTAACAAATTTAAAATACAAGCACATAGCTGTTTTTTTTCCCCCAAATTTGACACCTACCCATTTCAGAATGAAATCCTTTTTTTCTTTTCAGCTCCTAAACACTTGGTTTAATGCACAGTAGTAGATAATTCAATCTATTCATGAAAGTTGATTTAAAGTGATTAGAACGCCAAAGGAGTGAGGAGGTGGAGATCGAGAGACAGTCAGTTGAATTTTTCGGAAGTGCCATTGTCTTTCTCCTGAGTAAAATGGAGCCAAATTGGACAGGTTCAGCTGTAGTTCAGTTAAACGATGTGGCCATTATGGGGAACCTGTGCATTTCAGCTGTGATTGTTAGCAACTGGACTTGGCAATGAGAATGTAGTGCCTTGTTCTTTTGATGAGGTTATAGCTAGTTATAAATTCTTGTGGTTCTTAAAGTCTGAAGAATTTTTAGCATTTTCATTCTTATATCATAACATGCTTACAAAATTATTAAGAAGGCATCTCTGAATACACAGTATTACTTATTTAATACACAGTTAGATGGATCCCTTTAAAAATTTAAGAAGGTTTCAAAATTTCAACTAATGAGGTGTACATTTTAAAGAATTTTCCTCAAGAATTAGAAGTACATCCCAAAATTTGGATTTAGAAGTAAAACCAAAATATGACTTTAAAAACCATTCTTAATATGGTATTTATATCATTGGTAATACTACTTAAACAAACTTTCCCACTTGTTTTTTTCAATTTTATGCAATTTTTCCTTGGAAGCAATTTTTTTTTTACCAAAGAAGTTTGTTCCTCATCTCATGCTTTATTAGAATACTTATAATTTTCAGGATAGAGCTTATACTTAAATTCATTTGCTCTGGACTGAGAGGTGTTATAAGACGATAAATGTATTTAGATAAAGAAGGAATACAATTTTATAGCATTTACTGTTTATCTTTATTAGATTGAATATTTTCATGATAGCTTTAAAATTGTATTTTTGATACTCTGTCACATAAAAACTTAAAAGCTATACAAATGATGCTTCATATTAAAAATCATCCCAGTTTATCATACTTCCTCCTGCCCTGCCCATCAAAGAAGCTTTCCTGAGTCTTAACATGCTCCTCTTTCACCTCTTCAAAACTGTGCAGAGTATCACAAAAAGCTGATAAGAATATTAGGAAGGAAATCTAAATTCCTTTGTGCTTAATGATAAAATTAAGCCTGTACTAGTCTGACTATTGTCCAGACATGAATATGTAGGTTTCTGAAATATATTAAATAAAGCAGAGTTAAATGTCGAATCAAATTTCAAGTATGTATATGCATGTGTATAAAAATGTGCTGTATAAATACAGGACAAAAATGTAATATGGCAATATATTAGTACAAATGATATTTGAGGGTTCGTTTATAAATTCTGATTTGAACATTTTAAAAAGCAAAATACTTAAGCCATTGTTTTTATTTTAGTGGCAATGTATGCTTTTGATCAAATATTCATTTGATAAATTATAAAAACAAACCCACGTTCTAGAAGAGAAATTTTGTAGATGCAGAACTTTTCATGTAACCTGACCTTACTACTTTAATCAAAGAAATTGAGAAAATGCTTAGAAACTCTCTGTTCAATCAATAATTACAATACTGAGCATAACTTCCAGGAAGTAATTTCTAGCAATGCTTTTAAATGGGTTCAATTTATTTTTAGACCTTTATTTTTTAAAATTCCATACATTAACAAAGTCTCTAGCTAGAATCGACTTCCAAATGCTAGATCCAAAATCATTTAATATGACTTCAAACTTTCTTTTTTGCAAACAATATTTACAAAGGCAAAAGCAAAACTGGACAACGGGAGCTGACGAAATTTCCATCCATTGGAGTCCCTGGTATTGGCCTTAATCACCATGTTCCTTTGACAATCGGGCTTATTATGCTTATTCCCGAATCTCTAATTCAATAATGTGTATTGTCTTGTTCAATGATCATTCTACTCAGACTGAAAGCATTTATTCCCTTCCCATTTGTACCCACGAAAGGGGGAAAAAAAAGAGAAAATTCCATCTACCTTTCATGCTGGTTACACAAAGTAGACATATGCTGTTCCCCTAATAGTTCCATACCATGACGCTGGTTTTATTGCAGACAGCTTGCAAACCTACTGACAGAACACAGTATAAACACACCAGGTTTTATGGAATCAGTTGATGCGTTTGCAAGGTTAATGTGGCATCTGTGATGCAAATCTGTGACCATTCTAATAACTGGTCGACTGATGTCATTTCTCAGATCCGCTCTTGAGTGCCATTAAGCAGTTTCCTAGCTCCCATTAACATCAAGTACCATTTACACAGTAAATATATAAATCTACAGAAAAGAGCACCAGAAGTGCAACCCATTTACACAACACAGGGGCCTGTTTAGTTCAAACCAAACCAAATCAA
Organism: Nesogale talazaci; assembly: GCA_004026705.1. Lineage (NCBI taxonomy): Eukaryota > Metazoa > Chordata > Mammalia > Afrosoricida > Tenrecidae > Nesogale > Nesogale talazaci. Next base: position 142,020 of record PVJH01000488.1, on the reverse strand, counting down.
AACCAAACCCACCCAACGCTTTCAGAATCTCCTAGACTGTCAACACACGCGGAAGCATCCCTTTGTGTTTTTGGACACGTGTTCATTTTCTGCTCGTGAGGAAGCTGGTCACTGGGCTGGCACATTTGCTACGAAAGCCTTCATTTTTCTCATGTCCAGGGTCAGCCGTGTGCCTTGCTGAGGATATTTGCAAGCTCTCATATTCTAAAAAGCACGGGCTAGGCTTTGGAGTCAGGAACAAATTTCACACAGGACAAGCTTTCTTTTTCATCTGAGGGCACTTGGACTGAGAGCCCAGCGGGATTCATTGCGTCCACAAAAGCTCTTCCTTCCTGCACACAGTGTGTGCTTGGCCAGGACACCTACGCATCGTGTTTTCTTACAAAATGACATTTTCTGGTTGCTCACTTCATATTTGTCGCTTGTATACAAAGCATAATGTCTAAAGAAGCATAATAAGCCTCCGCATCACTAATCTCATTAACTGTAATGGCTCTGAAAACCTGCAACAAAAAAGTCACTGGTAAGCCACCCCCCGACACGTGCCACACTCAGCATGCACCTTATTGAAACATGCAATTCACTGGCTCCTAAGAAAGGCAGCAGTGAGCAGTCCCGATTCGACTTCTCACTCCCTGCTGTAAATGAAGAATAACTGCTCCGACTTCACTGAACGGACTTCTGCCAGGTCTACGCACCTCAGGAGCTGTCAAGTACAAGGGCGTGATAGAGTTCCGCCACCTCTCAAAGTCAGTTGGCAATTTCCCTTTTTGGAGGCAGGAACAAGAGAGTTCTGTCTGTCCATTAAAGTTTTTGTATTGTCATTTATTTCCCTTTTATTACACTCTGACTCCTTAGGCTTCAGTTTGAGGTCTGTTGAGATCCAGATGACATCATTACCATTACGTGGTGTGTTACACACTAATCATAACCATTACTACTTACAAATCTATGGCTTCATTCAATTAGCTGGCTGACATGGATTTTCCTGTTAATTCTTGGTGAAGGTCAGCCCCGGTCAGTGTGGCAGATGCATTCTGCTACCTTTTTGAATGCCAATTATCAGTCTTGGGTAATTACAGTGACTCCTACAGACAAGTTAATCAGAGAGATCAAAAGCTGAGATGTGTGCTTTATGGAATAGTCCTATACTATTAAAAATCATGTAGGATAGTCTATGTATTTAAATTTCTTACTATGTATACTATGAAATCTGTATCATTAATTTGTTACACTGCTATTTTAATTATAAAAACAAATGTTCATATTATGAAGGTAGACGTACATGTACCATACTTTATATGTATAATTGATTTCAATTTGTAGGCAATTATTAAGACACAAGTTTTTGAAAATATGGCTGAGAAGTGTAGCACGTATAAAGTATGAAAGGTAAATCACAGGAACAGTGTGGTTTCCTCCCCCTTCCAAAGTTATTTTTTTCATTAAATGCTAGTTTTTCTTCTTATAAGTAGAATTATATAATATGGAATCCTTCCATGCTGTGGTAATCAGGAAATTCAGTACTATGTCCAATGAGTTTTCAAAGCATTTTAGTTATTAGCCACAGTATATCATTTTCTTTCTTAATTATTAAACAGTATTTCTTTAGGTTGTTGCTAAGTAAGCCGTCTCCAAACACATATATGAATTTTATCCATCATAAAACCACATTTTTATTTGTGGGTGTGCCTGTGTTATATGTGTATGTGTTCCAAAAATTTATGCACTACCAATTTATATGCTTCAACAAATACATGCAAGACTAGAAGTGCTCACCTGATCATGCCACGAAATTTGGAAGTCTGCCTCATAAACTGACAAGATACGTAAACCGGTCCATTTCCAAGAATGGTATCTACAGAATGGAGGAAATATCAAATAATGCCAATAATGTCGTGTATGTAATAACTTACTGAGTATAATTCAAAATTGATTATAGCAGTACATCAACAGAGAACTGACAGAAACTGAAACTGTTTTCAAAAGAGGATATGTAATGAATGATATCTTTGTGACTGTCAGACAAATCTTATTTGAAAGCAGACGGTACCAGAATGATGTTTGCCTATGTTCTGTTGAGTATGAAACAGGAACTGAGTGTGTAGATCATAGCACATTCTGGATAACATCACAAATAATTGGAATTCCAGAACTCTTAACGATGCTCATGCAGATCCTTGACATAGGCCACGTGTGAGGGGCGATGACATGATTTAGAATGAGGGATGGCATACCTTGATATGGTGTCCCTTCATCATACTTATTTAATCTGTATGCTGAGTAAATACTTTGAGAAAATGGGCTCTCTGAAGAAGAATACAGAATCAGAGTTGGTGAAAGACTATTAACAACCTACGATATTCATGTAATACAACTTTGTTTCCTGCCAACGTCAAAAGGACTAAAAGCACTACTTATCATGATAGAAGGTGACAGCTCTCAGTGTGGCTTGCAGCTTAACATTAAAGAAAACACTACTGGAGCAATATAGAAAATGATGCTAAACAGAGGAAAGATTGAAGCTGTCAGGGATTTAATTTTATTTGGATCCTTAATCAATTCCCATAGATGTAGCAGTCAAGAAACAAACAATATATTGTCTTGGGCAAAAATAACCCCCAAATGATAAATAAATAAATAAGCAAATAAACAAACAAATGACTAAATAGCAAAGCAGAAATGAAGAAACCAAATATGCACGTAAAAAAGATTTGCTGATGAAGGAAAGGCTTGGGCTCTCAGAGATGCCAAGTGTGAAGGTAGACTGTAAATATAAGGGAAAGGAGTAAAAAACAACAAAAACAACAGAAGGATAAATGTCTTTGAGTTATGGTATTGGCAATGAATATAGAATATGGGTCGGACCACCAGAAGAACAAAGAAAACTGCCTCAGAAGGACCAGAAGTTTGAATGCCTCTTAGAAGGAGAGATAGTCAGACTTGCTCCAATCGACTTTGGACATGCTATCAAGAGGGACCCCAACCTTGGAGAAGGAGACCAGGCTTGATAAAGTGGAGGGTCAGCTAAAGAGTCCTTCCAAAAGAGAGACAGACCGATACACTGGCAGCAACAATGGACTTAAACGTGGCACATGTGAGGATTATCAGGATCGGGCACTGTTGGGCTCTGTTTTATGAAGGGTCTTCCTAAGTTGGAATCAACACAGTGACCCTAGTAACACACCTGCATGGAAGAATGAATGGGTAGATTAGTTTAAGACAGAAGTTCCCAACCTTCTGAATGCCATGACCCCTTCATACAGTTTCTCATGTTGTGATCACCCCCCACCATAAAATTGTTTTCATTGTTACTTCATAACTGTAATTTTGCTACTGTTATCAATTGGGCAACCCCTGTGACTTCCAAAGGGGGTCCCATTCTACAGGTTGAGAACCACTGGAAGGAAATACATATAGCCCAATCACTGAGGACAATCTGACTTGCAAAGTCTGTGATTAATCATTGGAAATTGCTTTCCAACAACAATATTCTCTGCAAACTGTTCCCTTTAAACACTTGAAACCAAGATTTTATAAAATCTTTCCGAACTTGTCCTTTGTAAGACATCATAGTGGGCAGGCATGAGGCATGAAAGAGTAAACGTGGTCTCACCTGTCATTGAGTCCATTAGACAGAGTAAATAGACCATAAGAAGAGTGTGTAGCAGAGTGTGAGTGGGAACAAGCATTTAAACTCAGAAAGTGTCACGTGCATATATATGCATATGGGACACCAGCCCATGTTTGCAACATGACAAAGAGCCTTACTCAATTTCAATATTCCCCCCCTCAAGTTCTGCTCATCTAGTACTGGATATGGCACAGCTACCCGAAAACAGTGCAAGTTCTCACTCTGTGGGATTCTCAATTCTTCACACCTTCCACCCCGAGATGGGCTCACACCTGCCACACAGCTCCCAAGGTGGTGAGTGTCGAACGCCTTCAGTGGAGGCCGAGAAGCTGATGTGAGCGGCCTACAATAAACCTGCCCCGGCCCCCAGCCCTGGACCACAGCGCTTCCCACTGGGGGTCTCTACACTTGGCTCCCCTTTTGCTTTTATCTTACAATCCAGTTAGAATTCATTGTGAACTGACGGGCCTACGCTGCTTCCTTTAGAACTGGAGATGAACTCCATTGCTTCTGAAGGCAGAACCCCATGAACCACACTTGCAGCTGGAACCAGCTGGGCTGCCCTGGTCGGCCAGACTGCTTCAGAAGACCCCTTCCCTGCAGCCTAGATTCTAAACAAGAAACATCTCTTGATGAGCAGGGCCCACTCTGTCTTCCTCGGGCTTCCTGACAAACCAAACGAACTGTCATTGAGGTATTTCAGATCAGAGCGACGCTGCAGGGCAGGGAGAACTAGGTCTGCTCCTGTAGGTTTCCAAGACCGTGACTATCTCCAGAAGCAGAAAGCCTCATCTTTGCTCCCAGGAGTGGCTGGTGGTTTCCAACTGACACCAACCCCAAGGGTACCCCACTAAACCTTCAGGGCTATTGGGGCTGCTGCTGTTGCTGGGGGCCACCAGGGTCTCCCCCACCCACTCCCTGCATCCCTCCTGCCCATCTCATGAACTGGCTGCCTCTCCACAGGCTGCTTGTATCACACCTCGACCTTCATTTGCTTTGGGCTGGAGCGCGAGTGATGTGCGTGTGTCTGATTATATTGCTGCAGCTCACCACCTGCTTATCCGCCGCATGTCCAGCATTGATATGACTATGAAGAAGAAAACAACCTTTTAAAATCACACATACACACAACAAACAAACAAAACAACTCAGAGCATTACAAGCACAATATCAAGAGGAGTCACACAAGTGTCAACTACTTGACAAGTAATGGGCTTCATGATATTCTTTCTATCTTAATATATGTGAAAGGCAAAGAAAACTTTTACTCAAGTAAAGAACAATTTTAAGGTCAGTGGCCTCTTGTGGAAAAAGGGCATTATTACCTTTGGCTGTGTGTGTTGGAGTTAGTCGTCAAAGGGTGCATGGTAAGAGAGGTGCAAGGGCTTGCTGTTTCCTAAGGAGAGGAAACCGCACGCACTCTCACAGGCAGAAATGCCTGACCTCTGTAGGTATTCAGCGTGACCTGGTCTCCTGGAAGATGTGAGAGAAGAGCCTGAGCAGTCGATATTTGTAGTTAAGACTGAGCCCACAGATAACAAATTATTCAATCGGTCTATTTGCTTGAATTTATATTTGACACAGCCTAAAAACATTCTCCAGAATGAAGATCACACCGTGGGCAGAATTCTGGTATTCATTGGGCTGCTAACCCAAGACCGCTAACTGGGAGGTTGGCAGTTTGGAAGCAGCAGTCACTTCTTGGGAGAAAGGCGAGGCTTCCTACTTCTGAAAGTTATAATGTAGGAAACGCAGTTCCTCTGGGTCACTATGAGTCGGAATCCACTCGGTAGCAGTAAGTTTGCATTTGGGTTTGTAACCATTCAGGGTTTTTTTTTGAGTGTTTTATTTGAGTAAGTGCTATATTTTATTGATTCTTTCATTTCTTCAGATTCATATTACATTTGACAAATCAACATCTATAAAAATGTTTAATATAAACAATAGCAAAAAGAATGCTTCTAAGCATCAATGAAAGCATTCATTGTACAGTAGTTACTTTATAGACTCATTCCCAGATATTTGGAAAAATATTCAGAGAACTGAAGAAGTAAATTAGCATGCAAATCTTTTTTCACTAAGATTTTTACCATCTGTCAGCAAAAAATGCTTCAGAAAAAAAAATGACCTTAACCATTTCTAAAAGGTAATGACATAACTGGGGAAGTACTGATTTTTTAAAAAATTTATTAAGGGAAGTAAAAAAAAAGACAGAAATCTAATGTCTAGAGTAAGTAAAAGACTGACTATGATAACTTAATAATCAGTCTTGACTTTCAAGTCTTTTGCAATAAGAGCATGCTATCTTATTCTGTAATGTGACAGGCACAAACGCAGAACTTTAGGTTCAGAAATAGCTGATGATTGCAGAAATGTGACTCTACAAGGACAACCTTGATTTCATGTTTTCTTCTGAAAAGCCATGCTCTTTCTTCACGTTGATTGGATATCACCTTCATTTGAAAATATCAAGTAACCCATCAAATGTCAAGGGCAATATGTCACCACTGTAGAGTGCTGAGCAATTTTTAAAAATTTAAAGAGAATTTCTAGCATGTAGCTTTCTGTGGGAAAGGCATAATGCAGTTTAATAATCATAACATTGTGAAGATTAGCCTTAATTGTATCTTAAAATTGCACTGTGTGGCCACATTAAAAGTACTAAATAAGAGTTATTTAGCTCCAAATTTAAAAGCTTTGTGAGGTATTAAGTAGAATTTTAAAAACACTATAAAATGCCATCTAAAAGCAAGGCGATATATTTAAGGTACCGTGAGCAGAAAATGAATCATATTATCTTTGACAATAGTATAGGAAAGGAAATCTGAAGAAATGTCTAGTTATTACTGTCTTTAGAATAAAATGTTATTGACTTGTTAAGAACAAAGAAGTAATTCATTAAAATAATTTAAACTTATTAATTTATTGAAATGATTAAAACATTGAACTCATTCATTATTTAGCCATGTATAATTGTAGTCTTTTATGGACTTGTGATTAGAGATAAAGGGTTCCAATTTATGTAAGGAAACTATAAATACAAAAGTGATGTGTATGAGGTAAGTACAGAATTCTTACACATCTCTTTTGGATCATCTATTTTAAAGCATATAAGAAGAATGTTAGAAAAACGATTAAATGGAGTTTATAATACCAATAGAATGATATACATATATATGTATATAATTTTATAGATTAATTATTTTTGATTCAGGTGGAGATGTTACAGAGTAAATTGGATTTCCATTCAGCAATTAATTTCTCTGTGTGTGTTGTGATTGATTATCATCCAAACAATGCAACAGCTTTCTTCACTCGTCCTTTCTGTATTTGGTTTCCATTGGTGCTCCTTTCTCACTACCCCTTCCTGCCTCCAATGCCTTATTCCTGTTCGATTTTGGCCCTTTAAAGCATCTCCTATGTCTGTTTATTCCCAGCGGTGTGTAAATGTCTTAACTTTCCTTTACTTAGAACAGCAGTCCCAATTAAAAGTGTTTCAAAATGTAGTTCAGTATGCTTGAACCGATAGTTCAGAATGCTTGGATTAAGTGCAAGTGGCAACATGGAACTTAGATGATTAGTTTTATTTTCATGTCTTTTGTATTATTATTAGAATATCCTCTTTCAATGGACTTTGCATATGTATAGGCAATTAGACAAATGTCTTAACATTTCAGAAACTATACAAGAATAATTTTTGTAAAATATATGGTTTTATTGTTCATTATTTTAGTTTTAGTTTTGTTTTGTGGCATCACTGCCCTCTGGTGGTGGAAGTAGGAGGTCCAGTCTGACTGCTGGATTTGAACCTCCAACCCAGCGGGCCGCAGTCCAGCGCACAACCACTATGCCACCGGGGCTCAGTCTGTTTATTATTTTAGAATGAAAGGAATTTCATTTTGACATTCCTATTGACATTTGGTGTTTCTTGAAAAAAATCATATGTTTGGCAGTAATAGTGAATAAATAGCGTCTTATAGGTTTAGTAAAGGAAAAAAAGCATGTGTTAATGGAATATAGAGCAGAATTAAAATTTTCTTTCATGGATAATGATCTGCTTGGGAAATATACTTTGATAACTTTCATGACATTCAATGTGACTAAACTTAGCTCTATAAGATTTGATGTTCTTGAAAAACTGAGCTCGTGCTTAATTAATTGATCAATTGGTTTATAAGTTTCTTTACAAAATTCAATTTGCTTATTTTTCTTTCTTGTAAAATTTTGGATCTCATTTTGAAATATACATTGCTTTTTACATTAGAAGCAAAAGCAACATTCTACCCATACATGCTGTGCTTCTTCTAGGTTCCATGAAATCAATATCCACAGAGAATTTATATTTGTATGGCATCTATAGAGTTAAATAAATATTTGCCTTTTATTTGCTGTAGGTTAGACCATGTGCTAGCTGCTGGATCAGCGTGTTGTTTGGTGCCATCTCGTTGGTTCCAACTTACAGGGCACTCTGTACCACACCACACTGCAGGCCACTCCGTACCACACCACACTGCTGGTTCCCTCACTGGGTCCACAATCAGTATGCCTGAGCCACTTTTGCAGCCAGTAGTAAAATCATCTTGTAGAGAAAATTCCTTTCACCAATTAAAATTTTTTTGTCAATTATAAACATCCTGGACATCAGCAGGATACAATTAAAAAAATAACGCCACATGTGACAATTTCTCAGTAAAATGTTCTCAATCTTAGTTTTACATTTTAGTTCTAAGATGAGGAAAATATAGCTAGTGGTTAGTGGAAGTGAAGTTCAGAACCTTTTCTAATGGTACAGCCCAATTCTTGGAATTTACCAGTATGGGACACTAAATTAAGTGTTAAGTAGAAGTCAGCAGGAACTGTAACATTGCAGAATGGCTGGGTATTAGTTGAACAAACTGAAGTGGTTTTGCAAATTGAAACAGTGACATAAGGGTTACTAGAAGTAATCCTACAAGGATTAATGTTTCAGTGTTAAGAATGAAATCTTTCTGCTTTCCCATAAACTGAAGATAATTTCAAATGTATTAGATTTGTTTTTAGAATATTTAAAAATCTCCTTCTGATACTTGGGGATAACAAATATTCCTGTAAAGAAGTGAAATGGCCAATTATCTATTGCAGTTTAAAAATAATTTTAATGAAAAAATATTTAATTGCTATTGTGATACAAAGTCTTATTTGATTTATGATATGGAATATATATTTGATTATTAAACATATATGAGAAAGGAATAAAACAATTAATGATTGAACCAAATGTGCTATATAGTGTAGACATATATTTATTATATATTTATTATATATACTATACAAATCTATATTCTAAAACCATATTTATAAGTCTATAAAATCTTATACATCTATATCACATCATAGAGGATGAAAGGTTAGTCTTAGAATGTGAGATAAATATCTTTTCTAGAAATATAATTTAAACATTTTCTCAAACTGTTTAACACATGCTTGTATACTCATCTTCTGGTACTGTAGTTGACAATGTTCTGATGGACACACTAGAACAAACTTGGACAGCCTATTCCTTTGATATAATCTGTTCTTAGTCTGGAATCGCTACTAAGGCCTGTTTATCTTGAGGAATCCTGTTGGTATTTGAAATATATAATTCATAATTGCCATCGTTAGAGAAACACTCAATATGACAAACTGACACACAAGTGGTGGATTACAGCTCAATATGAAGAAAAACAAAATACTGACTCCTGATTCAGTAGATAACAGAGAAAAAAATGAAATTGTTCAGGATTTTATATTGCTTGGATCTAAAAAATTGTGGAAGGATCAGCGAAGAAAACAAAATTGCACTGGGAAAATCTTCTGCCCAAGACTTCTTTAATGCATTGAAGAGCAAAGATGTCATGTTGAAGACTAAGGTGTGACTGAGACAAGTCGTGGCATTGTCAGTGGCTTCAGATGCATGCAAACATTCAGCAACAAATTAGGTAGGCTGCAGGAGAATGGATTTGTTTGAATGATGATTTTGATGAAGAATATTCATGGTACCATGGATGGCAAGTTGGGCAAACACATATGTGTTTGAAGAAGTACAACCAGAAAGTTTCTTTGAAGGAAAGATGGCAAAACTTTGTCTTGGGTACTTCTTACAAGTTATCAGGAGAGATCAGCCCCTGGAAAAGGGCATCTTGCTTTGTGAAGTAGATGGCCAGCAAATGAGAACAAGATTTTGAACTAGATGCATTGAATGAGCAATGAGTTCAAGCAAAGCAGCACTTGTGAGATGAGTGCAAGCATGTTAGATACATTGCTCTGTTGTCTGTAAAGCCATCATGAGTTGGAAACAACTATATGTCCCCTAACAATGGTTTACATGTTGCACAACTACTGCAGGGTAAGACTTAAAATGCTGCATGTACCACTTCCATTTTAATGTCTCAAAGTTTTATATTAGATACAATATAGAATTCATTATCAATGAATACTATTCCACTAAATTTTAATATGTTTGATCTATATATAATTCTTTCCTCCACAACTTAGATAGTACTTTTCAAACCTTTATCTAGTCATTTTCAACTTTGTAATATATTTTATGCTGTCAGTTAAAGTCTACTGCTATCTGTTAATCTAGCATTATGTTGCCAGATTATCTGATAAAAAACAAACACACACACTGTAAGGAAATTCCTTCAATAGACTTTATAACATGATAGGTTTGTTTATTATGACAATTTAAAAATAATTTAAGCAGAAAAACAAGAATACTAAATAGGAAATATAATTTTATTATTTAAACCACAAAAATCAATTCCATAGAGGAGGCAGTACCCAATCAAATAACCTTATATAAAGTGCTAACAATTAGTTATATCTGGCAAATGGCTCCTCTTTGCCTTTTTTCTCATTTGTAAAATAAAAGGTAATAATAGAGCATTTTCTAAAAAGTACAGAGAAGAGAGATGGATAGTGCACAGCAAATGCTGGATAAGTATAAAACGATTGGCAAACATAAGCATGGCTAATTAGTTATTCATTTTGGGAGGATGGGCAAGAAATGTTTCTTAACCCACTTTTTTGTTTTAATAAATCTATTTTATTGCGGTCTCTCACAGCTCTTATAGCAATCCACACAAGAATTGTATCAAGCACATTTGAACATAGGTTGCCATCATCATTTTCCAAATATTCTTTCTACTTCAGCCCTTAGTATCAGCTCCTCCTTTCCCTGAAGATAATTATCTTAGATCTTTAGACAAGCTTCCAAATTTGAATGGCATTAAAATATTTTTATAAGCTGGAAAAATTCAATGATGAAGTGCATTTTATAAGCTAGACAAACTTCTGTTGGACAGACTAGAATAGGAGAAGGCAGCAGTTAAGTTTTTTCTCTTATTTAGTTATGCATTTTAAAGTAAAAAGGTATAACAAAGTAATTTTATCATTTGAAAATAATTATATTGTTTAATTTTATGTCATATAAGTATTCAATTAACATTAAATCCAGTCATTTATATTTAGAACATAACAGAAAATGTCACACAGTTAAAAACAGTTTTATAATCTTCACACATTACTAGATATTTTTCATTGCCAAAACAAAGCTTTGATTCTTATCTTCAGGGGCATAGAAACTCAATAATGATGATACAAATATTTAAACAACTTAGAAGCAACTGAAAAAATACCAAACTAATACCAGTGAAACAAAGTTTTATTTGAAGTACACATTGGTGGGATTAGCCACTATTTACTCTGAGACCTGTGATTGTATTACCTGAGGAATTGGATGGGTGGGTATTATTGTGGGCTTTGTAAACTTGTAGGGTTCACAAGTTCACCACCCCTTTTTAACCCTAGTTATGTCTGCTTCTTTCAACCCTCCTCTAACCTTCTTCTCCTCCCTACTCTTTGTAGTTTGACTCTGGTTCTTTCTTATCTTTATAGATGTGCCTTTGAGTTTTACTTCTGACATTTAGATTATAGATGCACCTCAGTCCAGTTATCTCCTTCCCATGAGTCGTACTCATTCATTATAATAGTAGCCCAAACATACATTGTTTTAATAAAAGTAAATTAAGTGTTATTTATAAAATAGCACAGTTTCTGACTTTATCTAGCTTATTGTATGACTTTGTACTATATTTCTTATATACACAAAAGCTTTCCAGGGCTCTTATACATTTTGGCAGGAAGTTTAAAAAATAATTTTATTCACACACATGAAATGAATCATCTTATTGTAGTTGGTCTTTATAGTAAAGAACAAAGGAAATAAATAATTGCATTTATTTTACAATTAAAAGTTTGATTTCATAAATAGAATGATGCTGTATGCAGTAAGTCATCTTTATTAAAATGTAAATGGCCTTAGTGACCATACTGCACTAAATAAACCTAAGCATAAGTTTTATTTAAAGAAGTTACTAAAAGCCCAGTAACTGTTGGAAAGCGATGAAGGTCCAGAAGTTGGCTATGAAGTATGGATAAGTGCTCAAATGGGGAAAATTTTTGGAAGTTAGAACATGGATGTGTTAAAGGCAGTAAGGCTACTCCCATAAATGCAGATGAAGGAAGGTCATTTCAGAATGAAGGGAAGAGGTAAGTGGAAGCAGAGTCCTGCAAGAGCTTCGCAGAGGGTGGGGTGATGATGCAGCCATAGCAGCGAGCACATGGAAAGTGCTGAGAAAAAGTCAGGCTAGAGCTCAGGGCAGCTTCTACACATAGATAGCTTTGAAGAGCAACGATCATCAGAAAAGGTGCAAAATAATAAAAGCATACATAAATGTATTGTTGGATACGCCATTGAAAGGATACTTTTCCATAATGGTCCTATGTACTTCAGGACTGAACACTGTCCAGACCTATACCACGCTCCCAACTGTTGCTATATTTGAGGGTGTTGTCTGTCCTCATTGAGGGTGTGCCTCTTTTTGGCTGGCCATCTAATTGAACAAGCAAGGTGTGCTTCTGGATCTAGTTCCTCCCAATAAAGTGTATGATGTATACCAAATTTTTGTCACTCTGATTTCTAAGATGCATTCTTGCTGTCCTTTTTCCAAAACAGATTTACTCATTCTTCTGATAGTCTGTGGTATAGTCAATATTTTTTCTAACATGTAATCATTCTCATCATAATTCACATCATACTTTCTCTCCAGCCTCTCTTATTCATTGTCCAGCCTCATATTCATTGTGTATGCATATGAGGCAGTGAAAATATCATGGCTAGCGCCAGAAGCACCATACTCCTCAAGGTAACATCTTTGCTTTTTAATATCTTAAAGAGGTCTTTGGAAGAATATTTTCCCAGTGCAATAAGTCATTTGATTTCTTGATTGCTGTTAGCATGATACTGAATGAGGATCCAAGTAAAATTGAATCCTTGACATCTCAATATTTTCTCTTCCTGTCTTATGTTACTTATTGGTCTTGTGAAAATTTTTAATTTATTTATGTTAAAGTGTATTCAATACTGCAAATTATAGTCATTGATACTCATAAGTGAATGCTTCAAGTTCTCCTCACTTTCAGCTAGCAAAGTTATATCCTCTAAAAATCACAGGTTGTTAATGGATCTTTCTCCAATCTTGCTGCTATGTTCTTCTTTATAGAGATTCTTTTATTTTTTACATATTTACATTTACATATTAAATAAATACTGTGAAAGAATATCACCCTGACACACACTTTTATTGATTTTAAATTACCCATATGCCTTGGCTTTTCCAAATGATTATCCCCTAGTTTCAGGATTCTAAATGAGCCCAATCAGATGTTCTGGGTTCATGTTATTTGCAAAGTTATATTCATTTTTTTTATGATTCACGTGGCTGAATACCCTTACATAATTATTAACCCATAGGTAAACATATTTCTGTCATTCTCTGCTTTTAGATAAAATCAATGTGGCATAATTTATGATACCCCATATTCAGTGTCTTAGACTGCATCAGGTTTGGGTTTCTTGAAATTGTCATTGATATACTGATGAAAAGATTTTAAAATTGTCTTCATTGAAGTTTTACTTGGATTTGGTATTAATGATAGTGTTAGATATTTTTTGCATTTCATTGGAATAGGAGCAAATATGGATCTCTTTCCATAAGTTGGCCGGGTAGGTCTTGCAGGTTTCTTGGCACAGATGAGTGAGCTCTTCTGGTGTAGCGTTGATCTGTGGTAAAATCTCTATTGGAATTCTGTCAGCTTTGGAAGCTTGTTTTTCACCGATGCCTTCTGTGCTTATTGGACCTCTTTCTAAAGGGTAATTTGTCCTTGATTTTGAAATGCTTAACTATTGACTCATTATTTTTGATACAGTGATTTTTTTATGCAGAAAAACTTCTGTATTGCTCAAATTTTTGCCCAAGAATTCTTGATTATGAAAAATGGAGACTTGAATTTTTCCTTCCGTTCTTTCTGCTTGAGATTTGGTGAACGCTTGCTCCCTTGTTGGAGTTCTTACTCTAGGTCTTTCCACAGCTCATTGTAACAGTAAACTTTGTCATTTTGCAAACCATTAATATCTTCTGCCTAGCAGTTTTACTTTGTCATTTCTTCCATTTACTTTAGCGAGTCCACATTCATGAGTAAGTTTCCGGTTCTCCCCTGTCAGGTATTTTGCTCTTTTAAATATGATCTCTGGTTTTCTTCATGTACAGTGATTTGATGACATCCTTTAACATATTTGGTTTTTGTTGATTAATGTTCACCGTGTCAAATCTATTGTTGAGATACTTTGTAAATTCATAGGGGATATAGTTAAGATGGCACATTGGCTTTTTTGGACTTGTTTTAACTTTCCTCAGCTTCAACTGAAACTTGGATAAATGCAATTCAGTGTCTTTGACTGAATGGTCTATTTTGGAGTTGGTCTCGGGTCTACTTCTTGCTAATGATGCTCAGCTTCTTTACCTTTTCTTTCTACAGGTTTAGCTTATCTGAATCCTGTATAGTACATCTGGTAACATCCACCATCTATATTGCTGAAATTTATTTTCAAAGAATAAGTCATTGCCCTTCCCAAACCTGGTCATTTGATTTCTGGCTTTGTTTCTATCACCAGCAGCATATTTTCCAACTGTTCATGCTTCTTTGTTTTCAATATTTGCCTTCTAATTGCTAGTAATTATTAATGCCTCTTAATTTGTGTTTGATCAGTTTTAGACTAAAGAATATAGTAAAATTATTCAATTTTGTCATCAGTGGTTGGTGTGGAAATTTGAATATTAATTACATATCATATATCATACAATATTATACAATGTATGCTTTTGTTGTCAGGTGCCATTATGTCAGTTCAAACTCATAGTGACTCCATCTAGAACAGAGCAAAACGCTGTCCATGGCAACTTAAGATTGATTATGCTCCAACCCATTATGATCACCTTGGTGTCAATCTATTTCATCAAGGGCCTGTGATTCTCTGCCAAGGTTTCCTATGTCCTTCAAAAAGTTTGAGGAAAGTTTCCATTATCCTTTGATGCAATTTTCAATGATTTTTTTTGAGTTCTGTCTGGTAAATAATGCTTTGCCTAGCAGAATAATCATAATCCATTTGGTGAAACATATTCTCATACAAATATATTAAAAACTGATGCGCCTCTGTGAGGGAACTGGGACAAACCTGAGAACGTTGGTGCAGGGAATACATAAGCTATCAGAAACAAGGAAGAATACGAACACAGAGGAGCCACCAATCGACATGAGGGATATACTGAAGACAAAACACCTGTGTACCTCGAAAAAATTCACCAAGAAAGTAAAAAGAGAGCTGACAGACTGGGAAAACATCTTTAACAATGACATATCAGATCAAAGGCATTATTACAAAAATCTACAATACTTTGCTAGCTTACAATAAGAAAAAAACTAATTACCCACTGAGGAGGTGGGCAAAAGACCTGAACAGCAGTTTCACAGGAGAAATCTGAATGGCCAGTCAACATATGAGAAAATGTTGCTAATCATTAGCCATAAGACAAATGCACATTAAAGTAACTATGAGACACCACCTAGTACCCTCAAATATAGCCCAATTCAAAAAATCAGGAAGCAACAAGTGTTCGAGGGGCTGTGGTGAGACAGGAACTCTCGTCCACTGCTGATGGACATGTAGGGATGTATAGCCACTATGGAAATTGATTTGGTGATACCTAAAACCGGTGGAAATTGAGCTAGAATATGACCCAGCAACCCCGCTACTGGGCATATTCCCAGGACCCGACATCTGTGCTCCAATGTTCATTGCAGCACAGTTCACAATTGCAAGGAGTTGGAAACAATCCAAATTTCCATCAATTGATGAATGGATTACAAAGCTGTGGTACATACATACAATGAAGCACTATGCATCGCTGAAAAACAGTGATGAACGCATGGAAAGCAGTCATCACCACCTAGGAGGAACTGGAGGAAATTATTCTAATGGATGTAAGCTAAGCACAAAGAACAAGTACAGCATGAGTTCACTGAGTTAACCTTAAAGACTCAAAAGGAGCATAGGGGAAAAGTTACTATATACATACATTCCAAGGTGAGATCTAGGGACTGAGGCAGGGACCAAACCCAATCCGGGGATATATATAGCAGCTAATAAATTGGAGGGCAAAAGAAAGAGGGAAAAATCATGGGGTTGGGAGCAAGGCACTAACCCACCCACGGGGAAGATATTATTTATGTCTCCACAGGAGAGGGAGAGATAAACCAGATTTCAACCCAGTGCACCAAGACGTGAATACAGCATACTAGAATATAACAGGGAACAAATACAGAGGTCTGTTGGGCCTGCCCCAATTCCAACTATATGGATCCCTCTCCCCTGAAAAATGTACTTCAGAAGACAACACTGAAGCTACATCTCAGGGAGAGGGGCATGTCTGATCAAAGTAACAGGAGCAAATGGTGGGGGAAGGAGAGAATGTAACATTCTGACCCACCAAGGCCTAAGGACAATATTCCTGTTCAGAGTATCCAATGCACAGAGAGGACTATAGGGCTGGCCCCGCCATGTGCCACAATGTCTCTCTCTGACTCATAGGACTACAGGGAATAACACTGGAGACACAGTCTGGGAATTGTGTCCAATCTGACTCCATCACACTTGGGCAAATGACTAAGGGAATACAACCCAGCACGGGGAGCAAAGCAATGAAGTCCCCGGAAAATACCAAAAACAGATTTTGCGGGCCAGAGCATGGGATCCCATAAGATTGCACTGGAAAATACTCCTAAAGGCCAACAAAGAGACTTGGAACAATTCAAAGTTATTTCCTTTTTTGTCATTTGTTTTCTTTTGTTGTTGTTGTTGTTGTTACTTTGTTGGGTTTTTTGGCCTTTCTTTGTTGTTTTCTTTGGCTTGGACTTGCTTATTGCACTTTTATTTTCTCTACATGCCTGTCTAGATCAGACAGGCAGGACAAACCATTTGCAGAAAAAAAGAGGTGGGGGAACTGATATTTCCAGGGGACAGGGAGAGAAGGAGGCAGGAGAAAGGAAGGGAAGTATTCAATCAACACAGCTACAAGAGAACAAGTGATCTAAAAGTGATAGAGAGGCGGGATTAGGATGTCTGGTGGGGTTTATTCAAGAGTAATGTTACCAAGAGAAATTACTGAAACCCAAATTAAGGCCTAACATGATAGGGGGACAAGAAGAAAGCAAAAACAAATAGAGGAAAGAACCAGAATTCAAAGGACATTTATGGAGGTCTAAATACAGGCATGTATATATATGTAAATATATTTATACATAATGATACTGAAATAGGTCTATGTACTTATATTTATATGTTAAGTATTAAGATAGGAGATGGACAACGGGTCTCAACTCAAGTACTTCAAAGCAAGAAGACTTTGTTCTAATAATCTGGCATTCTGTGATGCTTACCTTCCCAACACAATCGCTGAAGACAAAATGGGTGCATAAGAAAGTATGGTGAAGAAAGATGGTGGGTCTGGCTACCAAAAGATAAGGTCTTAAAGGCTTGATAATAAACAAGTGGGCAAGTAGCTGAGAAGTAACAAAGCCCACCTGGAAGAAGCACACCAGCCTGTGTGATCAGGAAGTGTGGATGGGAACAGGTAGCAGACATCAGAGACATAGAATAAAAAAATCATATCCAAGTGAATGAGGGGATATGAAGTGTGGAGAACCAAAGCCCATCTGTTAACAATGGGACATCCACTTGCAGAAGAGTCCCAAGGAAGAGTGCAGTATAGCACCAATGAACCATACAACTTTCCTCTAGTTCTTTAATGATTCCTCTCCACAGCTATCATGACCTCAATTCTACCTTACAAATCTGGCTAGACCAGAGCATGTACCCTGGCACAGATAAGAGTTTGCAACACATGAAAATCAGAACAGATAAACCCCTCAGGATCAATATTGAGGGTTACTGGGAAGGTAAAGGCAAGTTGTGGGGAGAAAGCGGGCAGGGGTCACAAAGAGCAACAAATACCTCCCTCCCAGGGCGATGAACAATAGAAAAGTGGGGCAACAGAGGCAAGAGTGGGGGAAATTTTATAAATAACAGTGGGGGAAAATTATAAATTATCAAGGGTTCATTAGGGAGGAAGGAGGGGGGAGGAGGGGAAATGAGGAGCTGATATCGAGGGCTCAAGTAGAAGGAAAATATTTTGAAAATGATATGTACAGCATATGTACAAAGGTGCTTGACACAATTGATGGATATATACACAAACACACACATATAGATAGATAGATTGAGAGATAGAGAAGAGCTGTAAGAGTCCCAATAAAATTATTCATAAGCAAACAAACAAAACCCGATGAGCCTACTTTTCTTCATCATGCTACACCTGCTGCTTCTCTTTTTCTGGGACTGCTGGTGGAGGATAGAAAAACTAGTAGCAGCTGTGAAAATGGAAGGGCAGAAAAAGAAGTAGTGGCAGAGGAATGGAGCATGCTCACTTGAGCAGCAAGCGCGGTCGCTGATGCCACCTCCCCACTGGACAAAGCCAGAACATTTTTGCCCCCCAGCCATTTTCTCTGCTTTATTTTACTTACAGGCCCAGAGTTGCAAGAAATGGGTTTGGAGCCTTTACAACCAATTAAAAGCCAATGATAAACAAATGTACATCTAAATTTACTTAAAAATGAAAAAAAAAAGACTTATAGAGTCATATATATATATTCCCATGTTATATATACTGATAGTAAGATATAGATACCTGTGTATGATAAAGTATATTCACCATTATAAAATATAAGATGAATGCTAGTAATGATATCAGAATAACCATTTTTTTCAAAATTATTAGTGAAAAATTCTGATATTTTCTCTTTTGAATCTGTTGTCTATGGGCTAAATTTAGCTATATTTCTTTAAATAATAATGATTCACCCTTTTAATATAAAAATGTCATATTATCTAAATAGTTAAGACTGTTTAGAAAATCGCTAAAAACTTTGCACTACACTCATGGAATAGAAAACATTATTTTTAAAAGAAGTAAAATTTAAAATTCTTCACAAATTTAAAAATATTTGATCATATACAAAGTTTTCCACTTTTTAATAGACATATAAAAGAATTCACGAAGTTATACAATACACTTATCTTAAGAATGTACCATAGACTCTTAACTTTCAGAGGGTTGGAGGCATTATTATATTAGGAGACAGCATGATACATTATCTAGTTACTTTGTTTATTTTTGTTGTTCAATGGGAGCATAGTTGACTAACTTTCATTGATGAACAAAGATGCTATTAGATAATGATAATGAAAGTCTTTGTATTTAAAGGTTTTGAATGACTGTTAGTAGGCAAACATAATGAATAGGTTAGGTTCATAAGAACCATTCTATTGCTTTTACTTTTACTCATCAAATTAAAATTTATCATCCTCTAGAAAATGTTTATGTAAAACAATTTCTACAAAATCTCCCCAAACTGAAGATTTTTTTAAAAGTGCTTTAAAGTGATCTATGTTATATTATCATATTGTATCAAAGGTCTTCACCTATAGAAAATATGCTTTGAAAGACAATTTTTCCCTTTATTTTTATTGTGAGCTAGGTAAAAGTTTATGGGGCACATTGACTTTCCATACAACAACTGATGTGTGTTCTATTTTGCATATTAGTTGCAATTCTTTTCATGCAATGTCTCACTTCCTTTGTATTTCCGCATTTCCATTTGTTCTTTCTTTCTTTTTTTGGGCGGGGGCATCACTACCTCTGATGTTTGTGGGCGCTACCCAGTGCTGCTCCTGAGAGCCGCCACTGGATTTGAACTGCCAAGCCCACGGGCCGGAGTCCCCCACTCAACCTCTTACGCCACTGGGGCTCAGCCCTCCTATATTTGTTCTTTTATCACATGTCTGTTGACCTTTGGGTCTTTGTTTGGAGGGAAATACTGTCCTCTTGTTTTCATATGATTATTTAGAAAAGCACATGCTATTATCTAATTTACATGCTGTGGCAGTTATGTACTCTATACTTAGTCAATATGACCAAGAGTGTAGGGATGGAATCTAACCTGTCAATCTGGAGATAGACCTTGAGACCTCTGTGTGGTCATGGCTTTCTTTGAGAATTCTGAGAAATCTTGCAATATTTCCCCCGTGAAGATGAGAGAATAGAGACTCAGTTCCTTGGAGATGAACTACTGACAAGAAGAGATGACAGCATGCTGATTGATCCTGAAGACTGGAGGAGCCAGAAGAGAAGGCATTTGGGCTTACCCTAGTGGAACAAAACCTCTGGGGCTGGAGAAACTACGTGAATATCCTGCCAGTGCTGAGATGCTTGGAAAGCCACAGGGGGACCCCTGCCAGTGTTGAGATGCTTCTACTGCCACTGGATACATAAGACTGCATCCACTGGCCTGTGATTGTCCTGGTGTCATTGCACATGCTTCATGAGTCAGAAGGAGACTTTATAGATTGATATCGGAAATAAGGGCTAATATTAGACTTACGACCTTGGGCTGAACTGGGTTGGGTTGCTTTCTCAATGTTCCATTCCTCTTGTATATAAACCTTTCCCTTATATCCATATGCATGCTTATGAATTTGTTTCTCTAGTCTACCCAGACTAACACACATGTCTGTATATTCTTTAGCTGGATGACTTGGAGGGTATCTAAGGGTCATAGTCAGAGGCTTTTATTAGACTATAACAGAACCATACATATGACCTTTTTATGATTTTGAATTTTGTTCTGTTTTTCTCCCTTCTATGCAAGATCTTTTATTGTGACTTTGATCAGAGTTATGATAGTTGGGTACCTTGTAGTTCACCTAGTGTCAGACAAGTGTAAAATGTGATTTTTGTGGTCTTTTAATATTTTGAATCAATGCTTTCCTTGAGTCTCTGATTTAATTCACTCTTCTTTTCCCCACAGCAGGAGAGACCAATAGGCAAATTATGGCTTCTAAGCTTTCAAGACCTCAATTTCTACTCACCAAAGTATGTTGTAAGATATTGAAAAAAGCAACTTTTAAGTCAGAAAGGGGAAAGTGATTACAAGGATCAACATATGGCCTCCTCCCTGGTGTCTGAATAGGGGAGTGGGTGAAGGGAGATGTCAGACTATGTAGGATACAACAAAATAATAATTTATAAATAATTGAGGGTTCATGGTGGAGGAGGGAGTAGAAAGGGAGGGGAAACATAAGGAGCTGAGACCAGGGACTTAATTGGAAAGAAAATATTTTGAAAATGATCATGGCAAGAAGTGTACAAATGTGTTTTGGATGCAATGTACGTATGTCTGCATTGTATGAGCTCCCAATAAAATAATTTTAAAAAGACAAGAAAAGTTTTTAAAAGTAACTTCTTTGAGGAACTATTAGTTTGCAGAATAACTTAAGTTTACTTCAAATAATTTGACAACCTACATAAATATCTTATTTGCCCTGCCCTCCTCAGTATATTCTTGGCACAAAACCTATCTTTTTTTCTTTTCCTTTCCCTCTTAACACTGTTAGACAAAAGGCCCTCATTTCGAATTCACGCCCTGCCTTCCCACCAAGGATCTATCTGTGAACAAATTCTCTCTTCTCTCTCTCTAGCTTCTGTGAAGTTTATAATATACATGAGAAAGAACATCAGAAGAATGGCATGCACCCACAAAGTAGATTAATAATTACTAACAATGTTGTTAATAATTAATAACAAAGATAGTAAGAGCAATGGATTCTTTCCTTTCGATATTAAAAAGGAGATAAAATGAGCAAGACTCCTGGATAGGGAATTTAACCAAAATTATCCAAATGTTTTGGATACTGGTTGTTTGAAAGTGGTTTTCATAATTCTATAGTGAATATATCGTAATGACCAACTTTTGATTTTTTTTTTAGGATAGATGTATTAAACAATGCAAAACATGGTTAAATAGTATTTGCTTTAATCCTTTAATGGATACTTCACCAGATCATTTTGGTCAGTGACATCTTTTTCACCTACTGATATAAACGGTGAAACAGGTCTGAGTGGCTTTGTCATGGAAGCATTGGATTGCATTGGCCAATAGTTCAAGCTCATCAGCTGCTCTGTGGAAAAATGATGGAGCTGCCTGCTTCTTTAAAGATTTACAAAGCTGCAGAAATCCTACAGCTCACTGAGAGTTGGAGTTGACTTGATGAAAATCTGTAGCTGTGGAGAAAAAGAGATACCTGATTGTGTTGAAAAATATTGTTTAATATCGCTGTATTTTAGTATTTGTAAATGCACATGAGAGGCAATTTTTCACACATTGTTAATTTCAGTCTTCTCTGTATCCTCCATCCTATATCATGGTCAATTTTATGTCTTCCTCAAGTACTATACAGTTGAATAGGAACTTTATTTTAAAGTTCTGAGATCCAGACAAGCCTGTGCTTGTGCCAACTGCATCTCAAACTAATGTTTTTCTTCACATGTGGTTAACTGGAACAAAATTAAGTAATACTTTTATTCTTCCTGAAGAAGATATCTTGATGGTGAATAATTTTGATTAAACATGTTAGTTTTCTCAAGACAGGACTATGTTGTGTTTTTCTAAATGATTCCTTTTAATAATGTATCCTTATTTTCCTTTTACAAAGGAAATATTTTGTCATGTACATTATTATTATTATAATGTCATATTTTATCATGAAATTACACTTATATAGCATATGCATATGTAATATTTTAATAAAATTATAAGACTCGATAAAAGTAAAAGTCCATGGATATCTTCTCTACAATTTAAGTTTCCTACTTAGGCAAAAGGAAATTAGGAAGTCAGAATAGTAAATTTCAAGAATGGAGTTTGAAACCTTATTCTGAAGAAACGGAAAATTTCATTTACCCAAACTGCTAGAACTATTCAAGTTATTGGTGGATATCAGTACTGTGTCAGACGATTTAAAGCATTTCATTAATTTTCAACTGGTTTGAGCAAAAAATATGAAAGCTTTATTTCTTTCTGTTTTCCATAATCAACCCTTTTCTCTCTCAGCAGATGCAAACTTAAAAAAAAGTTCCAATTAAAATCTAAATAAAGTGGTGTAATTTTAAATAACTTAAGACTTAGCAAAACCAGATCAGATTCTCTGATCAGTGTTTCCTGGCATGTTTGATAGTCAAGAAATGCTGCCCTTGTTCTGCTGCCCAAAACATGTGGGTTCCCATAACTGAAGTCTCTTTATTTTGGTTTCAAAAACCAAAGCTGCATTTCAGATTTGAAGAACCTTTTTAGTCTCCAAAGGATATGCCCTGCTGACTTCTTTTCCTGTTAACAGTATTAAATCATCTTTGATCAGGAACCTTTACAGTTTGTCATAGGCTGGCAGACCAAAGATACTGGTCATTCTGGTGCAACACATCGCCAGTGATATACATCGACTCCTATACTGTAGTTTTAAAAGAATAGATAGCCTATTTCCTCTTTTGATATTGATGTAAATATAAATATATCCCCTCCTTTGATTCTTCCAAGACATTCTCCCCCACCACTAGGCGAAATCTCATACACCAACAGGGATCCACAAGCTAACTATCTTAAAGAAAAGAAATGCAAATGGAAGAAGAGCTTCTGAGTGCTTTAATTTCCTTTGCACAGTGAATTGCCCCTATCACCAAATTGGATTGTCTATGATGTAAGGATCTATTAGTGTTAGACTGGTAGTTAGTGCAATATGCTGTCACTACAATGACTTCTACATGAGTAGCAGAACACAGAAGAACAGTTTTATTTTGCAGTCAAGCTAGGCAGAATTCATATGTTGTTTGTTAAATACCTTCTCTGTGTACATAATTAGGCATGTTATTTCAAGCTTCAAACTAGACTAAACATGGAAATTATGGCAGTCCGCTGCATTGGTTTAAGAGATAAAGGACAAGAATCCAAAGAAAAGAGAAATTTTGCATATGTGTTGACCAAACAATTATCAAATCACTACAAAAGCACTGAGGCTAATAGAAGAATATAGATTTTATATTTTCATTACTAAAGTTCATTAATTTTAAGGTAACTAAAATTAAAGTAAAAATTTAAGTGTAAGATAATTCCCTATTAATTTAAACAACTGCACTGGGAAATAGTATTTTATTTATGATTTGACTTTTAGTAAGTAAAATAAAGTTTACTCTTTATTTACTCTTTAATTAAAGAGTTTACTCTTTAATTCAGGTCCAGATAAACTAGCAAGGCCAAAGACATTTTACAAGATACAAAAGTGGAGAATACAGAAAATAAGAATTACTTTCCCAGTGTAATGGGGGGAAAATATATCTGATTTGAATTTATTAAGACTAATGAGACTATAAAATGCTGAATCAACAGTATAAATTTTTTTCCTGGTGACTATTTTCTAGTGTTGCTTACATTTCAAAATCATTGAATATTAATTAATAGTAAAATGTTACATTATACTATTAATACAGGTATTCTTCCCACTCAAAATGATTGCTCTTTTGCTATCCTGTGCTTGTTTGTCTGTCTGTCTGTTTGAGATGAACTTGTCACTAAGACTCCAAGTCTATTTTCACTTTCCCTCTTCTGGTTTCAAATCACTCCTCAGACACTGTGTATGAAGGATAAGGAACCTGGAGGGCGCTTTTAGTTTGTTTGTTTTTAAAGAAACATGCTCTGTGTTTCTGTACAGCACATCTTGAGACATGAAATTAAGAACAGTTAAATTCTCCATATCTGTTTTTTCCTTTCTATTCCCTTCCCCTGTATGTCCTCCTCCCCTTCTCAATCACCTATTCGTCCCCTCTCTCTGTGACAGACATCAAAACCTTGTCTGTCTATTGGTATATAGACCATGTTTTTCTTTCTCTGAACAGTGATGTCATCAAATATTTATATTTGTAAGTTTGACTGAGTTGCTAAGAATATAGTTCTCTAGCTTTGCCCATGTTTTGAGGTGTTTAAGAGAGTCATTGTTATCAATGTGTTACATTCCATACTATGGATGTACCAGAAATTGTTTATCCATTCCTCCTATAATTAGGGAATTGGGCTGTTTCCATGTTTTTGCACTTATTGAAATTGCTGCAGTAAACATAAATGTGCATATGTCTGTTCATGTTACTTTCTGGATTTCTTCTGAGTATATACCCAGAAGAGAGATGGATTGTTGGAACATAAGGTAGTTGTATATTTTAAGGAATTATCATACTGATTTCCATAGTGGCCACACAATTCTAGAATCCCACCAACCAAGCAATATTATTATTTCTCTGCATCCTCTCCAGCATTTATTATTTTCTGTTTTATTGAACTTTACTGTGTCCTTATGAAGTGATATTTCATTGCTGTTTTTGTATTTTTCTTGTTTCTATTGATATTAAACATTTCTTCATATTTACCAATTGTCTCTATGTAGCCTTTGGTAAATTGTCTACATATTCCTTGTGCCCTTTTTTTATTAAGTTATTAATATTTTTCTTGTTAAAATACTAGTTTGCTTATGCTAAGTGAAGTCAGTCAATCACAAAAGGATAAGTATTGCATGAGTCCCCTGAGGTAAGTAGAAACAGTATGGTGGGTATAAAAGAGAAGACTCCTATACCATAACAATTGGTCTAAGATGTAGGGTAAGGGGAGGAGGGAGGACCAAACCCAGGGAGGTTCACGTTGGGTTCAAAACAGTAATGGGAGAAGGATGAGGGAGTGGAAGGGATAGGGAGATAAAAGGGAGTTCAAAAGTGAAAGGATAACAGAGGGAGCTGGGCACTAATCTGCCCAAGGGAGTACTGGTCTTGTCTCCATAGAAACCAGAGTGGGCAAGCAGTTCCTACCATAAAGAACCCAGCCATGAGGACAGCATGGATGCATGGGAGGATGCAAGAAAAGAGAGAGCTACAGAGCCGGATTCTATCAGAGTCAGATGAACCCCATCTAGAAGTGGTGGTGGCAGAGAATAGGTTGGGGGAGGGGCCAAGATCCCACAACCACAGGAACAAAGATAAGAAGGGAGGAAGAGGAAGAGAGCTGGTCCAGTTCCCACGCCAACACATGATGCTTAGAGGAATAGATCCCTCTGGAGAACCAATGCGCCACAGAAATGATTGAGCAAACAACAGGATAGGGCATACTGCTCCCTACTGAAGCAGACAGTGTTACAGGGCACTTCGGGAGTCACATGGTGGGGAAGCATTGTGGACTGATCCTCCTACACCCCCCCACAAATGAACCAAATCAAGAAGGGAGTACTCCTGGTCAGAGAGTCAGGAGTAAATAATGACAGGTCTGATGATTCCTGGGGGCACGAGAGAGGAAAGGAGAAGGGGGTTTGTACAAACACATGGACAGGGGAGGGAGAGCAACAAATGGTCCAGAATCGTTGGAAAGGAGGGACTGGGAGGCCTGGTTAGGATTAAGCAAGGACAATGAATCTGTGAGGAAATACTGAAATGCCAATGAAGGTGGAACATGATGGTGGGACGGGAGGGAATGGAAGGAAATAGAGGGAAGAGGCAAAGGGCAAAGAAGGCAAAGGGCACTTGCAGAGGTCTAAACCTAGGTATGTTCTTACATAAATATAACTATGTATTATAGTGTGGGAATAAATTTAAGAACATATCTATAGACCAAATACTAGGGTAGCATGTGGACCTTGGGCCCTCACTCTGGTGCTCCCTCAATGCAAGAACATTTTGTTCTATGACTCTGGTGTTCCTCAAGGCTCACTGGCCCAATACGATGACTGAAGTAAAATGGGTACACAAGCAAATATGGTGAAGAAAGCTGATGGTGCCCAGTCATCAAAGGATATATCATCTGGGGTCTTAAAAGCCTGAAGATAAACAATAGACCATTTACTTGAGAAGAGACCACACCCACACAGAAGCCCAACAGCCAGCGTGACCACAACAGCCAGCGGTGGTGAAAGGTGTAGGCAACAGACATCAAACAGGAGGAAAAAAACACATCACTGTGTGCACACATCCCCAAGGTGCCCACTGAGGACATGTGGGAGCATGAGCAAGAGTGGTGAAGAAAGCTGATGGTGCCCAGCTATCAAAGATATAGCATCTGGGGTCTTAAAGGGTTGAACATAAAGAAGCAGTCATCTAGCTCAGGAGCAACAAAATCTACCATAAAAGAAGCTCACTTGCCTGTGCGATCATGAGGTGCTGAAACAATCAGGTATCAGGCATCAAAGAACAAAAATCAAAATCAGTGGACCAATTGACTCCCGATATCACTGAAAGATACAGAGACAAATAGAGTAGAAGAAACGATGGTGCCCAGCAACCAAGTGATTGAATGTCTGGAGTCTCAAAGACTTGAAGATAATTGAGTCGCCATTCAGCGCAGAAACAGCAAAGCCCACATGGAAGAAGCACACCAGCAAGTGTGATCAAGAGAGGCCAAAGGGAGCAGGTACTGAGCATTAAAGGACAAGAATCACATCATTACAAAGGAGGAGGAGAGCAGGGTGGGGACCTAAGGCCCACTGGTGGGTAATTGGTCACCCTTTACAGGGGAGTCACGGGAAGGAGACAGACCAGTAAAGGTGCAGCCCGGCAGTGATAATGCATACAAGTTTCCTCTAGTTCCTGAAGCCTTACTCCCCTCAACATCATGGTCCCAACTCTACCTTACAAATCCAGATGGACTGGAGAAGGTACACTAGTGGAGAGGGGAGCTGGAGATATGGGGGAATTAGGATGGATGAGCCCCTTTGGGCTGGTGGTTACATTGGAACTACTGGATAGGTGGAGAGAAGGTGGGGTAGAAAGACAGTACCAACAGCAAGGATCTACACATGGCCTCCTATCTGGAGGAGGGACATTAAAGGAGTGGGCTGAGGGAGGTGTCGAACAGTGTATGATATGACAGAACAATAATAATTTATAAAGTATTGAGGGTTAATGGGAAAGGGAGAGCAGGGGAAGAGGGAAAAGAATGGAAAAGCCGATACCAAGGGTTCAAGGGAAAAGGCGGATGTTTGGAGAATGATGACATCAGTGGACACGCGAAGGTGCTTGGCACAGTATGTTTATTTATGTATTGTATGAGCCCTTAATAAAATGATTTGTAATTTAAAAAATTAAAAAAAATTAAATAAAAATAAAAATATTTTAGATAAAAAAATACTAGTTTGCTATAGATTTTGGAGATTAGCCCTGTATCTGCTAAATTATTATTGAATATTTTCCACAGTCTGTGAGTACTTTGTATATTCTATTAATGAAGACTTTTGATGTGCATAAGTGTCATATTTTTAGTATATCTCAGTTCTTCATTTCATTTCTGTAAGGTGGATGGTTTTCATTGTGTTCAATAGTGTGTTTATGCCTTGTGTCAGGATCCTTAATTTTGTGCCTATATTTTTCTTTTTTTTTTTTTTTGTGCCTATATTTTTCACTGATGGTCTTAATAAGTCTGTTATTTATATTTGGGTCTTTGATCCAGCTTGAGCTTGCTTTTGTGCATGGTATGAGGAATGGGTACTGTTTAGATGGAGGTTCAGTTTTTTCAGCACTGTTTGTTGAAAAGTATATCTGCTTCCCATTGAGTGTACTTTAGTCCTTTATCAAAACTTATGTGTGTCTAAGTACTTGGTTATAGTTCTGGGTTCTCAGTTTGAATCCATGGGTCATTCTTATCTGCAGTTGTACCAGTATGAGGCTCTCTGATTCCTGTGGCTATACATATCAGAGATAGGCTTTAAAGTCTGGGAGTGGAAGGTCACCTACTTTGTTTTTATTTTTGAATAGTTTTATTTATCCTGGATTTTTTCCTTTCTATATAAAATCAATGATTAGCTTTCCCATATCATTGAAAAAATTGTGGTGGGGTTTGGATCTGAAATGTGTTGAATTTGTATTTTTGTAATATTGGCATTTTCACAATGCTCACTCTGCCTAGCCAGGAATGTGGTGACTTGTTTCTTTTGTGTAAGCTCCTTTTGAGTTTGTGAAAGAGTATTTTGTGATTTTTCTTGAATAAATCTTTGTTTCCTGGGAAGATTTATTCCTAAAATATGCTGTGTTTATGTAGCTATTCTAAATAGTATTGTTCTTTTGATATATATAGTTTCAATATCACTATCCTTAATATGCAGGAATCTGTATTCTGCATGTTGATCTTATGGTGTTGTTCTCCTGTCAAAGTTTTCAATTAGCCTGAGTAATTATTTAATTGAATCTCGGTGACTTTCTATATGTAGGACTATGTCATGTTATAATAAGGGATCTGCTTGTATGTGCTATTCTAGGCTACTTGGTATCATTTTGTAGATGACTGCTAACTGCAACATGAAAGACATGAGGATTTTTGCTCAGGTGAAGCTTTACAGCCTCCCAGCCCCTCGGGAGCGGTTCCATCGGCTTCTTTGTGGTTGCTGTGAGGCTAAACCCGCTTGACGGAAGAGAGGTTGGGGATTCGAGGGATATTCGTCTTTCCTAACCCTGCCCCAATATAACGGATAGCATCTGCTTCTGCACTTCACCACGTTGCAACCTAAAGAATGGTTCATAGGTGTATTTTACTTTCAGAGTGTGGGGGTAACTTGTTTTGGCAAAAATGAAAAAGATCTTTTTTTTTTTAATCTGAGAAGGTCCCGCATTTGCAGTGGGTAAGTCTAAAATAACATGGGGTCACATTTTACTTTTAATCTTTACAAAAGAGACCCATTGCCTCATTCAAGAGGGCAAATATCTATTTGTAATAAAAGAACACTGTGAAAGTAAAATTTTAATGCTCTTTATATTACATTCTCAAAGTCATGTAATAGTTTTTTTTGGTTGTTGTTTTTGTTTTACACTATCTATCTCTAAGAACAACAAAAGGAAGTCATAATATTTTAATATTTGGTGTTCAAATTCTTCTTGAGCCTCTTCTAGGTTTGTGTGAAGTAGGGAAATTCTTAAGCTTTTTGAATTTCCACTTTCTCTGTGAAATTCTGAAATGGATTTCAAATCACAGCTACCTCTTGTGACGTGATAGCGTAGCTGGAATAGAGTAAGTGCTAACCTATAAGATAGTAACTCAAACCCTCTCCTGCGAATGAGTTAGCAGTTAGAGGCTCTCTTTGAAGAAAGATGGACTATCTACTCCCCCAAAGATTTGCAGCCTCAGAAACGCTGTCTAAGGTCTCTCTATTAGAATCAACTCAGGGATGGTGGAGATTTATATAGACTGATCTTTCTTTTGTGAAACTCCTGGTGCCCTTGCACCAACAAACTTTCAGTTAACTGGCAAGTGCTTAGCCATTTGGCAACTAGGAAGTCCTCATAAATAGTAGTTTTCTATAAAAAGGAAAGTATCTCTAGAATTAAAAAGATTATTCAAATGCACACGTTGGAGCTGCAAGGAGAAAGAGAAGCAATGCTTTATAAAATAAATTATCTTCTAATTATTTTCTTCTCACTTTTCTCCTCCTTCCCCACATGGTCCCCACTTCCTCATTCTCCCTCTTCCCCACTCCCCTGCCAGCTCAACTCTGCTTTCCCAGAGTGTACCACCCTCTCCCTTCTCCTCCCCATTCTTGCTCCCATCAAGCACCGTGGGCAAAACTTGTGAGTAACTAGTAGGCACCTGGTTGTCAGCACTTTCTTCCTCAGCTTAAAAAGAAAATCTATATTACCCCACTTTCCCAGTGCCTCTGTAATTAGACAACTACCTTCTAAGGTCCAGGTTAGAGGAGCAAACCTTCAGTCAATCCTGGGAGAAAGATGTGGCAGTCTTCATACTGCGAGTCAAAATCAATTCCGTGGCAGTGGGTTTTCGGTGGGTAGTGCCCAGAAAAACATATGCGCCTAGATTTTTTTTCTTGTAAATGGCTTAACAATGACCTGATGCCCTTTTTTTCCTGATGATAAAGGCTGTGATAGAATAAGAAATCTAGAAAAGCAAAATCAAAATATGACAATTACCAAGTGTAATGAAGTACAGTGTAGTTATTACTATTATCACTTCCTAAGTGTATGTCTAACAATAACATTATTTTTTTTTCAAAAAGGATAGTATAACCATTATCTTTGTCCCAGTGTCTACCTCTGTCCCTTTAGATCTCCCATGAAATCATCTCAGGTCTTCATAGTGTATGTGCATGTGATACTCCGAGGAAAGATTAGAGTCCAATTTCTCCACTCCTAATCTGAGCATTGGTAACACCAATACGATATACCAGGCTGCTCAAAATTATGGGCATCATAACTTGAAGTACACATTAGTAAAATGCAAAAAAAAATGCATCCTGTAAATTCCAAGTTATCATATACCAATTACTTGCTGTTTATTGCTTGTTTTTATATTTTTAAAGAAGATTCCTGGGGAAAGTTGGATCCAGAAGGTCTAATTTTTCACACCTTATTTCAGTGGAAATTAAGACTTTGACTCCATTCTTCACGCCTTTATTTGAAAGAAGAGGGTAAGAAAGAAGAAAACAGTGATAAAAATCTATTTGTCCTGATTTTTTGCAGTAGACCTTTGGGAGTGAACATGGAGCCAGGAGTAATCCATTTCCTCCACCCGCAAAGAGCATTTGAATTTCTCTTCCAAAACTGGCTACAACTCTGTGATTTCATTATTTTTCCAAAATTCTAAGGTTCCTCCCTTGTGAATTTTGGCCTCCTCTGAAATGTGTAATGTCAGTTAATTTCTTGTAAAGTTTGTAAAGAGGGTAAAGTTTATTTCATTGGATGCAGACTATTTTCTCATCCATGAAAACAAACAAGCAAACAAAAAAATGTAAGAAAAAATATCCTTAAATTAAAACTCCAATTATTTATCAAAGTTCTTAATTTCACCTTTTGTTTTGTTTCAGTTGTTCTAGTCGGGAGAACTAGAATCCTAGATCAAGTTTAAATTGCTCTTCCTTCCACCTCCTTTCTCCTCCCTATTTATTTCAATAAAAGACATACTCCCAAACAAACAAAACCAAACAAAAACAGCATCAATGATAACAGGTCTTAGAACTCCAATCTTGCTGAAAGTTATGTCAAAATTCCCTTCCTTTCAGTTCTCTTTTCCTGTTGGTGGAAAACATTTCCTCATGTTTGCACTTAAAGATTATCTAACAGAAAAGCATATGTTACTGGTTTAAATTTGGAAAACTCTCCAGATATCTGCTCATAAGAACATATAAGATTGTTTTGTTTTCCTCCATCCCCTCCCTGTAAACCATTTTATTGAGAACTAATAAAAATATCATATCATTCCATGGTTCAATCATCTCAAGCAATATTGTACAATTGTTGCCACAACCGGTTTCAAAACATTCTCTTTCATTTTGAACTCCTTGTTGTCTGCTCCCTTCCCCCGCTGTACCCTCCTCCAACACTCAGGCACCCTTAGTTTACTTGCTGTCTCTATAGATTCATCAATCCTGGGATTCATGTACCTAAAAACAGAAAAACATATAGCAAATATTCAAGAGGGTTACCCCCAATGACAAAGTATAGCTGAGATAAAGCCTGTGATGAAAAACAAAACAAAAAAAATACAAAAAGTGCTTAAAAATAGACTACGCCCAATGTTCATCAGAGAGGGGATCAAGTGAAGTTTTAAATGTTCAGGTCAGGTTTACCATGTCACTCTCTTCAGTGCTCTCTGTTCCCCATTTCTTCACATCACTCTACTGTGGATAGAGGGAGGTCACTGGAGATTTATTTGTCTAACCTTTTAAATAAAATATATAAATTTATAAAACATTCCCCTCTCGAGTGCCAAGGATATACTTTGGGGCTAGGATGTGGAACCCCCATCTGACTCAACCGGGGGACACTCCCAGATGTCAACGATCAGACTTTGAACTATTTACAGGTTTTTCTTTTGATCTTCTTATTCACTTATTTATTTATTAATACATTTTTCCAGACATTGGTTTTTGTTGCTGTTGTTG
Source organism: Nesogale talazaci (assembly GCA_004026705.1). Taxonomy (NCBI): domain Eukaryota; kingdom Metazoa; phylum Chordata; class Mammalia; order Afrosoricida; family Tenrecidae; genus Nesogale; species Nesogale talazaci. The sequence continues at coordinate 109,111 of PVJH01000488.1, read as the reverse complement.
TTGTCATCCTTTGGATTCTTTTGTCGCTTCTTCTGGCGATAACCTGCTTGTTTTTTGTACATACCATTATCTCTGCAAGTCTAACTAGATAAGATAGGCTGGGTGAATAGTCTGGAGGAGAAAACCACTGAACTTAAGGTTTTGGGGGATCATGGGAGAAGAGGTGGCGGGGAAAAGGAGGTTGTGTTTACTAGCCCAGGGAAAAGGGAACAAGAGATCCCAAATAAGAGGCAAGGTGGATGTGAGAAGCCTGATAGGGATTGATCAAGAGTAATGTATCAGAGAGAAAATATTGAAACCCAAAAGTAGGATGAGCATGATGGTGGGATAAGAGGAAAGTTAAAGGAAATAAAGCACTGGGGGTAAGGGGTGTTTGTAGAGGTCTAAACACAGGCATGTACAATGTTGAACATTTTGTATAAGACTATGGGGAAATAGATCAACATGCATATACTTATAGGGTTAGAATTAGGACAGCAGATGGGCATTGGACCTCCATTCAAATACTTCCTTAATGCAAGAACACTTTGTTCTATTAAATTGACATTCCATGATGCTCACCTTCCCAACACGATCACTGAAGACAAGGCTGTGCCTAAGTAAATTGGTGAAGAAAGCTGATGGTGCCAGGCTATCAAAAGTTGTAGCATCTGGGGTCTTAAAGACTTGACATTAAACAACCAGCCATCTCACTCAGAAGCAATAAAGCCCACATGGAAGAAGCACACCAGCTTTTATGACAACGATGTGTGAAAGGGATCAGTTATCACGCTTCAAACAACTAAAAAGCATAACATTGCATTCTCACCTTCCTGATATGATTGCTGACGACAAATGTGTACATAAGCAAATGTGGTGAGGTAAGCTGCTGGTGCCCAATTATCAAAAGATAGAGCATCTTAGATCTTAAAGGTTTGTAAGTAAACAAGTGGCCATCTAGCCCAGAAGAAATCAAGACCACATGGACGAAGCACATCAGTTTGGGTGACCACGAGGTGTTGAAGGGGTCCAGTGTCAGGCATCAAAGAACAAAAAATTATATCATTATAAATGAGGGGGAGTACAGATTTGGGACCCAAAACCCATCAATAGGTGCAGCAACATCCCTTTATAGAGGGGTTTCAGGGAGGAGATGAGTCAGTCAAGGTACAGTGTAGCAACTATGAGATATGCAACTTTTCTCTAGCTCTTAAATGCTTCCTCCCATCCACAATCATGATCCCAATTCTACCTTCTAAATCCAATTAGACCAGGGGAAGTACACTGGAGGTGGAAACATGGGGAATTCAGGACAGATGATCCCTCAGGACTAGTGCTGAGAGTGGTGATACCTGGAGGCTGGAGGGAAGATGGAATAGAAAGGGGAAACTAATTTTAGGAATCTACATATGACCTCCTCCTTGGGGTATGGACAACAGGGAAGTGGGTGAAGAGACAAAATAATCACAATTTGTAAATTATTAGGGGTTCATGGAAGAGGGGGAGTGGTGAGTGAGGGGAAATATGGGGAGCTGATACCAGGGGCCTAAGTAGAAGGAGGATGTTTGAAGAATGATGAGGGAAACAGATGTGCAAATGTGGTCTGTATGAAATTGATTTATATATTGATCATGAAAATAGTTCCCAATAAAATGGTTTATTTTAAAAAATACATATAAAACAAACAAGCAAACAAACAAAATATCCCCCTCTTTGGTTGTTCCTGGAAATCATGTTTAGCTTTCTTAACAGTAGAAATCAGTTTAGCTACAAGAACACAAACATAAATAAGTGAGTCTATTCATATCTACTAACTGAAAGTTTCGAACCCACCAGCTGCTCCAAGGGAAAAAGATCAAGCAGTCAGATCTCCAGGCTTGGAAACCTGTGAAGCAGTTCTGCTGGGTCCTGTGGGGTCACTGGGAGGCTGGAGGACCAGATGGCAGTGCATTCTCAGCACAGATATTGCAGGGAGTTAGATGCCATCAAGGGAACTTTCTGTGGCAAGCATTAAATAGCAGAGAAAAATCAGATCATGTATGAGATACTTAATAACAAAAAATATTTGTATATAATATTTGTAAGGTGAGCATGATAATCATTACATGATGGAAACAGAAGATAGCATTTGTGTGATTTGTGATGGTTAAATGGGAAGTTTTGGTGTCTAAATAAAAATATCAGAATCTGAGCCATTTTTTCTCAAATGCTTTCCTTGGTAGTGCTATTTTCTTTTGAGACATGCACAGAACAGCCACAGAGTAAAAGATAATTTTCACAAATTTCGACAGAGGAACTAAACTTTATTTTATAAAATATCTTATAGATGATCATAAACTTATTTTCATGTTTGTAATGTCAACCAAGTAAAAATTAAATACTCTGTAGAGTAACCATGATCATACATTCAAAGTTCAATCAATATGACCCCCTTTGTTCTTTTCTGATAATCTTTTTTTTCCCCATATATGGGTCAAGAAATCCTGCTTTACAGGCAGAATTTAATCTGGAGATAAAAGGTGTTCTGGAGAAAAATGTATGCGGTGTTGATGCACAGGGAAATTGCAATATTGTTTTTGTAGTGAAAGAAAAGGAGAAAATCATTATCAATCTTCCTGATGACGAAATACACCCTCAATTTTCAAGGAAAGCAATATGCTTGCAAATATGCTCCTATTAGGTATAGCCAGCTTGAATAGTCTTCAGAAAAACAAGAAACAGTAGTGTGGGTTGCATATTCATTTGTTATCTGATAGAATACCTGGAACAGAAAAGAGGCGTGGGGGAATTCTTAGATGGAAACAGTCTTAGTGGCTCCATTGTGGTGTCCACAGAGTTGCTGTGGCTTGGAAATGACTCAGCAGCACCTCACATGTCTTCTCCGCATTCCCTCAGCATGGCCTTTTCCTTAAAGAAGTCAGTAGATCGAAATCCCAAGTTTGAATTTAGTTCAAAGGGACTACTAAAAATGAGAATATTTCTTTGACCTAAATATCTTTCTGTTTTTCATCGATCAATGCTGGATATATCTTAATTATTGTCAAGCTAGCATTAGCTAAATAGATGACTTTGTTAAGTAATTAAAAAAGATCATCCATTTATTGGAGGAATTTTTTTCCACATAAAAGCCAGCAGTAATAGCCTCTTAGTTACCCAAATTTCTTTTTGAAAACATATTCATTCTCATACTTGAAACCTAGTTCAAGCTTAATCAAAACTGGAAAGACAGAAAACAACTCAATGACTAGACCTCCAATAAATGAAACACATATGTATGTCAGACTTTTCCTCCAGAAGCATGAAAGGAGAACTTATTGATTAGGAAACAATATCTGATAGGGGACTAATGTCTAAAATTTATTTCAAAAATTCAATACCTCAAAAAATTAAAAAGACAAAGCAAATAGAAAATGAATAAAGAACACGAGCAAACACTGCACCAAAGGAGAGTCCCAGGTGCTCAACAAATAAGTGAAGAAATGCATGTGATATCAGTCACTAGAAAAATCAGAGCATGGTATCATGTCGCCCCAGCAAGAATATTAATGCTACAAAGGAAAAAAACCAAAATACCTTAGAGAAAGATGTGGGGCCCCAGGTGATTTCGTTCAGCTACACAAGTGAGAAGGAGAAAACCACTCCACCTTGTCTAAGGATGATTCCTGTCAGGCCGAGGTCACTCACGCTTCACAGTCTACTCTTTGTGTATTATATTGGGCTGCCAACCAACCCTTCTATGGTTTACCATCTCACACATCTTTCTCTCAATCTGGCCGGGGTTCTCCTCAACTCAGTCTTGGCCACTCAAGCTAGGTGAAATGGCTCCCGGCACAAAGCTTGGGAATTCACGAGCACCTGCCTCCACTTGAACTGGTCCCTTCACATACGCTTATCAACCCTAGACCCCAAGAGGGGGAGGGATGTCATGTTCTTATACTCAGGAGTCTGCAAACTTTCCTTTTCTCTTTCTATCCTAGCCTCTGTGGATCATGTTCACGCATGCCAATGATATACAAAATTGGTCTTTTTGACGGCCGTGTTTCCTCTTCTTCTACTCAATAAATGTCCCCAGATCGTTACCCCCTAAGAAGACCAGTCTACTTTAGGACTCCCTTGAAACCTCACTATGTATTGTATTGTAGTTATAGGTGCCTTCAAATCAGGTCTGACTCAAAGGTACTCTAAGTACCATAGAAGGAGTCACCTCCCAGCTCTGCACCAAAGTCACAATCATTGTTGTGTCTGAGCCAATTATTGCAGCCATTGTGTCAATACAGCTGACTGATGGTCTTCCTTGTTTTTCACAACCCTTCTCTTTACCAAGGAACATGTCCTTTTCTAAAGATTGGCCTCTCTCATAATAACATAAGCAAAAGATAAAAATTGAAATCTTTCCATCCTTGCCTCTAAGAAACACTCTGCCTGTACTGTTTTCAAAACAGTTCTGTTTTATTTCACAGCCCGTGCTACTTTCAATATTTTTCTCCACCACAGTTCAAATACATTCATTCTTCTTTAAACTTCCATATTCAATACGCAATTGTCACATGTATATTAGGTGATGAAAAATCCTGGCTTTGGTTGATAGAATGTTAGTCCTCAAGCAATATCCTTGAGTTTTCAACCCTGTAAAGAGATCTTGTGCGGCAGCTTTATCTCAAGTGATGCTTATTTTGTTCTCTTAGCTGCTGCTTGCATGAGTCCTGATCATGGAGCCAAGCAAGACCCAATTCTTCACAAAGTCAATCTTTTCTTGACTTATAATGTTGTTACCTATTGGTCCAGTTATGACAATTTTTTTTATATTGAGTCATAATTCACACTGAAGCTTGCCAACCTTGATCTTCAACTGCAAGGGCTCCATGTCCCTGCTTTTCCCAAGCAAAGCTGTGTCATCTGTGTAGGTCAGGTTGTTACTAAGTCTTCCTCCAATTCTGATGCCATGCTCTTCTTCACATCAACCACCTGCCCTGGTGCCTTGCTCCACATAAAGTTTGGAAAAGTATCCTGTGAAGATACTGCTCTGTCTTACACCTTTCCTGATTATAAACCACTCATTGGTCTTTTGTTCTGTTTACCTACCTGACTCTGGAGCTAGGTAAAAGCTCTTTATGAGCACAAGGAAGTGTTCTGGATTCTTCTCAAGAATGCCCATTGTTTTTTTTGATCCACACAGTCAAATACTTTGGCATAGTCAATAAAACACAAATAAACATCTTTCTTGTTTTCTGGGCTTTTAGCCAAAATCCATTTGACATCACCTGTGGGATATCTTGCTGTACTTCCTCTTCTCAATTCAGCCTGAACCTCTGGGAGTTTTCTGTCCTTATAGTGCTGGAGCCATCATCGAATGATCTTCAGTAAAAATTGCTAACTAGTTGTTATATCGGTGACTTTGCTACATAGTTTGACTATTTTGTTGAATCCTCTTTCTTTGGAATAGTTACAAATATGGATCTCTTTCAGTCAGTAGGTCACGTAGCTATCTTGTAGATTTCATGGCACAGTCTTGTGAGTGCTTCCAGTGTGTCATCATGTAATTGATAATATACCATCAGATTTCAATTGGTATACCATAAATTCCTGCTGCCTTCTTTTTGATAATGGTGTCTGTGCAGGGCAAACTTCTCCCTTGTTCTATTCCAAGAAGTCTTGACATTCCTGGTATTGCTTGATTACCTAAGTGCCCAGACCAACATTAGACTTTCTCTCCTCATTGTTATAGAGCCTTGAGTATTCATGCCTCATGTGTATATTCAAGGCTAGAAAAATAGGTTGTAGGGAATCGACTTTTAAAAGAGCAAGACAGCACATTTTTTCTTTCATTCTTCCTCATAGACGTTGTTTATATCTCAGAACTTTGTGTTGAGTCCTTTTTACCTCTACAGAAAGTTGTGGAGGAAGCATTCGGTTGCACTGGGCTGGTCCAGCCTCTATAGTTGAGTCTCTCTATAAGGTTTCCAGTACGCTAATTCCTCTAAAGTAGGTAGCCTTGGCTTTCTTCATACTCTACTCTCAGTTCTGCTGAAGCCTATAAGTTTGGGTGAATCTGCTGGTCTTGGAAAATGCTAGGGACATCACATCCAGCATCACATAAATGCACAAGCCACCACAGAACGCCAAACTGGCAGACAAGTGGTGGTTGCAGCTCAATGAAAAGGAGACCAAAAGCCTCCCAAGTCACATGGTGAAATGCGAAGAAAAGGTTGTCTTACTTGGGTCCAACACCAGTGTGCATGGAAGCAGCAGTCAAGAGAACAAAAGGCGTATTCCATTGGATAGAACTTCAGCACCTCATCTTTAAGGCTTTGAAGAGCAAAGATGTTATTCTGAGCACTAGAGTGTATTTGACTGAAGCTATCACATTGTCAGTGGCACCATATGCATGTGGACATGGTACTCTGAGTAAGGAAAACCGAGGAGGAAGGGATGCATGTGAATCGTGGTGCCGGTAAAGAATAGTGAAAGCACCGTGACATGCCTAGAGAACCGAGAGAGCCCCCTTGGAAGAAGAGCAACCCAAACGCTCTGCCGAGGAAGCAATGTCTACAGTACTTTGGACACGTTATCAGGAGATACTGTGCCTAGAAAAGAGCATCATGCTTAGGAGAGTGGAGGGTTAGCTAAAAAGAGAAAGTTCCTCCAGGAGATGGATTGACAAGGGTATCCAACACTGGGGCAATTGTGAGATGGCTCGGGACCAGGCACTGCTGGGTTCTGTTGTATGCAGGGTCGCTATGGATTGGAACCAATGGTTTGACAACTCAGAGCATCAAAGTTCAGGCCAAAAAGACAGGGAAAGTGAGGAAAAATGTCAAGTTGAAGTTTGCACAGTGCTTGCCAGCTATATTTTAATATTTCAGTTTTTTCAATTCATCCAAGAATAAAACCATATCAAAAATGGTCAATGTTGTAGACAAATCCTACTCTTCAATAGATAATACTTTCAGTATCTCCAAGAGTCTACATTCACATTTTTAAGAAGACAAACCATACTCTAACCAGACTGTGACCTCTGAGTGACACAGATAATTCAGAACTCAGTTGCTAATGGCCACTGAAGAGAGGCCTGTGAAGAAAGGCCTCGTAATTTGCTTTGGAAGAATGCAGGCATGAAAACTCCATGGGGTTCTACTTTGAAATACTGGCTTGCCATGAGTTTGAATTGACTTAGAGGGAATTTTTTTGCACCCTCCTCATTTCTTTTATACCTCTAATATAATGGGCATTCACCACAAATGCAGTGTTTTTTTTTTAAAGCTATGTATTTAAAAAATTTAAAAGCAACATTATCATTTTCATTGTATTCTGCATTAGAGGTAATACATTTGTCAAACTGTGATTCTATTCTTGGAAACAGTTTTCAAATTCATCTGTTTGGATGGCTTTATATTTCACTTCTTCTACATCATCAAATCTCTGTCATTTTATGTCCCACTTTGTCTGTGGAAATAGAAAGAAGTCACATGTAGTTAAGTCAGGTGAGAAATGTATGTGAGGCAAGAGAGGCATGCTGTTTTTTGCTACAAACTGGAGCACTAAGTTGGTGGTGTGAACAGGTGCACTGCCACGCTGGCAAAACCAGTCCATGCCTGTCCCAAACCATGCAATCTTTTCAGAACCTCTAAACAGAAAGTTTGATTAACAGTCTGACCTTGTGGAATGAACTCCACATATAGTAGTCCTCTCATATTAAAAAAAATAAATGAGCATTGTCTTGATCTGTGATTTCACTTGATGAGCTTTCTTGGGTTGAGGTAAGGATGGTACCTTCCACTGGCTTTATTAATGTTTTCCTTCAGGGTGATGAGAATAGCACCAGGTCTCATCACCAGTAATGAATGAATGACCTTGGGAAAAAAGTCAGATTCACATAGGAACTAATATTTCAAAGCGCAACATGTTTCCAGTCAATATTCCTTTTGCTAGTCTGTCAGAATCCGAGGCACACATTTCTTGTGACCGTTCTCATTCCCAAATCTTATCTTGAAGTTCACTGAACTATGTTCTAAGAGTGCAGATAATGTTCCCATCTTTCCAATGGTCTGTCGCCTGCCTGTGAGCAAAAGTGCACACATTTTATCGACATTTTCATCTGTTCTGTAAGTTGACAGATGTCCAGAATGAGATAGGTCATCTATCACATTTCACCTTTTTTGAAATGAGAAAACCACTTGTATCCCTGAGTTTTCCCCACAGTGCTGTCCTTGTAGGCTGTGTTCAACGTCACTACAGTGTCTGTGGTATTTTTCCTGAGCAGGAAATAAAATCTCACAGTTGCACACTGCTCTCTTAAATTGGCCATTCCAAAAAAACGAGTTTCAAAAGAAACTGTTTTTAGCAGAAAATTCAGTGAGATTAGAGAAAACTTTCCTAAGTGACATCACAAGGTACACTAACTCAGAGACAGTGGCTGGATACTCGTCTAGCGGGAAAAGTGCGTGTTATGAAAACTACACCCAGCAAAGCTACTTTCTGTTTTTTTGGGGGGTAACCCCCTTATAGTCTATTATTTAATTGTCTCCTTCTCCTCATTTAATTAGGCATTTTCAGCATTTCTAAATGGTCATTTTAACCAACACTTTTATTGGTTGTCTTGTAGGTAAATTTATCCTTATTTTCTTATATCCCATAATGTTAATGCATGGTATCTTTACATATCTTTATATTCAAGTTTTAGATAATTAACTATATTTTGATTTTAAGTAGAGGATTGCAACTAATAAAATCCCATGGAACTTTCCTTCTCTGCCCACTGAGTTTATATGATGGAAAAATGACCAGAAGACACCTCACAACTTTCTCAAGTTTTTTTCTCAATGAAGATGCATTTCATGTGCCAAGGTCAAATATGTATGATACAGAGCCAAGAACTGTTGATAAGTTGTAGCAAGATGCACTTCAGCTAAAACCAGAAAAATAAAAGTTATTTAAGAGTGAGGTATATTATCATCGAGGATAAAGAAGTACAGGTTGTCGAAAAGCAAAAGCAAACAACAAAAAAAACCCCAATGCTATTGTTGCATGATTTAATTTATGCTCAGATTAGAGTTGAGAGAATAAACTGAATGGCTCCTCAAGTTTGTTTTAAGGCCTGCGGTTCTATGGTCATGTTTCATCTATTTATGACTCCTTTCATAACTTATGAGTACATTTTAGAAAAAGTAATTTTCTTCTATATAACTAAGGGACCTTACAAGTTGCTAATATTATGATTTAATATAGATTTTATGTTGAAATAATTGTGTTCTTTTTGATAAGTCCTTTTTGAGTATTAATTTATAAAAGAAAATAAACTATCATCTCTCTCTAAGCTTATAAAGCATTCATGAAAAGAAGTAACATTAAAGAATTATTAAAGAATACATATTGAAATTAAACACAGTTCTTCCAAAATTACACACCAAAGAATTTCACAAACTTGAGCATTACAAAAGAAAAGTCAGGAATAGAATGTAATCATTTGATAGTATTTAAAATAATTCCCATTTTAAATAATAGGCTAGATGAAACCGTCAAATAGCATTGTACGCACCCCAGTGGGAAGATTTTCTATAATTCAGCTGTAAGATTAGATATAAATGGAGCTATTACCATGGTAACTATTTTGGAGGCTAATAAAAATGTAACAAATATGGACTAAAATATACCTACAAAACCCCCACCCAGACAATAAGTCAAGTTTTCATTTCTTAGTGAAAAAGTCATTGAAAATACCAAACATTCTCACATAGATTCCTTTGTTGTAGAGAACACTTGTTTTTCAACTGGTTTCTTCTTTTTGTAGAATGTAAAGCTTCCCTTCAGGGTAAACGTAGGACTTATCCTGTTGCATAAAGAATGGAGAGGGTTTAGTGAAAGTGAAATACAGAATTCCCACAGTTTCAAAATGCAGTTTTCTTCCCCAGCTAAGCATAAATCATAGTTCATAAACAAGTTATCTTGTTTCCTCCATTTTTTTATGCAGGAAGGAGGACTATAGTGCAGAACTGTAATTCATAATTGTTGATAAACAAAAATAGTTTATATTTTTCATGAAAGAATCTTTGGGAAGTATTACATGTGTATGAATGTTATATCTATATGTTTGGAAGGAAAATATATTTATTTATATTATTACTGAAAATTTTAAGGTTAATTTTCAAACGGAGGAGTAAATAGCAGTACATATTTGAATTTGCAGTGAATGCAAAATTTAATAGGTAGTTGCAAGAACAAAAAATTTACTCTTCCCAGTACAGTGGATTAATGTATTACAACAAAAAAACTAGTGTAGTTTTCTATTCCAACTCATGGAAAACCCATATTTTAGACAGTCAAGTTGCAATATTAATGGAAACAAACTTCCAGTCCTTTCCTTCTGCAGCACCATTGAGTGGGTACGAACAATCAACATTTAGGTTAACTGATGAACACTGATGAATTAACTGATGAGTTAACTGTGTGTGTCACTAAGGGATCTTATGATGTCAGAGATGCTGATTAATATTGATTCATGAATTTCATATTCTGGATATGTCAAAAGGAAAAAAGGTTATACATAAAATAAGTAATTTTTCAGAAATTAAAGTAATAGTCATTGAAGAGTAAATGTCCCTATTCTTCAACTCTGCCAAATCATGGACTTAAAGACCCAAATTATCCAACATTTTGAAAGCATTTCAACACTCTTTGCATTATCTATAAAAGTTTCTTTGCACTAAGGATATGATGCTTGACCAAGCTATGTATGTGAAACAATATATATCACAATTCATATAGAAACAGATTCATCGTATGGATTTTGTGAATCATGAATAATTTCTGGGTTACCCAAACACAATGAAAGGGAAAAGTTTAAGAGTATTTCATATCACAAAATTGGTGCAAAAAAGCCTGAAAAGCAATATGTTAGACCAACTGACACATAACAAGCAAAGATAAGCTCAATCTTAGCACAAATAATGAAGCTGGGAAATTGTATATGGAAAAGTCATGTAATAACAGATATGCAATTACATAAAGGAAAAATAGTGTCGATATTCCCCTTACAATAAAGTGAGTTGGAGAGTGAATGAGTTGCTTAGTCAAAAATCTGTGCAAAATAGAGTCGGAATTTGAACTAAATACACAGAATCACTGTACCAAAAAGAACTGGTCACCATTCTGCCATTTCAGTAAGTGGCATATGAGGAAGAACCAATGATACTGAAGGAAGACGTTCAGGCTACATTGAAAGCACCAGTAATGCACAAGGTTTCCGAAGTTGACAAAACAACAATTGAAATGTTTCAACAATCTGACGAGGCATTGGAAATGCTCACTTATCTGTGCTAGGAAATTTGAAAGACAGTTACTTGGCCAAATGACCGCAAGAGATCCATATGTGTACCCATTCAAAAGAAAGGCGACCCAACAGAATGTTCAAATTAAAACAAAAGAAAACAAAAGTAGCATTATTATTATAGGCAAGTAAAAGCTATTAAATTCAACAACAGTTGTAGTGATACATTTACAGGGAGCTTCCAGAGGTTCAGGCTGGATTCAAAAGAGGATGTGGAACAGGGAATATTATAGCTGATGTTAAGTTAGATTGTGGCTGAAAGCCTTTTGGAACGATGCTTACTTGTGTCTTATCGACTTATCCAAGGTATTCAATTGTGTGGATCATAATGTATAAGCTGTGGATAAACTTGAGAAGAATTCCAGACCACTTGATTGTGTGTTTGTGGAAGTTAGATGTGGATCAAGAAGTAGTTGCACCAACAGAACAAGGGAATACTGCATGATGCAAACACAGGAAATGTGTGCCTAAGATTTGTATTCATTCACCAACCTTGTTCTATTTGTATACTGTGCAAAAATCAGAATAGCTGATTTATATGAAGAAGAAAGAGGCATCAGAATTAAAGGGAGACTTATTAAAAGCCTATAATATGCAGATGACACGTTTGTTTGCTGACAGTGAGGAAGCATTGAAGCACTCTGATAAAGATCAATGATTACAGACTTCACTATGAATTATTACTCAAAGGAAAGAAATTAATATTCTTACAACTGATTCAACAGGTGACAATAATATACATGGATAAAAAGTTGAAGTTGTCATGGACTCTGTCTTGCTTGAATCCACAATCAATGCTCCTGGAAGCTGCAGATAAGAATTCAAAAGACAGCTATTAGGGAAATCTGCTAAACCCTCCTTCGAGTATTAAAAAGCAAGAAAGTTATTTTGAGGGCTAAGGTGCTCCTGCCTCATGCCATGTTATGTTCCACTGCTTCCCATGCATGTGAAAATTGGACATTAAATAAGGAAAACTGAAGAAAAATCAAGGTATTTGAACCATGTGCTAGCGAAAAATATTGAAAGAACCATGGCCTGTTCAAAGGACAAATATGCTGTCTTGGAAGAAATACTACTTGAGTGCTCTTTATAGGTAAGGAAGGCAAGACTTTGGACATCTTATTAGGAGAGCCCAGTCCCGGAGAAGAGCATCATGCTTGGTAAAGAGGAGGGGCACTGAAAATGAAGAGGACTCTCAAGGAGACTGATACTGTGGCTGCACCTAGGGACTCAAGCATTGAAACATTGGTGGGTGTGGCACAGGGCTGTACAGTGTTTCATTCTATATATTCACTCAAGAATCTTTCATTTTTGAAATGGATTAGCTAAATTACTGCATGTTTGTATTGACATTTTAAAGTAAATTAATATTTTAATATGATAAATATAACAGAGATACTACTTATTGTGCAATCCTTGGCAACTTGAATTAAAAGGAAAATGTTGATTTTTCAGTTTTACAGAGTGGTAAAAGCCCTCCATGTTAAAGGAATCTCATAGCACATCTGATAAACACATCTAATGAATTAGCACACACAAGCTGATAATCAAATCAGCTAGTCGGGTGAGAGAGAATTATCACCCATCAAGAATAGCACAATGGCTTCAAGGAAACCATCTGCAGAATGCCACTAAATGATTGGAAAGAGTGAATACCGATAGGGTCTCACATAATATTTAGAGGTATTGTTATTCTTTTGCTGTGCTAAGGGTACCATGATTTGATTAGAAATATTTATCTAAAAGACTTATATTGCAGTATTTCTGGGTGAAATGATGTTGAGGTGTGTATTAAGCAAATAAACACTAAGAAAAGAATGGCTGGCTGAAAAATGAACAAAACTATGGAAAATGGATGAGAGTTTTATCTCAAAGAATTGTTTACAATATTTAGTTCTCAAGTCCACAAAAATTTATTTATAAATGAGTGACCCTTTGTACACTGAGTAGACTTGCTTCATGGGGTTTTCAGAATTGTCAACCTTGTGAAGCAGCTCTGTCCTCAAAGGAGCTCTGGGTGACTTCCAACTGCTACCGATGAATAAACGTCGGTTTCTTTTTTTTAAACAAACGTTGGTTTCTAAGGAGGACAAATAATAAAACTACTACTACTACTAATACATGGGGAGAAAAAAAAGAGAAAACCCAAACAACTTTTTTTGTTTGCTTGTTTGTTCTTTATTTCATCATTTTCTTGTGATAAAACAACCCATATACCATGCCCATTGGGTCAAGCACCTTTGTGCATATGCTGCCATCATCCACTTTAAAACATTTTCTTTAAATTTGAACCTTTGGTACCAGCTCCTAATTTCCCCCCTGCCTTGCTCACCTTCCTTCCCTCATGATCTCTTGATAATTTGTGTGTGTGTGTGTGTGTGTGTGTGTGGCATCACTCCCCTGGTGGGAGTAGGAAGCCCAGTCTTACTCCTGGAGAGTTGCTGCTGGATTTGAACCATCAACCTTGTGGGCCGCAGTCCCACACACAACCACTACACCACTGGGGCTCAGCCAAACCCTTGATAATTTATAAATTATCTTTATTTTCATATTTTACAATAATTACTGTCTCCCATCATCCACATTTCTGTTGTTCATCTCTCAAACAATTTTGCATAGTCTAGAAAGAGAATCTTAGGCTTTACATATTTGTATAACAGTATTAGCATTCACAACTTAGAAGCCAGTCTGCTTAGCCTTTAAGCAGACTCATTATGGTTATCAAAGAAAATAATTTTATATGTTTTTGTATTATCCCCAAACCTTTGCCATTGAGCTATAATGCACACGTGACAGTATATCTCTGCTTAATATTAGACAGTGTTCTATTAGCAGAGGGAATCCACTCAAACCAACCATGTGACTGTTTGCCGTTGAACTGATTTTAAAGCCTGGGAAAACCACGCAATTCATAGCATAGCCACCGCACTTCATGGGCTCTTAAGTGCTGTGACTTTTGGAAGCTGGACCACAGGTTCTTTGCAGACCCAAACCAAACCAAACTCACTGCCACTGAATGAATGACAACCCCTCGAGTCTCTGAGACCTTTGTGTATGGGAATAACAAGCCCCGTCTTTCTCCCAGAGAGCTTCTGGGTTTTTTTTGAACTGCCATTCATGTGGATTGCAGGTCAACACATGACCATGACACCACCAGGGATTTTTTTTTGAGACAACTGTAGGGGATTTTGACTCACCAAATGTTGATTAGTAGCCAAATGCTTCGCCCCCTTGCATGATTCAGGGACAACTATTTTTCTATTTTTTTCTCTTTGCTAATACACAGGGATTCATGATTACTCTTCCCACTCTTGTCAATGTGACTTTTGAAATTTTCCATAATAAAAATAAGCCAAAATAATCCAACAACAATGGATTGTAACAATTCAGTTCAGGCTTGAATCATAACTATAGAATATTTTAAAATCAGTATTTTTCCATCATTTAAAAAATAACTAGGTTCTTTTATACAATCCAACAAGAAAATGAAGGATCTTACCCTTATGAAGAGGTTCTTGAAGATGGGAATGCTACACAAAAAATGATGGGGAATCAGATGGCGATTAGTTGTCAGAAAGAATAATTATCTGGGCTCTTGAGATTTGCTTTAAAACAAGCAGTCATCGAGGTGAGGTGTAAGCTAGTTGTGTACAGGAGAAACACATGAGATTGTGTGATCCAAGAATTGTGAATAATAAATTCAAGACTGGAGGAGAGAACTGAATTGAAGTTTAAATTAGGTTATGATAAGAGTAAAAATCCTTAAATCCTTAAATCCTTTGTCAGGCTGTCAGTTTGTCTTACTGTTGTAGTTTGTGCATTGCTGAGAGGTTGGAAGCTATGTGACTGGTATTTCGAACGTGATTGGGGTCATCCAAAGCCTGCAGGCTTCAGCGAAGCTTTCAGACTAAGAACAGACCACAATGAAGGACTTGTCGCCTCACTTTGGAGGAAGAAGCTGTAAACTTTATGCATACCTTCAAAGCCTAGTCAGAAACTGGATGTCTCATCAAAGCAGAATATTGTCAGAGGTTCTACCAGATGATGGACCGCTTAGGCCCGAGGGTACGCAAAAGGCGACGAAAGAGGGGATGATTTCTTGAAGGGAATTTGATCATGGTGATATGAATGGTGTAAAGCCAGTGTGAGCGGAAGCTTTGAGATCTTCCTTTGCTTATGGGGCACATCAAGGGGCACAACTGCTAACATTTTAATAATTAGAACTTGGAATGTGCTAGATATGAATTTGGGAAAATTGGAAGTAGCTAAAAATGAAATGGAATACATAAAGATGGATATTCTCGGCATTAGGGAGCTGTAATCGACTAGGATTGGCCATTTAGATTAGAAAATTCTATTATTTACTAAAGTGATAATAACACTATCAAGTAGAATGATGTGGCACTAATTGTCAGAAATGACCTTGCTAAATTTATTATGAAAAGCAATGCTGTCTGTGGTAGGCTTTTATTTTATGGCCTTCAATGAAACCCAAACAAAACAACTATTATTCAAATTTGTGCACTAATGACAAAGGCTAGTGGTGAAGATATAGAAGAATTCTACCAATGACTGTGGTGAAGAAAGCTGATGGTGCCCGGCTAACAAAAGATATAGCATCTGGGGTATTAAAGGCTTAAAAAGAAACAAGTGGCCAGAACGAGTAGCTCAAAAGCAAGAGAGCCAATATGTAAGAAGCACATCAGCCTCTGTGGCCATGAAATGTTGAAGGGATCAGGTATCAGGTGTCAAAGAACTAAAAATTACATCATTATAAATGAAGGGGAATACAGGTTGAGAATCCAACCCCCATCCATAGGTAACAGACATCCCCTTAGAAGAGTCACAGAAAAGTAACCATGAATGATTCAGGGTGCAGTGTAGCAATGATGAAACATGCAAGTTCCCTCTGGTTCTTCAATGCTCCCTCCTCCTCACTATCATGATCCCAAGTCTACCAGAGGACATACAGTGGTATAGATAGGAACTGGAAACACAGGAAATCCAGAACAGACAATCCCTTCAGGATAAGTGGTGAAAATAACAATACCGGGTGGGTGGAGGGAAGGTGGGGTAGAAAGGGGGAATTGACTATAAGGATCTACATATAACCTCTTTCCTGGGGTATGGACAACAGGCACATTGGTGAAGGGAGACACTGTAAATTGGAAAATATGATAAAGTAACAATTTATAAATCATCAAGTATTCATGAGGGAGTGAGAAGCGGGGAGGGAGGGTAAAAATGAGGAGCAGATACCAAGGGCATAGAAAGAAAGCAAATGTTTTGAGACTGATGAGGACAACAAATGTAAAAATGTGCTTGACATACAAGGGATAGATGTATGAATTGTGACAAGTTATACAAGCTCCCAATAAAATGATTAAAAAATGGATCAAGCCTGTAATCAAGGTATATTGATAGTCATTGGTGATTGTAATACAAAAGTTAGGGGGAAAAGTGCCAGGAACAGTATTTGGAAAATATGAACTTGGTGAGAAATGAAACTGGAGATCATATGATGGAATTTTGCAAAACCAATGGCTTATTTATAGCAAACATCCTTTTTTCAGCAACACAAGTGACAACTAAATGCATGAACTTCTCCAGATAGAATACATGGAAATCAAATTGACAACATCTGTGGGAAGACATGATAAAGAACTCACTTGTCAGCAGGTAAGACCTGACCAGGTGCTGCCTGTGGAAGAGACATCATTTGCTCATATGTAAGTTCAATGGTGAAGAAAATAAAATAAGTTAATAAGAACCAAAATATGACCATGACTCTATCACACCTGAATTTTGAGAATATCTCAAGAAATATTTGACACTTGGAAAACCACTCACAGAAAACCTGACAAACTGTGGAAGGACATTTTAACCATCATTCATAAAGAAATCAAATAGTCATTGAAAAGATGAGAGAGAAATAAAAAATCAAGTGAATGTTAGAGGAGTCTCTATACCTTGCTCTTTCTTAATCCTAGAGCAGGAAAAGCAAATGGAGAAAGGATGAAGTCAAGGAGCTGCATAGAAATTTTCAAAGGGCAGCTCCAGAAGACAAAATCAAATCTTATAATGAAATGTGCAATGACCTAGAATTAGAAAACTAAAGGGGAAGAACATGTTCAGTATATCTGAAACGGAAAGATGACAAGAAAAAATTCAAGCCTTGAGTTGTAATCTTGAAAATTACTGAATGATTCAAAATATTTATTGATGCAGGAAACTTCAAAAGAAGATGGAAAGAATACAAAAAGTCACTGTACTATTCAGAACTAGTCAATATGCTACCATTTCAGGAGGTCATATGAGCAAGTGCTAAAGGAAAAATTTCAAACTGCCGTGACAACATTAACCCAAAACAAGGGTCCAGGAATTTGTGAACTACCCATTGAAATGTTTCAGAAAACTGAAGAAGTACTGGAAGTATTCAACTTGTCTCTGACAGGAAATTTAAAAGGCACATTGTTGGCTAACTGACGAGAAGAGATCCTTATTTATGCCCGTTCCAAAGAAAGGTGAACCAAAAAATAATCAAACAATAGAACAATATCATTGACATCACATGAGGTAAAATTTTACTTAAGATTGTATGACAATGATTGCATCAGTACACTGACAAAGAACTGAAAGCTGTTTGCTTATGTTTCATTGACTATGCAATGGCATTTGACAGAGTGGACCACAGTAGACTGCGGATGACTTTGAGACAAATGGGAGTTCCAGAACACTTCATTGTGCTCATGAGGAACTTGTACATGGATCAAGATGCAAGAATAATGTAAACATGGTTTACAATTAGGAAAAAATGTGGATGAGATCTGTATTCTCTCACGATACTTGTTCAATCTGTTCATGCTGAGAAAATAATCAAGGAAGTTGATTATATGAAAAAGAATGTGGCATCAGGTTTGAGGAAGTCTTATTACCAACCTGCCATGTGCCAATGACACAACGTTGCTTGCTGAAAGTGAGGGGAAGTTGAAAGACTTGCTGATGAAAATAATGGATTGTAGCCTTCAATATAAATTACAACTCAATGTAAGGAAGACCCAAACCTTAAAAGTGGACCAATAGATTAGATAACATCATGATAAATTGAGAAAGGCTGACGTTGTTAAGTATTTTATCTTGCTTGAAACCACAATCAACATCCATGAAAGAAGCAGTCAAGAAATCAAAAGATGCGTTGATTTAGGTAAATCTGCTGCATGAGACCTATTTAAAGTGTGAAAGAGCAAGGCTATTACCTTGAAGACTAAGGTGTGTCTCACCTGAGTCATGGGATTCTCCATTGCATGGTATGCGTGTGACAGTTGGATGCTGAATAAGGAAGACTAGAGAAGAACCAGTGTGTTTGAATTGTGGTGCTTGAGAAGACTATTGAAAGTACCGTGGACTGTTAAAATACAAAGCAATCTATATTTGAAGAAAGAAGGCTAGAGGGTACGTGAGAGTCAAATGGAAGCACTTTGTCTTACCTACTTTGGACGTGTTGTCTGGAGAAAACAGTTCCTGAAGAAGGACAACATGCTTGGCAACCTGGAGAGGCAGTGAAAAAGAGGAAGGTCCACAGTGAGATGAATTGACACTATGAAGGCATCAATTGACCTGGGCATAGAACAATTGTGAGCCTTGTGCAGTGTTTCCTTCTGCTGTGCTTGGGTCAGCATGGGTCTGAATCACTCTGGGTCATGGTCAAGTTGATGCCAACTAGCAATGACAACATGGAGATGAAGGTTCCAGTTGAACTGTCTTCACTATTAACCATGGATATGACTAGCCTTGCTAGCAGACAAAACGCACTGGAAAGTGAGTTAATGGCAGAGATATCTTAAAAGTTAAAATTTTACCATTTGTTCTCCTTTTTGGATCATTTGGAATTTATCCTGGGTTTTATTATTTTCTGCTTTCTTTTGTATTGCGTGTGTTGTGTTTGTTTTGTCAGTGGTAGTGGTCCTTTTTCTTTGTATGATATTCTTTATATGAATTTCAGTATGGGTATATCTATATAGGCAGTAGCTGGATTTGTTGTTTTTTAGGATCTTGGCAGGGAAGGTTGCAGGAAATAGGAAACTAATAGTTATAACGATAAAGTATATATTCTCAAATTGATTGTGGCAATAATTTTACAACTTTAAAAAATACATGTAGATCACTGAATTGTGTAGTATATGAATTTTATATCAACCAAACTGTTGAAAGTGAAAAAATAAAAGGAAAGGAAATGAAATACCTGCTTTTTGGAACTGTGGCTTTTCTTCAATGGAACTTTAGAGATTCATTGCTTCATTCCTATTTGAACATATGCTCAATGCCAGCCTGGTGACATGCCATGGGAATACACATCAAAATGACACTATTCCGTCTTCAAGTAGCATTGTCTCTAATGGGAAAACATGTGTAAACAGAAAAATCACCAAATGATTAATAATTGCTACAGTTAACAACTTGAAATATAAACATCTCAAAGATGCATTCACAAAGGACAGCCTAAATAGACTGGAAAAGTCTGTAAGGGCTTCAGAGAGGCTTGGTTAAATCCTTATATTGTCATCTCTTAGGAGATCCTCATAATTTATGCTACATTTACAATAAAACTGGAATCAAAAGAATACATTAGATGTAATAATTCCACTATTTCTTATTTGTTAAAGTAAAATAAAATTGTGATTCCAATTTAACATTTACAATTTTTCAGGTCAAGGCAGTCGTAGTTATTATTTTTATGTCTTTTAGGAACTATGAAAACTGTCAATCAATGAATTATTATTATTAGTCATGTTCCATACATGAGAAATATAAATATTAGATATATTAATTAACTTGGCTTAGGACAGACAAATAATTGCA
Organism: Nesogale talazaci; assembly: GCA_004026705.1. Taxonomy (NCBI): domain Eukaryota; kingdom Metazoa; phylum Chordata; class Mammalia; order Afrosoricida; family Tenrecidae; genus Nesogale; species Nesogale talazaci. Next base: position 88,950 of record PVJH01000488.1, on the reverse strand, counting down.
ATTTCTGTGACCCTAACTCAAAACTTTTTCTTTAGTCATAAGTGTTTGGTAGATACAATATTTATGGCTTTTGCACATTACATTTCATTTTCCTAAGACCTTAAATAGTCTCCCACCATTTGGCATATGCGTTGCCTTTTTCCTTCATGCAACAAAGACTTTGTTGTTGCTGTTCGGTGCCTTCGAATCAGTACTGATCCATGATGACACTACGCACAATGAAATGGAGCAGTACAAAGTCTTGTGCCATTCTCATAATTGTTCTTATGCCTGAGCACATTGCTGCAGTCACTGTGTCAATCCAGCTCACTGAGGGAATTCCTTTTTTTCTTTGCTTCTCTACTTTACCAAGGATGATGCCCTTCTCAAGTATGTCCTTGTTCTGTTAGCACAACTGTCTCTTGATCCAGGTAGAATTCTGTGTGAACACAGTGAAGTGTTCTGGAATTCCCACTCGTCTCAAGGTTTCTCATAGTTTATCACACTACCCGTAGCCAGATGCTTTTGTATTCAATCAAAACTTGTGATTTAGTTTTACATTTGCAGCTTTAAATTGCATCAATGAAACACAAGTAAACAATTTTTTTTCTGGTATTCTCTGCTTTTAGCAGAGAATGTGAAATTAGCAATGATATTCCTTGTTCCATGTCAGGCTGAATCCAGCCTGAATATCTGGCAGGTCTTTGTCAATATACTGCTCCAACAATTGTTGGATGATATTAAGCAAAATTCGACTTGCATGTGATATCAAAGATAATGCGTCATAGTTTGAGCATTCTGTTGCATCACCTATTTTTGGAATGAGCACAAATAGAGACCTCCTCTAGTCAGTTAACCAACTAGCTGTCTTCCGAATTTCCAGGCATAAAGGAGTGAGTGCTTCCAGTACTTCATCTGCTTGTTGAAATAACAAAGACTAATAGCAATTTCGCTCTGCCAAATCAATACTATCCTTCTGCTACAGGCGAAGAAACCACAGATTTTAAGTGGGTGGAGAGACGAGAATTAGATTTAGGATTAGGATTATATTTTCCAAAAGATATTGCAATTAGATGTGGACTTGTATTTAAACTCTGGCATTGAATGATAGTGTAATCTATACCACTTGTGGGCCATGCCCTTAAAGAGTAAGAATATATGCCTACCCTGCTGGTCCTCCCTAACACACACACACACACACACACACACACACACACACACACACCTTTTTCTACTTCCACTTTTAGAACTTCATTATGAGAAATTTTGGAAGTATAGATCATAGCAAATTTACAGTTGACTGGAAAATAAATCTAGAAAGAGCCATGGATGGCTCCTTTATGGCATCTAAATAGGAGGTCTGAATTGCTTCCACAATTTTCTTTTACATAAAAGAAAAAAAACACAAACCAATTGTTACTTGATGTTTTCTATCTACAGTAATATTCCCTTCCTGACCTTTCTAGCACGTGTTTTAGTAATGTTTTCTCTATCTACTGTATTGAATTTTCATGCTCTGCTAGAATACCCTCATCATTATATAAAAATGCTACTACTTTTGTATCTAAATAAATAATTTAAAAATATAAGCTTATTTAGAACTTTTATTCCCAAACTATTCTCCTGCCTGATGGATTTTATATATCAAATTTGTATCTCTTCTATTCTTAGTGTACACTCCACTTAGGATACTCCTATCTATCCACTGAAATTATTCTTGTCAAGATCAACAATGACAACTATATTTCTAAGTACAAAGATCATTCATATCCCTACTTTGAAAACTTTGCCATCTTGCCATTAATTTGTATTCCTAGTTGAATAGATCTTCCCTGGATATATTACGATCCACTTTATTTTGGGGGGGGCATCACTGCCCTCTGGTGGTGGGAGTAGGAGACCCAGCCTTTGCTCTTGTGGAGCTGCTGCTGGATTTGAACCTCCATCTCAGTGGGCCTTAGTCCTGCGCACAACCACTATGCCACCAGGGCTCAGTCCTGTTTTTTTTGTGTGTGTGTGTGTGTGTATTCTCTGCTTTATTTTTGTTTTTGTTTGTTTTCTCCAATGCCGCTTTCCCTGTGAATTTTTCTTTAACTACCTTATTGAAAATTCTTATCACCACAATAATTCCTGGCCCACCTTATTATTTTATTTTTCTCCATTACATACATTTGTCACTGCCTAATACACATTTTACTGAACTGTCCTATATGCTATTTAGCATGATTCCCCTACTGAAAATCATCTAAGTGGCAAATACTCAATCATCCTCAGAACTATATAACACTTCCTCCATATAGTTAAAACAAACAACTCAGTGAAGAAATAAACCTTTGAGTGTCTACTGTTGCTGTTGATATTGTGTTCTTGAATTCGTGCTGATCCATATGGACTCTATATACAACAGAATGAAACATCTCTTTGCCATCCTCTTATTTGTCTTTGAGCCGTTGTTTCAATTCTTTCTACCAAAGCTTTCCTCTCTTTCACTGGCCCTCTACAATACAGAGCATGATGTCCTTCTCCAGAGACTCTTAGCATGTTGGAAGTACATGAGACAGAGTATCATTCTTGCTTAAAGGAGCATTTATCTGGACTTCTTCCAAGACAGACTTTTTGGTTCTTTTGACATCCCATAGTACTTTTGATATTCTTCTACAGCACCATAATTCAAGCCCTTGAGGTCTCCCTTAGCCTTCCTTAGTCAATGTCCAATTCACATGCACATGAGGCAAGTGAAACGATCATGACTTGGGGCAGGCGCACTTGAGTCCGTCAAGCAGAGTCTACTTTCCAGCAGAGTAAAGAGGAGCTGTGCCATGGACTCAGCCAATGCGACATGTCAGTTGATCTTTTGACTGCTGCCTCCCTAAGCATTGATTGTGACCTTAGCAAAATAAAACTCTAGACAACGTCACAATTTTCTCCCCCTATCATGATGCTCCCCATTAGTCTAGTTGTGAGGATTTCAATCTTCTTTACATGGAGTTGGGATCCGTATGGAAAGCCACGATCTTTGAGTTGCATCAGAAATGCTTCAACTTCTCTTCTTTTTCAGCAAACAATGTTGTGTCATGCGCATACCGCCGATTGTTGATAAACATTCCTCAAAACTGATGCCACATTCTTCTTCCGATAATCCAGTTTCTCTGATGATTTGCTCAGCACACAGACGGCAGAAGAATGGTGAGTGGATGCAATGCTGACACACAGCGTTCCATGCCATTGTTCAAACTACCCCCTTTCTTTGTACAGATAAGAAAAAAAAATCTCACTTCCTCAGGAGTCCAGAGAAGAGTTCTGAACTTCTTTCTTCTCAAAATAATCCGTAATTTGTGATGGTCCACACACTTGAGTGCCTTTGTGACATGAAGAAAGCACAAGTAAACATCTTTCTGGTACTATGGGTTTTTAGCTAACATGCATCTGACATCAGCAACGATATCCCTTATTTCACATCCTATTCTAAATGTGGCCTGAACCTTTGGCAGCTCTCTATCAATGTATAGCTGCTACTGATGTTGATTGATCTTCTGTAAAATTTTACTTGCTTGTGATAACAATGCTATCATTTTTTCTAATTTGAGAATTCTGTTGAATCCTCTTTCTTTGGAATGTGTATAAATATGGATCTCTTCCAGTCAGTCAGTTACCTGTCTTCCAAATTTCTTGGCATAGACAAGTGAGTGCTTTCAGTGTTTCATCAGCTTATTGAAACATTTCAATTGATATGTTGTCAATTTCTTGAGCCCAGTTTTTGACTATTTTAAATGATTTTTAATGAAATGGACAACTTTCTTTGTGTATGATGCTTTTGATGCCATCCCACAGCTCATCGTCGCTGCTGTCACTGATGTCAATAAAGCACTTCTGTTCTTGAAATGGTCTCCAAACTCAGGCGGCAGAGACTCAAGGTTGTAATTTGGGTCCCATGGATTTGTGTTCCTTTTCTTCATCTTCAACCTGAACTTGCATAGGAGAAAGTGATCGTCTGTTCCACAGGAGGTCGCTGGCCTGGTTTTAGCTTTTGATATTGAGATTCTCCATGGCCTCTTCTCAACCATGCAGTCAGCAAGCCTTTTGCATTGTTGAAAAAGAATAGTCGCTACAAAGGAGTCCTTGGTCAGGCAAAAGTCTATCAGGTGATCGCCACCTTCATTTCTGTCCTCAAGACCATATTTTCCCACCACTGTTTCTTGGTCTTTGTTTCTAACTATTGCATTTCAATTGCCAATAATTATCCACCCATTTTGATTGCATGCTTTATCAACTTCAGATTGTATGAGTTAGTGAAATTATTGCACTTAATATTACAACGCTGGTGTTTGGTGCATAAATATGCATAATATTTACATGGACTGGATTTACCTGTTTTTGCATACATGTTCTTTTATCACAGTACACCTGAAGAAAGATTTTGAAATGTTTATGATGATGAATGTCACATCATTCCTCTTAAATCTGTCATTACTGGATTAGTGTACAATGTGCCTTTTTAAAATTTAAAATAGGCAATACTAGTCCACTTCAGCTCAATAATACTAATGTCTAGGATATCTATCTTAATGTATTACTTTGCATTTTTGAAGATTTTCAACTTCTTAAGTTTTTGCTTTGCACATTGCAAGATCTGATGTTTGTATCCCCCCCACCCCTTCTTCTCATATGACTTATGCTCCATCTGCAATGTTCCCAATGGCTTTTCTCCTGTTCACTTCCCTCCACCACCTATGTCATCCCGGTCTCCTCTAATTTGAGAAGGCAGTTCTCCTTTAGTAATATTCTGAGGGGCTCACAATCTGGCACTACACCTCACAAGGTTCTACTTCCATTCATAAGGTTTTCAGTATCTGTAAATGTTTTGATGCTATCTGTTGGTCTTTTATGCCCAAATACTCTGAAGTGGATAGCCTATTCCTTCTTCCTAGTCTGCTATTAATCTGAAAGCGCTACTGAAATCTGTCCACCCTGGGTTACTCTGATGCTATAGAAAATACCAGCGACAAAGTTTCCAGTATCACAGTGACAAAAACAAACTGGAAGATAAGTTTGTTCGGTGTCATGAATTGTGCTCCATGTTGTAGACACAAAGTGAACAAAAGAGGAGTTTAAACCAAATCAAACCAAACCAAAAAAGGCTTCCAAAACAGCCCAATAATTTGTGATCTACTTAGGAAGATATTTTTATGTACTCACTTTCTATACAAAATATTGCTGCAATGCTGTGATAGGCACACTCAATCTAAAAGATTAGTATGTGCAAGGATATCAAACCAAAGGAGGTAGTGATGTCATTATTAGAACCTCAAGAGAGATTACTAATCATGAAAGGTGGATTTTAGTTTAATTGGTAGAAGCACTATACATTAGAAATAGCATATTGGAAGAACTTGAATGCATGCTCAGTATATACTAGAACACAGAATATGGAATGGAAATAATGATAAAAGAGATAAACCTTTCATTATTTAACAGAAGGGGCTTACCTAATAGACTGCGTGGATTTGAGGCTTTACTCGGTGACTTATACATTATTGGATTGAGGTAACATTTCATCTATGTACTTTAGTTTACTTATCTATGAAATGAAGATAATGATATCTTACTTGATGTTTTGAGTATTCTAGGAACTGTGAGCTTGAGAAGTTTAGCATAGTGTATGACAAACAATAAATCTTCAATTACATCTAGTTGCTGATGTTTGACCTGTGAAGTAAAAGAGCTTATGATGGTTTGTGCAGGCCATGCTAAATCAACAGATGGATTCCTTTCTGCCCTCACAACCTTTAAGACCTTATGCATTGCTAGCTTTATAATTTTATGTCATTATTATTAAACAAAGGATACCTTTACTACTTTCCAGAATCATATCTGTGATATTGAGTAAGATATTGATTAGCTGGTTTCATCAATCCAAGGAGAAGGCAGAGCAGAGGATAGTCTCTTAATTACAGCACTTGATTAAAAGACAATACATTTTATCTGTAGAAGCCTGGTTTATGGATAGATTCTCAATAAAATATAATCAAACTCAGTAAATCATAGTCCATTAAACTATAAATAGCTCCCATGCACACAAATAAATCAATTCTATTGTATTTAATCATACATTCTATTGGAATATACTGGGTTTTTGTTTGTTTTAATGATGTCTGGTAAAATGAGATTTGAGAGCAGTAGTACAAAGTATTTCCCCAACTCGTCACCCTTTACCTGTTATATGAAAGAGATAATTTATGTAATTCAATGTGTTTCAGAGCCTGAATCATTTAGGAAAATTGCTTTAATTCTCCATTAAAAGAATGCTTCCTTAAAGAGGACCATCTTTGATAGATGCATACCTATATTTTTTCAAAAGAGAGACAAAAGAAATATTTAGTGTAATTGTTGACTTTCATTGCATTGCACAATATAGGGCATTAAGGGCTCAAATCCTAGAGATATAGAATACCTTATTCCATATTCTTTTTCTGGCCACTTAGAAAGCAATCCTCACTTACTATTATTTAAATGTCAACTGTGCGAGCAATCAGCAGTAAAATTGAGCATCTAGTTGTAAGAGGTGAAAGGGGGTATTTTTAAGCTTCATTAAACCCTTTGTGCTTTCTATTATTCATTTGTTGTATTGTCTGCTTTTGGCACAAAAGTGTCAACAGGTGTAACAAAGTTTAAATGGATGCCTGATGCCAACTGCTTCTCTATGTCTGGCATGAGGAAGGACCTCCTGTAAGAAGAGCTGCCTCTGAAACATTTTGTTAGCTGTCATTGGCTGGAACTCATTGTTATAGTATAAAAGGCCAGCCAACTTGTGAGTAGGCAAGCTGCCATGTAAACAGATGGGCATGGGCTGAGCAGCCAAGAGGCCAACTATATACAACCAATATAGGTATCAAGATTTCATTTCCAACTGAGATTTCTGGAAAGTCTGTTTGTCCTGGTATCACAGAAGCAGCTCTGCTTGGATTTCAGTTGTTCACAGCCCAAATATCATTACATATGTAGACCAATAAATACACCAATGCTTTTGATTTGATCAGCTTAATAAGAAAAATTAAATTGCTAAAAGAAACAGTTAAGAAGAATACTAAACTTGCAAAGAATTAGACATAGATTATTCATTTATGTGAAAGAGAAAAAACTTTTATTGTATTTTTTTGGCGGGGGCATCACTGCTCTCTGGGGGTCATGGGAGCTACCCAGCCTTGCTGCTGCAGGATTGGAACTGCCAAGCCAGTGGGCTGCAGTCCTGCACTCAACCACTATGCCACCGGTGCTCAGCCCGAGACAAAACTTTTATGATAGACCTTGATTGTCTCCCTTAAAATACAACTCTGATGAAAGTGAACAGAATTTGAAGGGTACGTATGGAACAAACTATACACCAAGAATCAGTAAATTATAGCTAATCAAAACCATATAAATAGTACATTGTGTTCACTAAAGTAAAAACCTATGAGGGATAGGCCTGGTGAGAAGTCTTACTGTCACTACTCTTTCTGTGGCTATTGGATGCTCTGTAAATACTAGTGGAATGAATGTATGGTTAGTATAGCTCTCTGGTTAATACATGTTTGTGGTTTTTTTAAATTAAAATCATTTTATTGTGGGTTTGTACATCGTCTTTCACAATACACAAATAAACATACTGTGCCAAGCACTTTCACATGTCCGCAGCTGTTATCATTCTCCCGTCATCTGCCTTTTCCCTTGAGCTCTTGGTATCGGCTTTTCCATCCCTTCCCCTCTTCCCCTGCTCTCCCCTCCCCACCAACCCTCAATATATTATTATTGTTCTGGCATATCTTACATTGCCCGACCTCTCCCCCAACCTACTCCTATGATGCCTTTCCTTCAAATAGGAGCTTCTGTGTATATCCTTGCAGTTGACTACATCTCTCTAGCCCACCTTCTCACCACCCCTCCAGCAGCTCCAATTTAACCACTGGCCCGAAGGGGCTCATCTGTCTTGGTTTCCCCATATCTCCAGCTCCCCTCCCCACCAGTGTACCTTCTCCAATCCATCTGGATTTGCAAGGTAGACTTGGGACCATGATGGTTGTGGGGAGGAAGATTTCAGGAACTTGACTCCCCTGTAAAGTGGTGACCAATTACGTGCCAGTGGGCCTTAGGACCCCACCCTGCTCTCCTTCTGATTTGTGATGACTTGGTTCTTGTTCTTTGATGCTTGATACTTGCTCCCTTTGGTCCCTCTTGATCACACATGCTGGTGTGTTTCTTCCATGTGGGCTTTGCTATTTCTGTGCTGAATGGCGACTCGATTATCTTCCATTCTTTGAGACTCCAGACATTCAATCATTTGTTAGCTGGGCACCATCATTTCTTCTACCTTTTTTGTGTCTGTATCCATTTGTCTTCAGCGATCGAATCGGGAGTCAATTGGTCCATTGATTTTGATTTTTGTTCTTTGATACCTGATACCTGATTGTTTCAGCATCTCATGATCACACAGGCAAGTGAGCTTCTTTTATGGTGGTTTTTTTGTTCCTGAGGTTGATGGCTGCTCGTTTTTTGCTCAAGCCTTTAAGACCCCCGATGTTATATCTTTTGATAGTTGGACACCATCAGCTTTCTTTACTATACTTGGTTATACTCCCACATGTCCTCAGTGGGCGCCTTGGGGATATGTGCACACAGTGATACGTGTGTGTGTGTTTCCCCTGTTTGATGACTATTGCCTAGACCTTACACCACCTTGTGGCCACCCTGCCTGTTGTGCTTCTGTGTGGGTGTGATCTCTTCTCAGGTAACTGGTTTATTGTTTATCTTCAGGCTTTTAAGACCCCAGATGATATATCCTTTGAAAGCTGGGCACCATCAGCTTTCTTCACCACATTTGTTTATGCACCCATTTTACTTCTGTGATCATGTTGGGCCAGTAAGCTTCGTAGAATACCAGATTCATAAAACAAAGTGTTCTTGCATTGAGGGAGCACCTGGGTGTGGGTCCAAGGTCCACTTGCTATCCTAATATTTGGCCTATAGATATGTTCTTAAATTTATTCCCTCCCTTTAATAGATAATTGTATCTATGTAAGAACATACCTATGTTTAGACCTCTGCAAGTGCCCTTTGCCTTCTCGCTCTTTCCTCCATTTCCTTCCATCTCCCTCCTGTCACACCACCATGCTCCACCTCCATTGGCATTTCAGCCCTTCTTCACAGATCCATCGCCCTTGCTTAATCCCGACCAGGGCCCTTCCACCCTCCCTTCCATGGATTCCAGACCACTTGTTGTTCCCTCCACCCGCCCCAGGCCATGTTTTTTCCATGCCCCTTTCTCCTCCCCTCTCTCGTGCCTGCCAGGAATCATCAGGCCAGTCATTCTTTACTCCATTCTTTCTGACCAGGAGTACCCCCTTTTTGGTTCGGTTCATTTTTTTGGGGGGGGGGGTGTCAGTCCGCACTGCTTCCCCACCACGTGACATCTCAAGTCCTCTGTGTCACTGTCTGCTTCAGTAGGAAGCAGTGTGCCCCATCCTGTTGTTTGTTTGCCCAGTCCTTTCTGTGGTGCATTGGGTCCCCAGCGGGAAGTAGTCCTCTGAGCATCATATGTCGGCGGGGGAACTGGACCAGCTCTCATCCTCTTCCTCCCTTCTTGTCTTTGTCCCTGTGGGCGTGGGATGCTGGCCCCTCCCCCAACCTGTTTTCTGCCACGCCCACTTCTAGGGATGGGGTCCATCTGGCTCTGATTGCGTCAGGCTCTGTAGCGCTCTCTTCTTGCGTCCTTCCATGCGTCCACGCTGTCCTCATGGTTGGGTGCTTCGTGGTAGGAACTGCTCGCCCATTCTGGTTTCTGTGGAGACAAGACCAGTACTCCCCCTCCCCCCTCCCCGGTGGGTTAGTGCCCCATTCCCTCTGTTATCCTCTCACTTTTGAACTCCCTTTTATCTCCCTATCCCCTCTACCCTCTCATCCTTTTAAAAAATGTTCAATATAGTGCAAGACTTCAAATATTAAAAAATGTGAACTTAATTGAATATTAATTCCTAGGATAAAAATATCAGCTTCTAAATGTACAGATATTTGAGTGAAATTTGTCCATACTTAAAATTGTAAGTAGAAGCTTTCTTTCACACAGGACAACTGTAGTTCAGTAATTCTAGACTCAATGTACATGTGCACTAAAAGCAAAGCTGAACAAAACCACGCAGCAGCCATGGGTAGCCACTGACTCATAGCAATCACTTAACGTGTCAAAGTATAGTAGTCTTCCTTAGAAATTTTAATGGCTGTGGACCTTCATACAAGTGCTTCCTCAATAAAAGAGCATGTAGTTCTATTAAATTGACATTCCATGATGATGCTCACCTGCCCAACACAATCACTGAAGACAATGTGTGCATAAGCAAAAGTGGTGAAGAAAGCTGATGGTGACCTGCTATCAAAAGATTTAGCATCTTGGGTCTTGAAGGCTTGAAAGTAAACAAATGGTCATCTAGCTCAGAAGCAACAAAGCCCATTTGGAAGAAGCACACCAGCATGGGTGACCATGAGGTTTCAAAGGGATCAGTTAGTTTTCAAGCATCAAAGAACTAGACTTTGGTGACTATGAGGAGGCCAGTGTTGGCGAGGTAAGGTGATGGGGAAGGTTGGGGGGATGGATTGGAGGTAGTGGTGGTGGAGAAGCAGAGAGAGGTGGGATGATAATAATTATTATCCTGGGAATATATATCCAGCTTTTTATATAGGTACATATATCATATATATATATCCCTTAAAGCTATCAATTTTATAACTTTGCTTTTTTATTCACAAATCATTATATTATAAGCATTTGATTATAACAAGCCATTGCTTCCCTCCATGAATATATAAATCACCAGAAAATCTAAGATGGATATAATAAACTAGTTTAATCATGAAACATTTTCTTACATAAAGAGGACTGTGATTTTAAAGTTAATCAAAACGATTGGTTTATTAATTATAAAACTCTTTTAAGCAGCACGGCAAAGTGTTAAAGTTCTCTGCAGGTCCCATTGTGGAGTCTATCTGAAAAATGAAGGTAGCATCGGAAAGCTAATACATTACTCTAGATCATTGAGGGACCCACTGAGCCCTGGATTTCAGAAGCATCTGAAAATTTGGAGATAATCTCAAGAAACTAAAAAACTTAGGCTAGAAATGATGTTATTGGGATGTCTTAAATACTCATAATTTTGCAATGCTCCCCCAAAGGGCTAAGTGTGACACCAGCTTAAAACTCTATATTATTATCACCTCCCGTCACTGCCATCGGCTCCGACTCATCCCCATCCTACAGGGTAGACGGCACTGGTGGGTTACTCGGTCTATAACTTGTTACAAGTAAAGACCTTACTCTGCCTCCTATGGAGCATAGCTTCCAGGTGGTGGTATCGAACCATTGATCTTGTGCTTAGCAGCCCGATGTGTAACCACACCAGGGTTCCCTCAATTAGTGAGCATCTTGAAAATGCTAAGTAATGCTAAATAAAGTCACCAAATCTCTGTACGTTCAGATAAAGCAAAAACATTCAAATATGAGTTATAATTATTAAACATTTGGTTTACTCTATTTTAGTGAATAGAAATTTTGGGAGTCACCAGGTTTTGTGTATGTTGCGGTGAGTCGTACGAGATGGATTGTTGGAGGATAGGTGGTCTAGAAATTAGGAATTTCTATCTGAATTCAAGTTTCCTAGCTAAATGAGTATTTTTCTTGTGTGGTCCAAGTTTATGCTTCAAGTTATTCGGGTCAAATGTTATTTGACTAGAAAGAAAATCAAATTATTCAAGCTGTTCAACAAATGAACAAATACTCATTTGAAGGATTGAATTAATTCTCAGGATAGGATGCACACTTAAGTCTGAAGCTATTAAACAATGGTTTAGCAAAAATAGATAACATTGCTCACCATGTGCCTGGAACTATTTAATTTGTATATCTTCTTATTTTTATTCTCACAACAGTCTATAAGGAGATATCATTATTTCTACAGGGGCCCAGTAATGCTGCCAAGAGCAAAATGCCTGCTAGAGGAAGGACTGAAGGAGACTCCCTAGTGGTCTATTTCTAACAACGACACAAATATTTGCCACACCTTTCTTCGTCTGCTTGGCTCCATTTCCGGGTGATTCAGTTCTGTTCATCAGGACCCTTCTTTTTGTTTCCTGGTACATTCTGCTGACACACATTTTCCACTACCTTGGACAAGGACCCTGGCCTGTTGACCTGCTGCTCTCCACCCTAATGTTATCATAATGTTCCTACTCCGTAATTCTGTGTCAGATCATTGGGTTCCAGGTGGTGACAGCGATGTGATTTGGGATGGTGTCAGCTGAGGGAGTAAAGGAGGCAAAAGGGGAAAGAGGCTGATTTGCTGTTGAGCTGCTGATCTCAAGGCCCAAGGTTCAAGTCCACAAAAATAGACAGTCTTGAAAACTCTAAGAAGCAAACTCAAAATAGGTTTTTTGAGTCAATAACTCGATGGCACGGAGGTGGTTTTTGCTGTTTGTTGTTGTTTTTGTTGTTGTTGGGCATCACTGCCTTTGGTGATCGTGGGCGCTACCCAGTGCTGCTCCTGAGAGCCGCCGCTGGATTTGAACCGTCAAGCCCTTGGGCCGCAGTCCCGCACTCAACCACTTACGCCACCGGGGCTCAGCCCTGTTTGTTGTTGTTTAATGCAAGCTTGGCAGTTATACCTATTTCTTAAGTAAGTGAGGAAAGTGACACATTCTCTAAAAATCGTACCTGAATTGATGTGCTCCAGAATGGTTCCTATAAAGCAAAAGTCAGACGGACCTCCACCTTCTTCCCACACATGGCCTTCACCTTCTCTGCTGTGTGTGAAAATTCATTACAGTAGCAAGACAGAATTGATGGACAACACTTGTCTTTGTAGAATTTATTGGGGGAAGCTAACAGGTTATCAAGCAAAACTGTTAAGAATAGAGTTTTTTGTCCACAGGACCGCAAATCAGCCATGTCAACAAGGATATTTCTCTTGGGTTCTAGCCTCTCGGCCATGTAGCCCCTGGGCCAGGTTTTACAAATCTGTTTGAATGCTGATGGATCCCCAAAGGTCATCTCACTCTGCTTCCCAGCCTCCTCCTGGGATTCGGCTTTACTCATTCTGTGGCCTGAGAAGTTTCCCGTTCACCTCCAGGATGATTGACGGTTGTGCCATTCTCCCATTCCTGCTTCTGAGACACCTCACTCTGTACCAATCGAAATGGCAAAACTCTCTTTCCTGCAAGCCTGGATTCCTCTGTCGTCCACAATTTGCCTCCTTACCTGCCAGGTTGTGGTGTGTCAGTTCCTGCAGTATATGAGTAGGGAGAAATTTCCATGCTGACATGTGACACACACACGTGAAACTTGTCAGCCTCCAGGACAGTGTGAGCTATTTCCTTAAGACACATCTTTCTGTGGTTTATGTATAGAAGCTTCACTGGCTTTCCTTCTCTGAAGAATCCCAAGATATACTAGTAAATGTCATACCGATATCAAATTGTACAAAGTAGGGATATGCTTGCTGCCTTATAGCATTTGCCTTATTATACTGTATCTCTGCTCTGCTGCCAGAGAGCTGATTTTTTTAAATTGGAATTTGTTTAGACAAAATTCCAGGACCAGTGTAGGAAAGCTTGGAAACAGATCGAACCTCTTTATTTCCCTTATCATTAGATACCACAGGTTCCTTGAGAAAGTCTTCACTGAAAAATTTAGTGTGGAGGAATTCATCTGTATATTCTAATTTGGAAAAGTGATAAATATGCATTGGTCTGCAGGTACAGCCCCAGTCTCCTACAGTCAAATGAGTAGAAGCTTATTGAATATCTCACAGAGTTTTCAAGTTAAGTCTAAGTAGGTATATGACTCAAAAGTTATTTTCCCCTTATCAAAAAGTTTGTATAACATCTAATGTGATCAGACTCCTTACTATGTAGTGAACATGGAGATTAGAGAAGTGGATTATAATCTATTGCTGTGGAGTGGATTCTGACCCAGAGCCCCTTTCTATATGCCCTAGGCCCTTTTATAAATAAAGATAAAAAAGGAAGTCTGAAGTATGTGGGTCAGGGTGTGTGTCTATAAGCAAGAGTCTCTAAGAGTTGCTTTTCAGAACAAGTTTTTATAGTGATTTGATATTTCTCAAAACTGTTGCTTTGTCCTCTTGTAATTAAATAATACTCTGAGCAGCTTATGACATAATGACCGAAGAATTTCCCAGAACCTGATGAAAAACAGTTTTACATTTTACTTTAGTATGCTTAAATATACTTTAGTATGCTACATCTTACTTTAGTATTTATAAATACACTTCAGTGTTTCCAATTCTGGGAAGCTGTTTCTTAACAGCTAGGTTATAAGATGAGCAAGCTGCCAATATATTCCATAATTTGATTTTAAATGAACCTCTCCAATAGGGGAGAAGCCCTAGACATTGGACTGCCTGTCAGGCATTGGACAGTTCATTGGAAGAAAGGCATTGGACGGGCATTGGGAGAAAGAACGACAGTGCTATCTGCTCCTGTAAAGACTCATAGCTTTGGGAACTCTGTGGGTCCCTCTGAGCCATAATCATGGTACCTTGATCGCACTGGTTTGTAAGACAAGGTAGGATTGCCCCACAGGGCTTCCCAGGCTGTGCTCTGTATGGATGCTGTCGGCTGCACCTTTCTCACAGTGAGCTTCTGACCTGTTGGCAGCTGACGACGTTAACACTGTACCACCTGGACTCTATCATGAAGTTCTTTCCATTTTAAATCCACTGAGCACATAAACGATGCTTACCCAGGTGAACAAAGACCAGCGTTTTCCTTCTCGCCATCTTTAGTTCTTGTGAACTGTCCTTTAACAATTCAGCTTTCATGATTTCTCATGTTGCTCGTATGGCTATCTCTACCTCTAAGTATGTTCCTATAAACGGAAGAAGGTTAGGTAGATAAATCTATGCTTACTTTGGCTTCCTTTTTTTTTCTCATTGGATAATAATTTCCTTCAAGAAAAGGATTAAATTATCGAATTTCTTCACAATTTATATTTCTAATATGTTGTCTCTATAACGTGATTAGTGATTGCTGTCAGTGTGTGGAGCAGCCTTTGATAAACTGAATATTTTGCAGTTTCATCCTAAAATAAGGGCCCAAGATAGTCAAAATGGAAAGAACATGTATATAAAATCATTTTAAAAACACAAACTCAAAATTTGTTTCTGAGTAGATCCTAAGTCAAGTTAGTTATCAAGAGTAGGAAGGGGCCCTTTTATGTCATGACACAAGACATTTTGCCAAAGCTACTGAACGTGCTTCTCATGTATTTATATGTGGGATACTTTTTTGATAAATAGCAACTGATTATTTGATAAATAGATAAATCTTAGATAAAACTTATCCTACACAGGGTTAAGAATGTATTTAAAATAACTTTCAAATTTACAGGTTTGGGATAGGAATTTTCATGATCTGATTAGTTTAAGTAATTGTGTAAGCAGTAACATTCACACACACACACACACATGCACACACACACTTAAGAGCCCAGTATTAAAAATAGCTGGGAAATATCAACTATGTTTATGTTATATTTTAATAATTACCTTCTTCCTCAATACTTCATAGAATTTAAACTCAATTTTTTATTCTAAAAAGAAAAAATTAGTATATAAAAAATAACAACAACACAGATTTCTAACATATCTTGCCCCTTCAGGGTTTTAAGTTTTGTTAAAAAAATACTGAAACTGTATTTTAAGAATTCTCTTAATAATAGCTAGATCAAAACTGTATGCTTATTTTTTTCTTTTCTCCTTCGGATAATTGAACAACTTCAAGATACAGATTGCCTCACACAATAAGGCTAATTTCTTTACTTGAAATTGCTTTCATTAAACCAAAATTATCTACAGATTCCAGAAACTACACAGAACATATAAAATTCATACTATTCCCAGTGTTGGTATGACTTTTATATATTCGGTACAGTTTTACATTAACATTATGCATATATATATTCTATATGTAAAATACTGATGGAGATTCTCTGTAAATTAGATTCATGTTGTTGGATATATTCAATTTATCGATTCAATGTCTACTATAGGTCAAATAGGTTGTAGTTGGCAGTTTTAATATATACCCCAGCATGTGGAGTACCATTTCATAATCTACGTCTGCAAGATTCCAGCTACTGAAAATGATGTAGAGTTCTACTAAAATATACTTGGGGTTTTTATGAGTCAGTTTCGACCAAATCACAGCAGTTTTTTTCGTGTCATGTACTATATACTATTCTATACATATATTTTCTCATGTACAATCTATAAAGTACAGTATTTTCTTCAGAGTGTTCCTATAAATGGTGTGCACACACCTATGATGGAAAAGACTACGTTATACAAAACAACTCTGGCAAAGAGCAACCATGTATACTT
Source organism: Nesogale talazaci (assembly GCA_004026705.1). Classification (NCBI taxonomy): domain Eukaryota; kingdom Metazoa; phylum Chordata; class Mammalia; order Afrosoricida; family Tenrecidae; genus Nesogale; species Nesogale talazaci. The sequence continues at coordinate 72,553 of PVJH01000488.1, read as the reverse complement.
GTCTCCTGAGATTTCTAGAGGTAAGTTTGATATTTAATATCAAACTTCAATATTTAAAGAAATATTTTTGATATATATATATATATATATATATATATATATATTACAGGTATATGCCATGGTTCAGATGGCCTGAGTCAATGTTGGTCATACCGCAATACTGGGATCATTACTTGTCTGTCTTTTTCATATTGTGGTGACTTGTGTGTTGCTGTAATGTTAGAAGATTATGTCACTGGTATTTCAAATGTCAGCAGCATCACTTAAAGTGAGCGGATGTCATTGAAGCTTCCAGACTAAGAACAGACAATGAAGAAGGAATCGGTTTCTCACATCTGTGGAAAAAGATGCTTTAAATCTTATGCATAGCTTCAAAACATTGTCAGACACTGAACACCTACTGATTGCAGGAAGGACATTGAGACAGTGCCAGAGGATGGGCTCCTGTGGACGATGTCGCTTCAAATAAGACTTGGGAGAAGTTGATTTCTTACATGGAATTGACTATGGTATAGATATGAGCCAGATAAAATCTGTGCAGTGCAGGTTTAGGGATCTTTATGTGCTCATGGCTGAAGGTAAGAAGCATTAGCTGCAAAACTATGCTAATAATTGCAACTGGAATCTAGGAAAATTGGATGTGGCCAAAAATGAAATGGAATGCATAAAGATTGAAATGGGCAGGTAATGACCATGTTGAATAAAATAATCATACAACTTACTATGCTGGGAATAGCAAAATCAAGAAGAATGGTGTGGCATTCATTGTCATAACATACAATGTTGTCTGTAATACAATTATATCTACCCACCTTCAAGGAATTTCAATTAATGTAGCTGTTATTAAGTTTATGCACCAATCACTAAAGCTAGTGATGAAGAAATTGGAGAAGTCTACCAATGAATTTAGTCAGAAATTGATCAAATATGCAATCAAGATGAATTCATAATTATTGGCAATTAGAATGCAAACATTTCCTCTGGAAACAGAGGAAGGAACGTACTTAGAAAATATGGACTTGGCGATAATATAAGATAATTTTGCAAAATTAATGACTTGTTCATAGCAAATACCTGTTTTCAATAGCACAAAATGTGACTATGAACATGGATTTCTCCAAATGGAAGGCACAGAAATAAAATTGACTACATCTGTGAGAGAATCGAAGTTCAATATAAAGAGCTAAAACCCAGCCGGACAAGGCTAACTGTGAAACGAACTATCAACTCCTCATATGTAAGATTAGGTTATAGCTGAAGAACATTAAAACAAGCCCACTAGAGTCAGAATACAGACTTGAGGGTATCACATCTGAAATTTGAGACCATGTCAAGAACAGATGAGATACATTGAGCAGCAATGACACAGGCCTGATGCACTGTGGGAGAATATGAAGAATATCATTCCTGAAGAAAGCAAAAAGTGATTCAAAAGGCAGGAAATAAAGAGAAGTATAAAATGGGTGTCAGAAAAGACTCTGAAACTTGCTCTTAATTTTAGAGTAGCTGAGACAAAAGGGAAAAATGTAATCAAATACTTGAACAGAAAATTTCAAAGGACAGATCTAGAAAACAAAGTTAAGCATTAAAATAAAATGTGCGAAGACCTAGAGCTAGAAAACCAAAAAGGAAGTACAGGGTCAGCATATCTGAAACTGAAATATCTCAAGAGAGATAACCAAACCCTTAGTTACAATATTGAAAGATTCTATGGTAAAATATTGAAAGATGCAGGCAGCATCAAATGAAGATGGAAAGAACACGCATAGTCACTGTATCAAAAAGAATTATTCAACGTTTTACTATTTCTGGAGGTAACTTGTGAGTGAGGATCAATTGTATGGAAGGAGGACATCCAAGATGCAGTGAATGCATTAGCTAAAAAATAAGACTCCAGTCATTGATGGAATGCCCATTGAAATGTTTCAACAAGCCAATGAAGTATTGGAGGCACTCACACATTTATGTCAGGAAATTCTAAAGACCACTTCTTGGCCACTGACTAGAAGATAATTATATTTGTGCCTATTTCAAAGAAAAATAACACAACAGCATGCTCCCAGTGAGAACACTATCACAATATTATATGCAAGTAAATGTTTGCTGAGAATCATCCAACAATGGATATAGCACTACATCAATAGGAAACTGTCAGAGGTTCAGATTCATAAGAGGACATGGAACAAGGGACACCATTTCTAATGCTAGTTGGATGTTTACTGAAAGAAGATTCTGGGATGATGTATAATCTTGGGTTTTATTGACTTTTGTCATTTGTGTGTGTCTTGACAAGGTCATTTGTGTGGCTCATAAGAAATAAGCTATGGAATAAAATTGAGAGGACAAATCTCAGAACATTGTACTCCGGTGGAACTCATACTTGGATCAAGAGACAGTTGGGTGAAGAGAACAAGGAAATGATGCATGTATTAAAATCATGAAAGATGTGGGTCATATTTGAATCTTCATACTACACCTTTGCAATCTCTATGGTGGACAAATCCTCAGAGAAACTGGCTTATATGAAGAAGAATGTGGTGTCAGGTTGGGAGGTAGGCCTATTAAAACTTTTGATAAAACAGATGGCAAAATGTAGCTTACTGAAGGTGGGAAGATCGCGATGCATTCATGAATGAAGGCCAAGGATTGGAGTCTTCAGTGTGGATTACAATTCAATGTAAAGACCAAAATCCTAACAAATGGAGAAAAGATGGATATTGTCAAAGATGTTTTCTTCCTGGGATACACAGCCATTGTTCACTTTAGGGATCAAAAAATATATTACATTAGGTAAATCTGCTTTAGAGTATTAAAAAAATCCTCATTCGAGTATTAAAAAGCAATAATGTTACTTTGATGACACAGGTGTGCCATGGTATTTTCAGTGACCTCATCTGTCTGTGAAGGTTGGGCACTGAACAAGGAAGACCGAAGACAAACAGATTCATCTGAATTGTGGTGCTCTCAAAGAATACTGGAAGTACCGTGGATGGCTAAAATGACAAACCGATCTGTCTTGGAAGAAATATTACAGCCAGGGTTCTCCTTAGCAGCAAAGGCGGTACTAAGACTAAGTAAGACTTAGTCTTACATAACTTGGACATATGACCAGGAGAAACTGGAGAAGGACAACACATTTGGTAAAGTTGAGGGGCAGCAAAAAAGGTTTTCGAGGAGATGAATCGACACTGCGGGTCCAGCAAAAGGTTCAGGCATAGGTATAATTCTGAGAACAATGCAGGACCAGGCGGTGTTTATCTCTGATGTGCATAGGGCTGCTATGAATAACAGCAACATCAGTACTGGGAAAATAAATAGTAATTGAAACTGTGTTTTCTCCCAGGCAGTTTGGAGTCAGACCTGAGAGCTATGGAGTTCGTTGTAGGCACTCTCTGCCCAGGTGGCTCACACTGGAGATGGAGGGAGTGTTTGGGGAGCTGCCACATTCTAAGCAGAGGCTGATTCTAGACATAGACCTGTGTGCCACCTGGGCTGAGCCTAGCTGCCCTAGCAAAGCTGATAAAGGGGTGAACAGTGAAGGAATCCTGTCTGGGCAAGAGCTTACTTTGTCATTTAATGACAGACAGTGAGGATCCACTGAAGGGAAACGAACCTCAGTATAAAAGGCACCAAGACAAGACTTTGCATGAAGTCTATAAGACAGAAAGAAAAATAAAATAGAAGTCAGTGATGTGAAAAAAATTGTATTGTATTTTTTCTAAAAACAGTATGTGGTATGAACACACCATCTAATAGTATTTGTGTAAAATACGGTATTTTAAACAAAAATTAATATTAAAATATTTATAGTTCAAAACCACCTTTAAAATATCTGGTTAATCCAGCCCTACTAAGTCTCAAACTATCATGTTCAAACATGGAGAATGTAAAGCTGGAGACTAATTTCCTTTGGCAGTAGATTAAGACTGTCGGAGGTATGCATGCCTGAAGGGTTTAAAGGAGTCATTTTTCGGCATGTCAACTTCAATAAGGAGCCTTTCTTAAACTTCATCATCTGTAGTAGAAGCCTTCATTCATAGCAGTTCTTCCACTTTATAAAAGAAAGACATCATCTCTTCATGTTCCATATATTGTATGACTTTGGGATAGGAAGGTATCAGATAGGCCCAAGTATGTTAAAACTAGACAGCATCCATCTTGCTCAGTCTTACATACCCATAGTCAGAGTAAAGTGTTCTGTTAGTATTGAGGTACTTGGTTGCATTTGGGGATTCTCTGGATTCTGAAGAGTACAAAAGATAGAGATTAGAAATGAATTATTTTTTAAAGACGGGAATATTTGTGTAACTACTCACATCACTCAGATACAAAAATAAAATTTTGTGAAATTGTATATGCTTTTTTCAGATTTTGCATTTTAAAAATATGTTTTAACAAGCATGGTAAATAAAAAACCCACCACCTTAGGTCCTCCAGAGGGTTTCTGCAGCTAAAAATCTTCACAGTAGCAGAGAACCTCTTCTTTTCTCCTGAGGAGTGGCTCGTTTTTTTGAAGTTAGCAGATTAAGGCTACCTTGTTATCTTTTAAATATTACATATTCTATGTACAATGATAAGAAATAAAAGTATTTAAATTTATGATGAAATAATTTAGAGTGTGAGAAAATGTATCTCTATGAGGTTCATTAGGTTGTTGAAGGGGATTCATGAGCAAAGAAGTCTAAGGAGAGCTGCTAAGACTTGCTATTGCAGGAAATGGGGAGAAGGAATGCATTAAAGAGAAAAATGGCAGGAAAAGGCGTTTCTGTTTTTGAAACTGGTTAAAAGTGTGCATGTTGTCTAAACAAATCTCGCAGCTCCAGGGAAATCCAATTCTATTCTTTTTAGATTAGACCACATCCCTCTTCCCTCCACACCCCAGCATCTCCTGTCCTGAGCAGCTTTTCTTTCTGGCCTAAATGGAGGGAGAAGAAGAGAATTCTGGTAATTCTTCCCTGTGCCAAGGTGTCAAAGCACGCAGGATTGTCTGACATCTTCATAGAAAATCATGAGGCAAAATGCCTATCATGGGCTGAGCCCCGGTGGCATAGTGGTTGTGCACGGGACTGCGGCCCCCTGGGATGGAGGTTCAATTCTGGCTCCCTGAGGGCAGTGATGGCTAAAAAAAAAGAAAATGCCTTTCATTCATTAGTGCAAAAATTTGGGCCAGGTGGTGGTGGTGATGCAGTGGTGGAGAGTTTTAAGGTATTTGTCCAAAAAAATAAAGGTTTCAATATGAGCAATTGAACTATAGTAACGAAAAATTAAATTTATTTATCCATTGATTTAAACCTACTGATGGTTATTTTTATCTATTTCCCTTTAGCCTCAACAAATACATTCCAATTTTACTTTCCAAATAAGAGTCTAATCTCTGTTTTTTATTCCATCTCCACTACCCCTAATTCACCTCACTTATTTCCATTCCTTATTTGAAATACATCCTAAAAATTTTTCTTTAATTTCTCCCCGACATTTTTGTTGGTACATAATTTATATATCATACACTTGACTATATCAGTCATTCCTTTATAACAAAGAGAACAGTACAGTCAGCACCATTTCTATTTAGAGAATCCCCTTCCACCATGGTTAAGTCACTTGACTAAGCTTTTATTTTAAAATGTTAATTTAGCTTAATCTTCTCAGAGAAATCTTTAGAACTTACCCAATTTAAATAAAATATCCCCTTTTCCTCTCCCTCCTAATCTTAATCTTTTCTTCTTTACACTTATCAGAATTTGCAATTGCATATCCTAGTGTGGCAGCCACCTAATCTGGTGTCAATTTGAGGATTAAGAGTGTAGGGGTGGAGTCTAGGCTATCAATTTGGAGAAAGTCATTGACATCTCTGTGTGGACATGATTTCCTCCTGAGAATTCTGGGAAATCCATCTGTGTTTCCCCCTTGGAGGTGAGAGACTCATTTAGTTTCTTGGAGATGTTCTAGTGACAAGATACATGACTGACTCTGTGAGACAGCCCAGAGGAGAAGCCACATGGGCTGTCCCTGATGGAATCAGACCTGTGAAGCCAGAGGAGCCACGTGGCGACACTTGCTAGCACTGAGATGTTTACAACACTACTGGATCCAACGGCATTCTATCCATCTGGCTTGTGATTATCTTGCATTTGGTGCTATTACATGTGCTTCGTGAATCTGAAGAAGATTTATAGACTGGTACTGGACATATGGGATAATATTAGACCTATGACCTTGAACTGAACTGGGCTGGGATGTTTTCTTGATGTACAGTTGCTCTTGTATATAAAACTCTTTCTTATACACATCAGAGTTTCTATGGATTTGTTGCTCTAGTCTACCCAGACTAACACACCAGACATTATGTTTAACAACAGCAGTATGTCTGGCACCTGAGGGTAATCCTATGTATAAGATAACAAAATATTATCTACTACTGTGTTATCTTCACAATTGTTGGTTATGTTTGAATCCCTGTGGCAAAACCTAGTAGGTACTTTGGTGATATCAGCAGAACTAATTTAATAGCAAGCATGTTAATTAGTTAGTTTTATTTCTATAAATAAATTGCAATATGTAATATAGACTTCCTAAAATATTCAAGTCTCTTTGCCTAAAGCCTTAGACTTTAAGCTAACTTTGTGGTAGAGTTTGAATTATCCTTCCAAGTATTATACATATTCTTCTACTTTTTATTATCAGTTCTAATTTTTGCCTTCTTTACCCTGTCATGTCAGATCTACAGTGATCAGCACTTCCTACTTTATCATAATTGAAGCAAGATACTTTAAATGATTTTTGGAGAGAAAGGTTTAATCTTAACAGAATCTACAGAGAAAGCAATCCATCCATTGTTCGAAAACATGAAAAATAGGCCATTTTCAATATGAAAATATTAATCATCCTTATTACTTAAGCCTTAGCAGCTTAGGGATTTCAGAATAAACCAGTTTAGCTATTTCACTTTCATTATTTTATAAGTGTCATCTCATTAATTCTCACATACCCGGCAATCAAAACTAGTTCTTGAATGAGTGACCATTTTAATATGGCATAAATTATAACTTCATTAAATATATGATAAAACAGAAGCTCCCTGACTTCAAGTATTTTGTAGAACTCCAAAGGGCTGATAAAAAAATTGGAACTGAATTCTGTTTCAATTGACTTCCCTGTCTGTTCTATCATCTGGTGCTGCTCAAGCAGTCAGTGTCTACCTGTTGTCAAATTGGGCATACATTTACCTTCTGGAGGTAGGATTTCTCCTGTGGCTGTTCGAGCAGTTATTCATGTCCTCTTCAATCAGCAATATCTAGCATAAAAGGACCTATCACTTCAAAGGATTTCCAAACCATCATCTTTCCAATCCCTGTAAATGGAGTCATTTAACAACCAATCTGGAAATTAAGTTCCATCTTGATTCTTAGGAAAATCATTTTCCCGGATAGAGGAGATTTATGCTCTTTAGTTTAATGGCTTTAGAGTAAGCCCAAATGCAGCTTATCTCTAGCCTGCCTTTGAGATGGGGTTGTCTTTTCTGGATCCTTTCTTGATATTATGAACAATCTAGACCTCTGAATCTAGACTCTTTCTCCAGGGCCTTGGGAGCTGTATTCTGCTTTGGAATCTTGATTGAAAAAAGATTTCCCCTACCACCGACTCTTTTATTTTTTGAAAGTGATTTGTCATTTCCAAACAGTTACTTTATGGTCTTATAACATTTTATTTGTGTGATCACAGGCAATTTATCTTTAATTTATGTTGTAGTGGTGAGTTCTTTGTAATATTTAACAAAGTACTTAATAAACAGAAAAATTCAATGGAAAAATGGAATTGGGGGTACATGCATGTCTAGCTAACTAATATTTGCTTTTCCAGTAGTGTGCAGCTTTGCAGATGGTAATCGTAAGATGTGCTGCTGAAATAACATGAAGATGTAGGAAGGCTGATTTTAACTTAACATAAATAGAGCTTCTCTACAGTAGTATTACATAATGTTTCTGAGCGTGGACTCTGGGCTAGCCAGAGTAGGATGTGAATCATTAGTGCAAGAATACCTTATTCTTTTGCATAACTTAAGTACCATTTCTAAATTTTCTTTTTCTGTGGGAAAATATTATACTAGTAATTTCCTCATAGAGATTCTATGAGAATTGTATTATAGTTGCTATGACATTACATATAACATGCTTAGGACTTGAAAGTAGTGAAAACTCTACCCCTCTAATGTTAAAGAATGATTAGGGGTTCATGTCTGTATCAACCCTAGTTTGTAGAGGGCACCCCTACTTAAAGAGGCAGAACACCTGATGTTCTTCTCTTGCTGAACCTATCTTTGCCCATTCTTTCTGTGTCAGTTCATGAGATGGTCAATTCCCAAATTGCTAGTGTTTCCTTCACTCACTCTATCAGGTCTTTTGGACTCTACCTCAAAGCGTTCCATGACCTGCAGTACTTCGCGATTTTTCACTCCTAACTACCAATATTCAAGTAAATATTGTTACTCAACCAGGACACTGTAATAACTTCTGGATCTCTCTTTCAGTTCAAATTCCTGTGATGCCTATTTTCAGACAGCAACAAAATGGATATTTTAAATTTCTAAACCTTACCAAAATATTTAAATGCTTAAAATCATCTATCTCATGCCTAGTGGGACTATATCAGAAATATCACAAGTATTTAACAGACAGAAATGTATTCTCTCACACTGTTAGACACTGTGTCACATCCAGGGTTGGCGCTCTAGCAGAGGTTCTTTTCCTAGTGTCAGTTCTGGGAAAGCTTTTTCTACTTTCAGCATCTAGAGGCTCGGGCTTCCTTGGCCAAAGCCTGTGTCTGGACATCTATTTGTCCTGAGGAGGGGGTTCACAGCACAGGGATCCTGGATCCAAAGGACACTATTAATTTCAGATGTCTCTCTTAGTTGTATTGATATCCTTCTGATCTCTGCTAGCTTGTTTATCTGCTCTGTTATTTACTTTTTAATCTTACAAGGAGGATGATAAGATGCAAACTAATGTTTTAGATTTTATCTTGTCTCGTTAAAATAGGGATTTGTACATGGATTGAGGCACTTGTGCCTGCCAACAAGGGAATACCACACAGTTTAAAATCAGGAAAGGTGTGTGTCTGGGTTGTATACTCTCACTATAATGACTCAATCTGTGTGCTGAGCGGATCCTCAGAGAATTTGAATTGTACGAAGAAGAATGTTCATCAGGATTGGAGGAAGCTTATTAACAACCCCCGATCGGTAGACAGCACAAACTTGCTTGCTGATGCTAAGGAGGGCTGGAAAGCACTGCTGTGGATGATCAGAGATTGCAACGCTCAGCGTGGATTATACTCAATGTAAAGAAGACCAACTCCAAACTGCTCCAACATGGACAGTCATGATAAATGGAGAAAATGTTGATGGCATCAAGGATTTTGTCTTTTTTGGATCAACAATCAAATGGTCATTGAATCCCCAGTTGAAGTGTTGGGTAAATCAGTTGCACAAGATTCCTTTAGAGCACTGGTTCTCAACCTTTCTCATGCCGTGATCCTTTCATATAGTTCATGTGGTGATGACTTGCAACCATAAAATTATTTTTGTTGATACTTCATAACTGTTATTTTGCAACTGTGATAAGTCATAATGTAAATATCTGATATGCAGTGTGCATTTTCATGTTACAAGTTGAACATAATGAAAGAATGAATCACAAAAACATTATGTAATTATATTTTGTGAAATATTTATTTCTAATAACAAATGAAGTTTTGTCTTGAAGCATGGTGTCTCATGTTTAACAGTCTTCACTCCAGGTACTCAGAAGTTGATGTACCTGCATGTGATGGCCAGACCTGGAGATGGATACATGAGCACTGCCTTAGTTCCCAAGACCATCAGAAATGTGTTTTCTTAGGTGACCCTCGTGAAAGGGTTGTTTGACCCCGAAAGGGGTCGTGACCCATAGGTTGAGAAACACTGCTTTAGAGTATTCAAGAACATGGGTGCTACTTTGAAGACTAAGGTGTGCCTGACCCAATATATAGTATTTTCAATCATCTCATATATATGTGAAAGTTGGACACTGAATAAGCAAGAGTAAAGAAAAATTGATGTGCTTGAACTATGATGCTGGAGAAGAATGTTGAAAACACTATGAACTGCTAAGAGGTCAAACATATCTGTTTTGGAAGAGGTACAGACAGAATGCTCCTTAAATCAAGAATGCTATCCTTCATTGCTTATATGCTGGACATGTTATGAGTCCCCGGAAATGACACCTTGCTTGGTCGAGGGACAGGGACTCAGAAGGCCTTCAAAGGGATGCATTTACAAAGTGGCCGCAACAATCGGCCTAAGCATAGGAACACTTGTGAGGACGGCCCAGGACAGGCAGAATTTCATTCTGTTGTGCTTTGGGTAGCTGTGGGTCTGACAAGACTAGATGACACCCAACTGCATCATTAGCATAACTGATGCTGCAGCTGCTTGGTTACCATCCTAGAGGACAGTATTTACAACACATGGGATAATGACAGCAGATCACAAGATGAAAGATGAGGGCGCAATGCTGACAACAGGCATCTAGTTAAGTTGATTCACAGTCAGAGTTCTGTCTCAACATTTCCACTTTACAGTTAAGTTCTCTACTGTCACTTCTTAAGAGAATCTCTACATCCCTTTTGATATTATCTATCTTATTACTACCATCTTCTCTTCATAACTGTTGGCGCCACCTGAAGTAATTTTGTTTTCCATGTCATTTCATCAACTATCAATACATACTCTATAGTGACAAAAACCCTCCACGCCCTTAATAACTGCAGTGTTTAGAACAGTGAGGACACCTTGTAGTAGTTTAACAATGATATAATATTTTATCAATTAACAATATTTATGAGTCAGCATTTTTCTTGTTCTATTAATTGCTTTTAGAAACAGCTGAAAAAAGAAAGTTTAAAAAGAGTATTCTTTCTGCATAACATTTCTGCAAACTTTTAAACAATTAGAACCCTGAAAAGGACAAATCCTATTGCCTGGAACTTTTTCTAAGTACATTTATGGGGAAAGGGTATATGTTATTTGGTTTCCATCACATCTGCATACATAATTTTACCAAACAGCAGTTAGTAGAAAGAGTAGAATAATTTCTTTAAATATCTTTAGAATAGTTGAAGATCTATGATGATTTCCTTTGGACAATAAATTCTTAAGGAGCATTGAATAATTTTTAAAGAAACCCAAATTACAAACAAAAATGAAATACTGAAGGGCACAGATGTGAATGATCTCCATGAAACTGTTACTCTGAAGTAGACTGTCCAAACCCACCCAGTGGATCTGTGGATGGACGAAAGACCTGTGATAGGTTTCCTTAAAGATTACAGCTAAGGAAATTGGACTGAAAGCTCTACTTTCAATCACATGGGTTTACCATGTGTCAAACCTGGCTCGACAGTAAGATGGTAATAAATAAGGAAATACAATCATGGACTTACCTTTAGTGTATATTCTTTCTCTATAAGGTTTGATTTTCAATTATTTAAATAATTTAAATAAAGAAGAAGCAGGCAAAATAATTAGTTATGTTACTCTGATTTAATATTTTGGTGTTCAAAGGAAGGGCAGATAATACTGTCCACCAGTGTAACTGCAAACAATGATATGCAGTTAAATCTTATCCAAAGTTATATTGTTACCAAATTTTTTGATATCTTCTGAATATGTAAAAAGATACTACATCATTATTCTCATACAAGATTGAAGAGTTCATATAAAAAGAACCCTTGATCTGTGACAGGTTAGATTTGAGTAAGCAAAGAAGAGAAGAAAATTAATATGAGATAATTCATAAAATCAATAATGGCATTGTAGCTTGCCATTAAGTTTTGAATCCTTTAAAGCTACAGCTGTTAGTGTAGGAAGAATAAAAACATAATCATTGAATCTTTTTTTTATCTATGTGGCATTTCCTTGGGTCCAAAATCTATAAATGAAGTAAAAATAATAGATGAAATTTTAGCAAACCTTAAGTAAAAAAGAAGACAGTTCTTAAAATTTTGTTCTATTTATAGAACAAATCTAAGAAAAGGAAAAAAAAGATGGAGATATATGTTAGATTCGAGATTGCACTAGACATTTTATTGCATTTTAAAGAAAAAGAATTTAGTTAATGGATAAAAGTGTATTCTGGTAAACTTACTTTTTTATACAGTGTGTGGAATTTTACTTATGAATCAGAATATGCTGGTATATAATAATCAATTTTAAAGGAAAGAAAAGACAGGTTGTATAAACTATTTGGCTATATGCGTTTTTAAATCATATGACTTTAAGACAACGGACTGGTGAAGAAAAGTTTGCAAATTTGATTTAGACATAAATGCTTAATATCTTTTAGGCCCTGGGCATGTGCTGATTTTTCTAGCTACCTTAAATATCTTTAATGATTTCCACATGCCATATTCCCACTATTGTGCAGCACTACCACAGAAAGCATATGGAATTGTTAAAGATTTTTAAGAGCAGTTTTCTAAATGGTGAGTTGCAGAAGCAGTGATGAGAAGGGTGAGTGAATCCTGAAAGCTGTTCTGTGACTGGGGTGACTGAGGGAAGGAGAAATGTGTTGGAAGAGTAAAGTAGCATTCGGAAGGACAGCATTGTGTTGATGCGTGAAAAGACTCCATATATAAAAATAAAATTATTAGCATATGACAATGAAACACATTTATTAGGAAAATAGGAAGCTTACAACCTTGGCGTTACAGAAGTACAGTCAAACTGAAGTAATCTTTTGTTATCCACCGTAGATGTACAAAATATCAGAGAACTAAAACTTACTTATATCTCATGATATATTCTGCCAGGGGCCTATAAAATATGTTTAAAGCATTTTATTGGGAGACAGTCTAGATACAACATCATTTCCTAGTTCAGTTATATCAAACGGTATGGTACAATTGCTACTGCAATCAGTTTCAAAATATTTTCTTCTTTCATGACCTCCTTCATATAATTCTCCCTTACCCCCCACCCCCACCCCACTATACATCATAGGAGCCATTGTTTTATTATAGGTTCATCAATCCTGGGTGAAATATTCTAAATTCATCATTGTTTGTTAATTTTTATTCTGTTAAAATGTTAAATTAGGATTAAATCATAAATCTTGTCTAAATTGTACTTTAAAAATATTTCCTTCTAAATGTACTATATGTAAAATTTACACAATTTCTATGAATTAATTTTCATTTAACTTATCATTTTAAAAGATAAAATGTGAGAATATTTGGGTGGATGTAGAACAAATTTTATGACCAATAATCTATGAAATTTGTACAGCAAAGGAGAAAACATTGGATTCTACATAGTGTAACAAAGAAACTCAAGGCTATACTCAACCCATTTAGCACAAATCCTAACTATTGAACACTTAGAAGTAAATTCAGGCATGTATCAAAAGTGTCAGCTCTATTTAATAGATTTTAAGTTCCATAGAATCTTCACAGTGGTATTCCAGTGGGAGTAGTCAAAGTTCAGTAACATTACTGCTGTTGAAGGACTGATTTTATCTTTAAAATTCTAAGGAGACTATATGTTCTTTCTCTGTGTACTTTTTATCCAACGCGTGACTTATTTATATGTAGAATTTTTATGTGGGCCACCCAGTCATTGTACGCACTGTCACTGTTAGGAGCCGTCAGATCGGTTGCAAATGCACAGTGACCTCGGGCACAATGGAGCACAACACTGCCCGCATCCTGCGCCACCACACTCACAGGGGTTCCTACACGATCTCAGGGTTGGAGGCAAGATGCCAATCTGTCCCCTTTGTGGCCTGCTTTCCTTTCACTGCCCCTCTTCTTTATCAAACATGATGTCCTTTTCCAGGGGCTGGTGTCTCCTGACAATATGTCCAAATCACATAAGGCAAAAGTCTCACCATACTGGCCTCTAAGGAGCACTCTGACCAGCCTTCCTTCAACACAGACAGTTATTTATTTTTTTAGCAGCCCATGTTATTTCCAATATTTGCCTCCAGGATCCTCATTCAAAAGGAAATCAGGACATTTCTTTAATTAATGTCCAACTTTTACGTGCATATGAGGCAATGGAAAAGATCTAAGGTTTGGGTCGGATATATATTAGTCTTCAAAATCTTGCTTTCAACACTTGAAAGAGGTCATGTGCAGCTCACCTTCTGATTTCTTGACTGTTGCTTCCATGCACAGTGATGATAGATCTAAGCAAGACGAAATCCTTAAAAACTTCAACTTTCCATTTATGATGATGTTACACATTATTACCTTTGAAGATGTAGGTTTTCTTTACATTGAGCTGTAATCTATGCTGATGGCTACAATGCTTGATATTCATTGGCAAGGTTGGTTGCAATTGGAATAAAGCAGTGGTTTTATCCAGTGAAGTTCAAATAGCAATATTTACTATATTTGATGTGAACATACTGTCATATGAAGTAGATAGCATTATAGACTTTTCACAAGTGGAAATTTCAAGTGACAGAGAGGTTAAATGTATAACCCAAGACCACATAGAATGCTACAAAGTACATTTCTGTATCTTCAAATCACATTTGTAGACCCTGTTCATCAGACTAACCACCAATGTTGTATAGAGAAAAGCTAATACTATGCTTGGAAGCATTATGAGAAGGTTGAAAGAATACAGTCAGTATACCAAAAATGATTAGTTAACAATACACTATTTCAGAAGGTAGTATATGAACAAAGCCAATGGTGCTAAAAGAATAAATTCAAGCTACACTGAAAGCATTAGTGAAAAACAAGGGTACAAGAGTTGATGGAATACTAACTGAAATGTTTCAACAAGCTGATGAAGTACTGAAGCACTCACTCACCTATGCCAAGACATTGGGAAGAGAGCTATTTGGCTACCTGACTGGAAGGAGGAGGTGGGAGGAGGATGACTCAGGGGGGGGGGGTTGGTTAATGAGGAGCAGATACCAGGGGCTCAAGTAGAAAGAAAGTGTTTTGAGAATGTTAAGGGAATGAACACAAGTGCTTGACATAATGGATGTATGTGTGGTTGTGATACAAGTTGTACGAGTCCCCCATAAAATGATTTTTTAAAAGATCACTGATGTCACATGAAAGTAAAAGCTGGCTGAAGATCATCCAACAAAAGTTACAGCAGTATATTGGCAGGAAGCTGCCAGAGATTTAGTTTGGATTCAGTGCAGGATGTGGACTGAGATATCATTGCTGATGTCAGATGAATCTTGGCTGAATGAAGGGGATATCAGATGTTTACTTGTGATTATTAACATGGTGAAGGCATTTGGCTCTGTGAAGCATAATGAAATGTGGATAACTATAAGAAGAATGGGCATTCCAGAGCACTGTATTAAGCTTATGCAGAATCTACATCAGTCAAGAGGCAGCTGTGCAAATAGAACAATGGATAGTTTAAAATCAGGAAAGGTGGGGAACACAGTTGTATCTTCTCACTCTGCTGATTTAAGCTGCATGCTGAGAAACTGGCTTATATGAAGAAGAGTGTGGCATCAGAACAGGAGGAATGTTTATTAACCATCTGCACTATGCAGGGGACACCACCTTGCTTGCTAAAAGTGAAGAGGACTTGAAACACTTGCTGATGAAGATCAAGGATTGCAGCCAACAGCACGAATTGCCACTCAATGTCTAAAGATAAAAATCCTCGAAACTCTACCCATTGGTAACATCATGATATCTGCAGAAAAGGTCAGAATTGTCAAGCACTTTCTCTTGCTTAGATTCACAATCAGTGCTCATGAAAGCTTGTGTCAAGAGACCAAAGGACATGTTGTATTAGGTAAAACTGCTGCACAAGACTTCTTCAGCAAACTGAAGAGCAAGAATGCTACTTTGAGGACTAAGGTGCATCTAACCCAGCCATGATTTCTTTAATTTCCTCATAAGCATGCAGAAGTTGGACATTAAACAAAGAAAATGAAAGACCTAAAGAGAATTGATGCATTTGAATTGTGCTGCAGCAGAATGTTGAAAATATCCTGGACTGGTCAAAGGAAACACAAGTCTATCCTGGAAGAATTACCATCCAAGGACTCCCAAGAAGCAAGGATGGAGAAACTACATCTTACATATTTTGGGCATACTTTCAGGCGTGACCAGACCCTGAACATCATGTTTGATAAAATGGGAGAGGGGAGCAGCACAGGAGAGGAAAAGGCAGAAAGGAGATGAATTGACACCTTGGATGTAATAATGGCCTTGATTATTAAAAGCAATTGTGAGGGTCGTACTGGAATGGGCAGCGTTTTGTTCTGTTGTGCATAAGGTAACTTTGGGTAGGAACCTGACCCTCTGGCACCTAATAGCAATTGCCAGTTCTAAATACAATGTTAATGATGATGAGTGGCATAAAGAGATATTATGCAAGTTACACGAAGAAGATTAGATGCATTTGAATTATGGTGCTGACAAAGAATATTGAAAATACTATGGATATTCAAAGAAAGAAGCTTGCACCTTGGAAGCAATACAGGCTTAGATTCATGTACTTTGGACATGGTGTCAGGAGTGCTGAGTGCTTGAAGGAGAACACTATGCTTACTAAAGCAGAGAGCTAGTGAAAAAAAAAAACAAGGGCTCTCAACAGGATAAATGTATGCAGTGACAACAACAATGGGCTTAAACCGAAGAATAATTAGAAGTATTGTACAAATACAAGTCTCTTTCAAGTATGAATTTGACTCAATGATAACAAATAACAACAAGATAATAGGAAAACAGTCAGCAGAGGTAAGAATAACCAGAAATCCTGCCAAGTAAAGTATTTTGCTTTGGATTATAAAAGCAAATGGAATATTTTCATCTATGGAGACAAAAAAATGATAAAGAACACAGGAGGAGGAATATGTTTTGTTGTGTGTGTATGAGAGAGAGAGAGAGAGAGAGAGAGAGAGAGAGAGAGAGAGAGAGAGAACAGGATAAAGCAAAGTGAACTAGGGAGAATTAGTAAGAATTAAAACTTTTAATAAAGTTTTTCTTCACTTTTTAGAGCCAAATGCCTCTTAGTTTTATGTTTGTGGCTTATCCATTTTCTGTACTATCTAGGTTAAATCTGCACCCCTGGGCAGACATCCTCCTTTTCTGCTTGTTTCTGGGTCAAGTCCCTCTTCCCTTGCCCTATCCCTGAGGCAATTTTTATGTCAAGGAATGCAAACCAATTTTAATATTAGCCTAAGGTAAACATAATTAGGAGGGTAAATTTTCTGCCAAAAAAAGAGAATATCAGACAACACAGTTGAAAATTGTATGTAATTTTTTGTTTTAAGATTATCTCATACTACTATAAACAGATCACCATATCAAAGAACCCCAAACTTAGATGTCATTCATAGTCACCATTTGCCCTATGAATGACTGTCTTTGAAGATAATTTTTCTAAAGTAACTAAACCTGTGTTTTCTTGCAATCTATTAAGCAAATATCGTTCAAATTACCAATAAATTACAACACTACAGCTAACTATATATCATCCACAAATTTTAGGTTCAATTGAGTATTCTAAGTCATTGAAATATTGCCATATGAAATAAAGGAAAAATATAGAGAAGACAAATAGGAAGGAGAATTATCTTTTCACAAAGCAATAGCTTAGTAAGTAGGTAACTAAGAACTGAAAATATAGATCTGAGTTTCTTGAGGACAAGAGTCATTTGCCTTTTTAAAGTTATAGTCCCCTAACTCCTGGAGGAACAACTCAGTACAGATACTTTACAATTCAGAGTAGGGTAGGAATAAGCAAACTTTGAATGATGAACATAGCATGCACACACACACACACACACACACAGTAAAGGGGCTAAAAGAAAAACATGGGGAATGACTATCAGGCACCAATTTCATTTGACTTTTTATCAGGACTGATTTTTTTTTATGACTAAATTTTCAGGTCACTGTGATTTTCATGATGATTTTGATAATCAAACTAGTCTCTATAAGGATTGTGTTCTTCTCCAATTCACATAATTAGACAGGTTCCTTGACCTGATATAATGCCTAAGAAATAAGGAGATCACTAGTATAGGTTGTACTTGGTCTGGAAATAAGTACCTGCTAAATGGTTAAATCAATTCTTAACTCTAAGCTGAAAAACCTTCCTTTCCCCTGGCCTGTTTTAGCAAAAGATGGTAAATTTGTGGACCAGGAGAATGTGGTAATTTCAAATCAGAGAAGAAACCATAGGGGAAATAGAAAGGGTGAGTAAATTCTACACACGTTTTAAATATTTCCCACACTCTGATTTATCACATTGATTGTGTTGGTTTTCTCTTGCAAACAGATTTTTGACACAAACCCAACTCTTACCATTAGTTAATCTGAGGATTTTAGTTAGAGAACATGATTGTCACCTCATTTCCTCAACTTGCTGATAGCCATAGAACTTTCTAAAGTTACCTGAGAAGAAAGTCAATGTTGAAGAACAATTTCATGTTTTACTTTCAGGGTTTGCAGTACACCGGTTTTCTGAGATAGGCGAACTTAAATGGCTTAGAAGGGGTTTTGCTCAGTTCTCTTGTTAATCCATATTTTTGATTTTTAAAAATCTACCTGTTTAAGAGAAGACTCGGGTATTTCAGGGATTTTATATAACCCAGCTGGC
This sequence comes from Nesogale talazaci, assembly GCA_004026705.1. Classification (NCBI taxonomy): domain Eukaryota; kingdom Metazoa; phylum Chordata; class Mammalia; order Afrosoricida; family Tenrecidae; genus Nesogale; species Nesogale talazaci. The sequence continues at coordinate 53,922 of PVJH01000488.1, read as the reverse complement.
CTCTAAACTCTCTAACAGAACAATGAAACTTCTGAGAAACCACCCTTCAGCTGCAGCTGCATGCCACCACTGCTGTTCTCCGTTTTTTCACTAGAGGCTTCTGCAAAGTCAGAGGGTACCTTTCATAAGGAAGATGTTTTTTGAACAAATGAGCCTCACAACAACCACACACTCACACATACCAGCTAGAAATAGTTTACATTTTGGTTGAGGCTTCAAAACTGGCCCTGTTGGCTTGATTCTTCTGGCATAAATAGATCTGAGATTTTAATGAGGCTTAATGAATATTAGCTGTGGTGAAAAACAACAATCTACATGGTGATTTGAAGAAATATGCAGTCTATTTTTATAGTCCTTGAAAACATGAGATGTTTGTCAGCAAGCTGATCTCACCCACATATGATTATTAATGACTTCCAAGACTCCGGCGCTAGGCAGTATATTGTTCCCAACATTTCATATTATTCTGCCTCTGTTTATATCTCCCTGGTAGACATACACTCCACTTTAAATGAGAAGTTCTTCCTAAGAGGCAGCTGCAAAGGTTTCTGTTTATGCACACTGGGCTTGAAATAAGACATCTCCTAACCTTTAATTATGAATTACTACCTGAGTTTCAAGGAGTGTGAAAGGGGATGAAAGAGCGATGGGGAAAGCGTGCTGATTCATTTTCCTGAGGTTGGTTTCACAGGGATTCATTGACTTTAAGAAGTCATATTCTGAAAGCTCTTCTTTAAAGAAAAGAAAAAGAAACGAGATGGGCACAGGTCACACTGTCAAAGATGAACAATCACTCTTAAGTCCTTTGTTTCAGGCCACAGTGGAACTTAATCCCCAAGCTGTTCACTTGCGTCTGTCCATGCATGCATGTGGATCTTCACCGCTCCTCTCCTCCTGTTGCTTTCTCTCAAGCACTGAGCGCCTGACTGCAAGGCATTTGATTGCTGATAATTAATCAGCTCATCATACCCGTTGTGTTTCTCCCAAAGGCCCAGCTCAAGAAAGTGATCCAAATCTGGCTTTGAGTGGGGGTGGGGGAGGTGGGGGGGGGCGGGAGAAAGTGTTTCTATGTTGAATACACAGAATGAAACACTGATAAACAGTTCTTGGTAAAACATTGAAATCAGAGGGCATTTTTTCTATTTCAAGTTGTAAATCCACATGTATACACACACACCCATATATCCTACAACCAAAATAAAAATCTGTTCATGCCCTATAAGCAAAAAAAAGATTTTGTCCTAATAACAAGAGTTATCAAAATTTGCAGGCATTTGTGAGTCTACTGCTATAGCCTTTAGAGTTTGTTCAGGATATAAATGTCCATTTTTAAACACATTTTTATTTGACTCTTTATGCACAGTACTCTATCTCAGGATTTCTTCTTGGGATTGTCTCTGTAGTAAGCTAGTTGTGACTCATTTTGTCAGTTGTGAACAACTTGTCTTTGTGTTAGTAGCTCTTCAGCCCAGAGAGTCGGCAACTTCTAAGCTTCTCAATGACTTACCTGCCTGATTTAACAGTCCTTTGTAATGTCAGGCTTTGTTAATAGAACCGAGAAAACTCAGGTATATTTTACAAGTAATTGTGAGCATTATTTCTATAAATAATATTGTCCTATGGTGGGTTCTCTTTTCTAGTCAATTATTCTGCTCAAAACTGAGATTAATCAATCAATCAGTTGTCAAAAGCATTTCTGAACTGACTGTATTTGATTTATAGAAGCTATGCATAAATGTTAACCAGTGGGGAATACAGTATATAAAAGTATAATAAGCTTTAATGATTATAAAGACTGCAAGAATTTCTAGTAATGGCAATCCAGAAAACATTCTCTGAGTGTTATCTTAAAAAGTTATCTTTTCCAATTATCTGACTTATGTAATAATAAACTATATGAGAGGCTCTCATTGTCCCCCCTCCCTGCTCCAGGTTCCATTCTGGAGACAATTTTGATCATTAGACTAGGGGTGGGATGTGCTATTTGAATCTAGCTGCTGAAGTCTAGGGGTTCTGCTGAAAATTCTGTAACACCCAGGAGACTTCCTCATAACTAACAAGTATCAGGTTTAAGTGTTAATCACCCCAAAGTTAAAAATAATGAATATATACATATATATCCTTTTAAATTGAACTCTAGTTCATAGAAAGAAAGAACAAATACCTTAAATATCCCATTCTACCAAAGTTTACAGTTCACATGAGGGTTTAACACCAGCATCAAGAAACACCAGATGATCAGTGCCCCCTAACCATTTCGCGAACTCTCCCAGCTACTACCCTTCGAAACAAACCAAAATCTTCTTGACTTGGATTTTTATGAACACTTCATGGAACCAGAGTCAATTTTGTATATCTTTTATATATATTATGTAAACAAAGTTCTGTCTTCCAAGAGTATTCCTAAAGTCCATAGAATACTACAAATTGTAGAGAGGACACATCCAGCATCCAGAAAAATTGATGAATTGTGGGGTCACCTTGTTAAGAGTTATAATTGATTATATAATTGCTGAAGCAGAAGGTGGGTTAACCAGAGCACTTCTGTTCATATGCCTTCACCCTGTCATTTGGTTCTCCATGCTTCTCCAGGTAGGAGATGATTAGAAAGGAAGACCCTGGTTCACAAAAGAAAGTAGACAGAGGCTGGTCAAACAAAGTGAAGAAGTGTTCCGTGAGCTTTTGTTTGCTTTACTTCAAACAAACACATGTTCAAAGAGTCATTGAAGCCACAGACTGATGATGTAGTCTCTTAGCTAAATGGTAAAAAGTGCCTTATATGTCATGTCTTGTACCCTTGTGCTGTTTCCAATTTTTCCTTCTTCTCAGTTCTAAGCATGCCATGCTCATAAGTAAAATAAAACACATTGGGCTCGAGCTTAAGTAAAATATCAAAATCACTGCATGCTGACCGTGAAAACGCACTCATGCTGAACATTTGTGGGTTATCAAGATCAAAGAAGGCTTCGATATTTATCAAAAAAATTTAGCCCACCCTGGTTTAGACTTCATTAACCTGGTATGTATTTGAAGAATTCAATAGAGTTAATCCAGGCCAAGCCTGAAATGATTTTTTCAACTTAGGAAAATACTTATCCTCTTGGAGAGATAGATATCAGTTTTTAAATATTGGAAAAGGGCAGAATAACATAAGGCTTGCACATGCTGTTTGCTTGTCTGAATGCAATGAGCTCACTACAGGACTGAATTATGCTTAGTGCATGAAGAGACAGAACAAAATTTCAGTGTTATATAATGCTTCTACCACTGATTTTTGGTACATTGGGAAATCATACTGAGTCTAGACAACACAATTTTTCTAGTTTATACCTAAAATTGTTTTAAATGAGAACAAGCCCAGTTGCAAAAATTATGGGTTGCTGCAGACTTCCACATTAAGCTGAGAGACTTCTTCAACACATTTCACTCACATTCCCCACGGAGAGGTTGGGATGATCGCGTTGTCTTGCTTTAATCAGGAGCTAGGGAGAGTTTATCTTTAAACAGCAACAACAAAAAAGACCTACTCAATTCTGGCATTTTTGCCTTGCTGCATACAAAGCAGTTGAAGAATATATCATGATATTTAAAAAGTTATAATGTTATGATTCCTGATGTATTTATTATCTGTTACCATTCCAGTATATATATTTAAACAGGGAAGCACTATATTTCACTCATATTACCTGTTCAGGAATGGTAGCATTAGGGTGAGGGGTAGAGAGGGGGATGGATGTAGATCAAAAGGAGAAGCAAAAATTTGCATCGAAACCTTAAAACTATTTCCCAGATGCTCCTAATATCAAATACATGTTTGAGTAAGTGATGAGTAGCCAGAGAGTGAGGGAGAAACAGCCTTAAAGTAAGAAAGTTAAACCAAAAAAGGAGAATATTTAGCACAGACCCTGTTATTTGAGTTTAAATGTGCTATCTTATTTAGTAGAGCAATATGAAATATACTAAGTTGGAAAGGAAGATTAGAAGTGCACAAGATCACTTGCTTCTTTTCAGTAGGTCTATTATTGCTACAAACAAAACCAGATCCATAATTTCCTTCTGAAGGACACATATATTTTTGTGTTGCATTACTTATGAAGCCTGCTTTTGTTTTACACCTCCAAAAATATTAGGGGGTAAAAACATTGCCAATACATGAAAGCACACAGCCTATAAATATTTGAAAGTGTCATGAAATTTGTATAACTATGGAATAAATAATCAAGTCAAAACCTTAGTTTCATTTAAGTTGTCCCTGCTTCATTTTTTTTCTGTGCTTATGAACAGTGTTTCCCAAAGTACTACTACAAAGTCGGTACTACTACCTGGGGGGCACTGAAATGATTCAAGGAAGCTCAAAAGCAGATACATATATAATATCTCAGATTGTGGCTATAGTACATAGCCGTAGTTCTAATTGTCAGGGAAGCCTGAGTAATTTTTTTTCCTGAAAATAAGGCAGGAGTCCAATAAGTTTAGGAGCCTATGTGAAGGGAAGGTATTCCTTGCAAATGGAGGGATCCATAACCGAGGTTGACTAGTGAAAGTTTCCAATTAATTTTAAAGTAATGCTCCTCTACAAGTGGCCTGCAGGTCGCTGGACTCTAATTCCTTGGAAAATCATATTTCAGATCCTCTCTATGCTGTTCCATTATGTCAGATACAGTATAATGAAATGTTTCATATGATTTTCTAGTCATCGTCTTTGTAATGCACACAGCATGTCATTTCCTGGTGTATCTTTGTCAGAGAATATAGCGAAAAACAACTTCTAGTATTCAGTTGTGACTGACTATTGACAGAATTAATTGTGGTTGTCATCTTCTGTCATAAACAGGAGCAGGAGTTTTGACTACTGCAAGAGGGAAGAGCCAGGAGTGGGGCTGATCCTTTGAATGCCAAAATGACTGCACCTTGAACTTCCTTAATTCAAGACAGAGGAGCCGAGGCCAGCTTTAGGAGACACAGAAGTATGATATGCTGGCATTCCTTAACATGGCCCTTCTATCCATTTATGTGTAACCCCTGCCAAATGTTTGGGTTGCAGCTGTTACATGCTATTTCCCTTTTTCATTGGCTCTCTACTTTACCAGGAATGATGACTTCAGGGATTTGTTTCTCCTGGCATAAAATCCAAAAATATGTGTCACTGCATCTTGCCATCCTTGCCTCTAAGGGAAATTCTGGCTGAACTTCTTCCAAGCCAGATTTATTTGTACTTTTTGTCGTTCATGGTACCTTCAATATTCTTTAATCCTGATTCAAATGTAATGTTTCTTCCTTGGTTCTCTTAATCATTGTCCAACATTCACATGCATCTGACTAATAAAACCATGGCTTAATGAGGCACACAAAGTCCTCAGAATATCATCCTTGCTTTTCAGTACTCTGAAGAAGTCTTGGGTAGCAGTTTTACCCAATGCAAAATGTCTTTTAATCTCTTGGTGATTGTTTAATTGGGCATCGATTTTGGATTCAAGGAAGTGTATATATGCAAATATATAATGATAGGGATATAGGCTTATGTACATATATATTTATTTGGGGTTTTGCATATATTTATTTGTAAAGTATTAATGTAGCAGATGGACTTTGAACCTTTATTCAAGCCCTCCCTCAATACAAGAACACGTTATTCTAGTAACCTTGCATTCTGTGATGCTCACCTTCCTAACATGATTGCTGAAGACAAAATGGGTGGCTAAGCAAATGTGCTGAAGAAAACTGATGGTGCCCAGATATTAAAAGATACAACATCTGGGGTCTTAAAGGCTTGAAGTTAGATAAGCAGCCATCTGGCAGAGAAGCAACAAAGCACACATGGCAGAAGCAAGCACACCAGCTTGTATGATCACATGGTGTCAACAGGAGCAGGTATCAGGAAGCAGATGATTTGCATCATGATAGCAAGCAACTATATTGATGAAAATGAGAGGGGACAGAATGGAGACTAAAAGTCCATCCATAGAAATATCCCTTCACAGAAGGGTGAGAAGGAAGGGGCATGTCAGCGTAGGTGCAGTATAACACTAATGAGACAAACAACATTCCTCTAGCTCTTTAATGCTTCCTCCCCACCACTGTCATTGACACCAACACTACTCCACAAACCCGGCTAGACTGGAGCACGCACACTGATACAGAGAAGAGCTCTGCACGTAGAATCCAGGACAGGTAAACTCCTCAGGAACAGTAATATGAGTAGCAAGGTAGAAGGTGGGGGAGGAAGGGGAGAAGGAGGGCATGATCAGCATTTGACCTTTCCTGAGAGAGACGAATGGCAGATACAGAGGGTAAAGAGTGAAGGTGACTGCTGTAAGATATGAAGAATATAACAGTTTATGAAGGGTTCACAAGGATGGGAAAATTGTGGCGAAAAGGGGAAAAGAGGACCTGATACGAAGAGGGTCAAATTGAAAGAAAATAGTTTGAAAATAATGACAGAACATATGTATAAGTTGTATAAGTGTGCTTAATATAATTGATGTATGGATTGTTATAAGATGTGTAGGAGCCCCCAATAAAATGATTTATAAATAGATAAATAAAAATAATTTTAAAAGAAAATGAAATTCTTGACAATTTCAAATGTTCCATCCGCCGTGTTGTTCCATAGTGTTGTAGCTGTGATTATGCTGGCTTTGAGTTATAATCCATCATGAAGGCTGCAATACATGGTCTTCTGAGTCTGGCCTAAACTTCAGGTAACTTCTTGTCAACAACAACTGCTGCAATTGTTGGATGATTAAAACAAAAAATATTACTTGCATATAATATTTCTAATACTGGTTTAAACTCTGCATTTGTTTGGGTCACAGGATTTTGAAGTAACTATAAATCTCTTTCATTCAAATTGACCAAGTAACTGTCTCACAGATTGCTGTGCTCTATCAGTTCTTTGAAACATTTCCATGGGTTTCCCACGGATCCTACTGCCTTATTGTCAGCTTTTTTTCAGTCTGAATTTCTTCTTTTGGTCCCACTGTTTCTTCACAGTTGCGTGTGGACTAGTTGTTTTGATATCGTAACTCTATGTATTCTTTCTAGCAGCTTTTGATACTTCCTGTAGCATTCAATATTTTCCCATAGAATCTTTCAATATTGCAATTCAAAGATTGAATTTTTTTCTCGTTATTTCTTTCAGGTAAGGTATAATGACGATATCCTTCCTTATTGCTTTTCTAACACTAGGTCTTTGCACATTTCATTAAAATGGTTCTCTTTGTCTTAAGCTGCTGAGATAGTTAAGGTTCATTGTGCCAACCTGGCCAATAAGCATATGTGGGAGTAACTGAAGGGTAGAGAGACCAGTCACTTGGTGAGCCTTGCCCTTCTAGCTCTCAGGTATCCTGCTTTCTGATGGTCTGACCAGGTTGCAATTGCCTTAGCCAGTCCCCAGCTTCAGGTGGCACGGGTCACTTCCTGCAATACATCCCTGAGGAGAAGTCACATAGATCTACCCTGATGGAACCCTGGGTACTGGGGCCACCACATGGAGACAGCTGATGGCACTGAAATGCTTACAGGCTCACTGATTTGGCTTTCCTCTGGCTGTCACTACATGTGTTTTGTGAGATTGAGGAGGAATTTGCAGATTGCTGTCCGAAGAATGGGCTAATATTGGGCATAGGGGTTTGGACAAAATTGGGTTGGGATGCTTTCTTATGTACACTTACCCTTTATATAAAATTATCTCTTATACATGTGAGTGTCTGTGAATTTGTTTCCCTAGTTTACCCAGAATGCCACACCTGCCCTTTGGAGTATTTGTTTCAGATCTTTGATATCACCATTTCTTCCATATATCTTAGCTACTCAATGGTTAACAGCAAGTGCCAGAGATTCTTCTGATACCCTCTTTGTTTTTTTTCCTTCATTTTAATGACCTTTTGGTTTCTCATAAATGGTGTTCTTGATGAATTTCCCAGAATTCATCAAGTCTTTTGACATTCGTGTTTAAAGTGGCAAATTTTCTCTTGAAATTCAGGTGGACAGCAAACCCATAGAGTGGTCTGTGGGGGGGGGGGCAAGCCCAATCCCATCTATGCATATCTCCCCCCCCCATCCCAGAATAATGCACTTCAGAGAACAGCACTGTAGCTACTTCTCAGAGAGAGGGACTCACCTGATCGAGCACACAGGAGAAAATGAAGAGGGAAGGAGAGTGAGTGGAATACATCCTGGTCCACTAAGTCCTGAGGATGATATTCCTGCTCATAGCTGCCAATGCACAGAGAGAATCGTAGTGTCAGTTCTACAGTGAGACATGATGTCCCTTGCAGACCCATAGTACTACAGGGGTCAACACTGGATAGAGTGTAGGAATTGGGCTGATCTGACCCTACCACACTAAGGCAGAACTCTAGGGGCATGCAACAGAGCAGCAAGGGGAGCAAAGCAAGGAAGTCCCCCAGGAACACAAAAAATAGACTTTGGGTTCAGGGTATGGTACTCTGTCAAACTTCATCAGAAAACACTCAAAAAGGTCAACATACAGACCTGGAACTATTTATAGGCTTTCCTTTTTTCCTGTTTTTTTTTTTTGTTTGGTTTTTGCTCCTTGTTTTGGGTTTTTGCTTTCTCTTGCTGTTATTATTGTTTCTGCATGTCTATGTGGATGAGATGAGGGGGATAAACAATTGTCAGGAGAAAATAATGGGACTGATGTTTCTGGAGGACATGGCAGAGGGAAAGACAGGAGAAAGGAAGGGGGGGGGGGTGGCCAACAAACCCAGGGACAAGAAAACAGCTAGTGAACTAAGGTGAGTAGGATACATGTTGGGGCTTGATCAATAGGAATGTAGCTGAGAGGAATTACTGAAACACAAATGGAAGCCAAGCATGACAGTGGAACAAGAAGAAAGTAAAAAGGAAATAGAAGAAAGAACTAGTAGGCAAAGGACATTTATGGAGATCTAAATACAGGCCTATACATATGTAAATGTATTTATATATAATAGGAACATAGATCTATGTACATATATTTATATGTTAAGTATTAAGGCAGCAGATGGATATTGGACCCCTACGCAAGTACTCCCTCAACTCCTTTTGTTCTAATAACCCCGAATTCTGTGATGCTCACCTTTCCTAGAGAATCACTGAAAACAATATGGGTGCATAAACAAATGTAGAAGAGAAAGCTGAAGGTGCCCAGCTACCAAAAGATGTACCATCTGACATCTTAAAAACTTGAAGATATACAAGCAGCTATCCAAGTGAGAAGCAACAAAGCCCACTGGAAGGATTACACCAGTTGGTGTGATTATGAGGTATAATTGGGATCAAGTATTAGGCATCCAAGACCCAGAACCCTCCACGAAATATTGATGTGAATGAAGGGGAAGGCAGAGTGGAGACCCAAAGTCCATCTGCAGAAAATTGGGCATCCTCTCACAAAGAATCACAAGGAAGAGATGAGCCAGTCAGGTTGCTGTCTAGCGCCTATGAAAGATAATTTTCCTCTGATTCTTTAATTCTTCTTCTCCACCAACATACTGACACCAATTCTACCTTACAAATCTGCTTTGACCAGACCATGTACAGATAAGCACTGAAACACTGGGCAGATATCTAGAGTCACAGCCAGTGAGAGGAGTGATATCAGGAGTGTAAGTGGAAGCTGGGGGGAGAAAAGGGGAAACTGATTACAGGTTATATGATTGACATATAACCCCATCCTAAGGGGATAGACAACAGGAAGGTGGGTGAAGGAAGACAGAAGTTGGTGTAAACATGAAAAAAATTATAAATTATCAAGGGTTCATATGGGAGGGTGAGTGAGGGAGGGGAAATAAGCTGATACCAAGGGCTCACATAGAAAGAAAATGTTATCAAAGACCTAAAAAAATATATCACTATAAGTGAGGGGGAGTTCAGATGGGGGACCCAAAGCCCATCAATAAGTGAAGAGACATCCTCTTACAGAGACGTTGTAGCGAGGATATGAGCCAGTCTAGGTGCAGTGTAGTAGCAATGAAATGTTCTCAAATGCTCCCTCCCACCAACTATCATTATCCCAATTCTGCCAGACAGATTTGGCTAGACCAGGGGATACACATTGGAATCAAAAACATGGAAATTTAGGATAGATAATCCCTTGAGACTAGTGAGGAGTGGTGACACTGGGAGGGTGGAGGGATGGTGGAGTAGAAATGGGGAACAAATTTCTCGGATCTACATGTGACCTCCTCTCTGGGTTGTGTGGGGATGAGTGAAGTGACACATTAGATAGTGTGAGATATGAAGAGGCAATAACTATTTGTAAGTTATTGGAAGTTCATGGGGGAGGAGAAGGGATAAGGGGAAATATGGGGAGTTGGAATTAAAAAAACAAAGAACTAGAGGAAAGAGGGGAAGAGGAGCTTATGCTGGAGGGGTTCAAGTAGATAATGTAGATGAATGTGGCAACATGTGTACAAATACGCTTAATACGAATGATATATTAAATGTTGTAAGAGCCCCCAATAAAATCTATATTTAAAGAAGAAGAAAGAAAGTGTTTTGAAAATGATGGTAATATATGTTCAGGTTTATTTGACACAATGGGTGTATGTATAGATTGTGATAGAAAACATAAGGGCCCCCAATATAATGATTTTTTTAAAGAGAGAAATTCAGGTGGGATCTGATTATTTTGGCTTTTGTAGACTTTAAAATTTTCTTCAACTTCAACCTGAAAGTACACATGAATAATTGGTGATGTTTTCCACAGTCAATCCCTGCACTAACCGTGACTATACATATTGAATTTCTCCTTTATCTCTTCCTACAGATGTAGCCAATTTGATTTTTTAAATGTCTTTTGAGAAGTCTACATGTATTGTTACCAGCTGTCTTGTTGGAAAAAGAATTACTTGTTCTTTTGATTGGTTTGTTGATTTTATTGGAAAGAAATATTTCCTTCTTTTAATTGGGTGGGCCTGTGTTGGGCAGGGTTCTCTAGAGAAATAAAAGCAGGACACTTATGATTATACATATGTATAGGTTTATACAGCGAGAAGGAATATAACAGCTAATTATTCCACAAAGTAAAACAACTGACTCAGTTCAACTCACTTTCATGGAACACTTAATATCCTGGAAGTTCTTTAACTCTTGTGGGTTGTTGGGCCCAAGGGCAAAGAAGTGGACAGCAGAGTCCTCCCTCAAGCAAGGGCTCAGAGTTTGCCCAGAGGCAGCAGACAGCAGGAAGGGTCCGCAACTGTCAGTAGCTCCAGAGCTCAGCGAAGCAGGCCCAGGTGGGACATCAAACTCAAGCAATCCAAGGGGATAGGATCCACTCGCCTCACACTCAAGAGATATATACACCAGAAGTGCAGCAAAGCAGGTCTGGAAGCACCTCATTATCTAGTGACAAGGTCTGTGGGTTGGCTTATCCCAGGGTTGAGGTAGTGTAGCATAGAAGTGAAGACAGAGAATTAGCTAAAGCAGCAGCAAGCTGGTCTGATTCACTAGAGAGCACGAGAGACAGTGGTGGTCCTTGCAGAGTCATTTATCTCTCTTTTGCCTCCAATCAAATTGCAACCTGATTAATCCCACATGTTCTTATTGGCCAGATTGGCCACAATAAACCTAACTATTATAGTGACTACACAATTAAGACATATGTAACACTAGGTAGATTGGTCAATTTTAGTTTTCACCTCTTCTGGCTATAAGTATGATTTATCTTTGAAGAAGCAACAGAGAGAGATAAAGCCCATGGAAGAGCATATTCCAGATCTCTGTGTGAAGTGGTGGAGGCCAAGAGTAGAAGTATTAGTGACTGTGGGAGAGAGATAGAGGATAAACCAGAGACAATGATTGGTAAATGCCTGATCCAGGAGAGTAGAGGTCAATGTTCCATGTAAAGGAGAAGCGGAGAACCAGAAACTTGGTTGCTGACTGAAGAGAGGTTTTGCTATGAACAGATGACTATATCCTTACTGTTTGCTCTTTCTGACTGTGCCAATCTATTAACTTCCTTAGCAAGTCCCCATAATTGTGATTATTGTTTGCGCAGTCATTGCAATGATGGATTGAATGCAGCAAAGAAGTAGAGTGCCATGGGAAGATAGGGTACTGTCTGAGTAGGTAAAGGAGAATGGAGCATAGAAGTGTATTAGAACCTTCCTTTTTGGCAATTGAGAAACCAGAAGTCATGTATGGGGCTGACCCCCTTGATTGCACATAAATAGCATAGGAGGCAGATTGGTGAACTTCTCAGCCCATGAAGCAAGTAAAGCTGAGTGACTTCAGCCATGAGACTGGCTAGTGGATTGCGTGACTTCAGGTACTTACTGAGGGAGTTTTATTTGCTGACCAACTGTGTTAGCTCTGAACACCTTTGGGCTGAGTATTACGTTGGAGTGGCGTGGCCTTTGGGCTTTTATTGACAAGTCTAAGAGAACTTTGTGACATTGCTTGAACAGGCAGTAAGATATAAGTCTGAAAGGCCAAAGAACAGAGAGAGGCCTCTGACAAGGATAGCTAGGGGGAAGCTGTCCTGTTGGATTAATTGAATCCCGAACAATTTTAATCAGCTAAGTTTTCAAATAAGTTAATTTGTCATCACTTTTCTGTCCATTTGTCGCACTGTGGTAGCCTGAGAATTGCTATGATGTTGGAAGCAATGTCATGTGGTATTTCACATGGCAAGAAGGACACCACAAGTGAATAGGTTTCAGTAGAACTTCCAGACTAAGAACAGACAATGAAGTTGGAGTCAGGTGCCCATGCAGAGGAAGCAGTCATGAAACCGTAGGCATAGCTTCATAACATGGACAGAATGTGAAAGCCCGATGAAGAGAAGCAGAACATTGTTGGAGAGAGTCATAAAGAATGAGCCTCTCAGGTCTAAGGCACTTGAAATGCAATTGAGGAGGAGCTGCTTTCTCAGAGGGAATCTGCCGGGGTGGCCTGAGTTGGGCAAACCTGTGGGAGTGGAGCTTTGGGCTCTTCATTTGCTAATGGAGTGCAGCTCTGCCAATGATCAGAATTTGCAATGTGCTCAGGGTAAATCATAAAAATTGGAAGTGGTCAAAAATGAAATGGACACAGGAACATCTCTAGCCCAGGCATTTATGAGCTAAAATGAACTGGTATTAGCCGGTTTAAATCAGAAAATCTGATCATTTACTAAGCTGGAAATAACACGATCAAAAGGAATAGTGTGGCTTTCACTGTCAAAAAGAACATTGCAAAATCAATCATGAAGTGCAAAGCTGTCTGCGATAGGATTATATCTATCTGTCTACATAAAAATCCAATCAATACAACGATTATTCAATTCATGTACCAACCACAAAAAGGCTCCGAAGGATGTTAGCAGCCTGGGTTCATCAGCACCATGGCTAGAGGACACGTCTGTCCCGGTGGCCGGTGGCACATGACAGTTAACAACAGCAGCAGCAACACATTTCATATGAGTTGTGAGTTCTGTGTGCCTGTTGCAATGAACCATTGACCCCAGCTGAAAAGTATTCTGTGGAAGAGAGGATCAGTGTCGGAATTTGGAGCAAGTTTGGAGGGCGGGACGTGTCTGTCATCAGCCTCCGGAAATCAACCTTGGGCGAAGTTCATGTGGTCTTTGATCTTCCTTTCCCTCTAACGAAGTTAGAAGAGGTCAAGTACCACCCCTTTGTAAGAAAACATTGTCCTCTTTCCCCTTGGAAGGTGGTTTGATTCAAAAGATTATGAAAAAACCTTGAGTGCATAACTGCATATTCCAGAAACTTGATGCAAACACTAAGTGATAAGGAGATTCCTTGTTGTAGACAGCAAGACTCCCATAAGACCGTATTTGCTAATCTTGTGATAATGGTTGTTAGTCATACAAGGAAGTTTGTTAATGTAAGAATGTGAATTTTGAATCATGAAAACCTCTTGATCCTGAATTCACTGTGCCCTAGAATTGCCGCTGTATTTGTCTTTTTGCAAACTTTCTCCTTTGGCAAATAAAAAACCAGCAAGCAGAGGAGTTCTGAGGGTCTTCTCTGTCTCTCTTGAATCCCTCGATCATTTCCTTCCAACTCATTCCATTATCATGAGTAGCTATTCTGTACGCCTCAAGTGTTTCCCAGCTGGCTGGAGTGCTACACGTAGTGCCACCTTTTTTTTTTCTTTTGGCACCAGAATACCTTTGAATTGTGCCTGGAAAAATGCATTGTTAATAGATTTTCTCTTTGAGTCGCAGATGCAATGAGGTTTGAGAACCAATGACTCAGAGAGGGTGATTTGCAGACCTCATTTTCAAAACCAAACTTTCTAGAAGAAAATGGGAACTTTTGAAAAGCATATCCCATTTAAACAATATTTAGAAAGAAATCAACAGGTTGGAGAAAATGTCAAGATGTGAACTCAATATTTACCTGGCAGGGGAGAGACCAGGATCATAAAGGTGGATTTCCCTGGGCGAGGTTTATCCATTATACTCCGGATGTGCTGACCCCTGTGATTGTCCCAAATGGGGGAAACTTGACTGCATAATTTGTGGTCATGGGAGACTGCGTTCCTACTTTACCCTGGAAAGAAAAAAAAAGATGAACTCACTCTAGAAATAAATCTCTCCTTTTTTTGTATGTTGTTGTTATCTTAACGTGAAAGTAAATATCTGAATTATACATAAATTTCCATATCCCTTTGGCTAGCCTAACATAGTTATACTGTTGGGCTAACTTATAAAGTATTGTAATGACAGCAAATAGCTTCTCACTCACGACAGTGAGTGGCAGTACATCTCACTGAGTACACTAGGGTAATATCTTTATGGGATCCATCTGCCACATTTTCCTCCAAGATAGTGATGAGTGAGTTCACACTACTGACCATTGGGTTGAAAGGGCAGTGCTTCACTGTTGTGACATCAGAGCTCCTCTACCAATGAAGGAGAAACTCATTATCCCCCTTTCACAGCTAAATAAAACGAGGTGGAGATATAATATGGAGTGTAAATGTCAGTTTTCATAGGAAATTTGATGCTATTTTAAATGCTGCTGTATATAGTCTTTCCTGCATTTCTCATATTAAAAATTCCAGAATGTTGACTGACATTTCACTCAGTGAAATAAAAGATGAAAAGAAAATTTGCTGGGTAGTTCTTTATTCGCAAACTCACTTATTACCTCTAACACAAGAAGGGGCTCTGCATGTGGCATTCTCTGTGCATGGAGACATCCAAGGTCCAGAACTATTATTTGCAATGTCTCTGGAATACGCTTATCTTCCTTTACTGTCCAGGCTCTGCTTTCTGCAAACTCTCTCCCAAAGCATGCATTTATCATTCTGAGAACATGAAATGTGTGTGTGTGTGTGGGGGAGGGAGAGGGTTACAAGTGGTACTATATGAAATAGCAAACATGAAAATTGTACAGTGAATTATTCAGACTTGGGATGGGAATACAGCACAGCTTATCTGTGTGGTAATGCCGCCACTTAATTCAGTTGCTAGCAAGAAAGTTCATAACACTCATGCCACTAGTCAACTCAAAATTTAATATTTGGTCCTCTAGGGGAAGAAAAAACCAGACTTTTTTTTCTCAGACTGTAACTCTGAGAAATGTGCAGAGAATTGGATACAAAGACAGTTGAAGAGTCTCTGATTTATGTCACTGTAAATACTTTACCCACGTGTCTGGTTAAACTGAAGGTTATGTATCATTCCCAGTCCAGAGCTGAGTCTTCGTAAGAAGAACCAGCAGACCACCTGTCTTTATTGAAAATGACACTGTAGAATGTATCTGCAAGTCGGCAGTTGTGAGACTTGGGAGAGTAAGCCAAATTATTTTACCAGAAATCCCCTCCAAGGAATGAATTGCTTTCTCATGTATATTTTTACACCACATAGGAATTGATGGAACACCATGGTTGGGACCTGGCTCATCCTGAAGGAATGCATCTGGCTAGCCACACTGCACATTACCTTAGTTTTCAAGCTTTCATTCCCAAACTAAACAATAAGTCTGAGACAGACCTCACCTTTCCATTTTTTTTTTTTGCATCACTGCCCTCTGGTGGGAGTAGGACCTTTCCACTTTGGATCCTAATAACTAGTTATTTTTGATGTTCATTTAAAGGTTTAGATAGAATCATTTGCTGATAAAGTTTTGATTAGCTGCTGGCTGGTCCTCTAGAGTTTCTTCTCAAGATACCAGAAAGTAAAATGCAATTTATTCACATGTCACCTAGATAATTGGGAGTATTTGTCTATATGTGAGAAAGAAAGAACAACGTACTGATGGATTGTTGGTATGAGGTATGTGGCAGTCATGTGCTTATGTTAATTTCATGATTGAGATATAGGGGTGGAGTCTAGCCTGTTAATCTGGAGATAGGCATTGAGTAGCCAATGAGGTCTCCGTGTGGGCGTGGCTTTCTCCTGAGACTTCTGGGAAATCTCACAATATTTCCTTCATAGAGATGAGAAGGTATCTCCCCAGCTGTTGGGAGTTAGTCTCAGAGACAACGAACTATGGACAAGACAAGATGGCAGCGTTGGAGTTGCTGAATGCGGGGAGGCGAAGCCACATGGCCTTACCCTGATTGGACCAGACTGATGAAGCTGGAGAAGCTACGTGGAGATCCCTGCCAGCGCTGAGTTGCTACTACCACCACTGAATGCTGTTGATGGACCCTGAGCCATGGAAGCGAGGAGCCATGGAGAGACCCTTGCCAGTGCCAGGACTCTGCACCCACGGGCCTGTGACTTCGTGAGTTGGAAGGAGACTTTATAGACTGATATTGGGCATATGGGCTAATCTCCAATTTATGAATTTGAACTGGACTGGGCTGGAATGCTTTCTCAATGTCCTATTCTTCTTATATATAAATCATTCCCCTATATCCATATGTGAGTCTATGTATTTTGTTTCTCTAGTCTACCCGGACTAACACAAAGTATAATATATGGCGAAAGAGAGGAGAATGGAAGCACCACTAGCTTGCCTTGTTGACCTTTCTCACAAGTTTGTAGCCCATGACATGATGTGCTTGCGTCCTCTTGCTTCTGTCACTCCTTTCAGTGGAAAATATTGGAGTTTTGTGTTTTTCTTCCCTCTGACAGAATTTTATCTGGAAGGTTGCAGTTTTTGTGGGTTTTATTGTACTTACACATGGGGAGAATGGTGAAAAGGCACCATCTGACCCCATCTAGCAGGATGAAGGAGAAAGGGAGTCCATCTCCATAGCAGCCCAAGGCCAATTGCCACAAAGAAGACGTCATATATACCTTTCCCTTCCATCCTGTTTTTACCTTAGTCTGATATACACAGGGTTCTTCCCAGCTCCCATACACCTCTGCTGGGATCAATAATCCATTGTGCTGGCCACACAGTAACTCACAGATAGTACTTATGATTATGGGCATTTATGAGGAAATTTAGCAGGATATCACATATCAATAGTAGAATAGTAGGGTTACAAACTTTTCTTGGTCCAGAGACGTGGCTCTCCTCAGTCATCAGCTAAGTCTCTCTCCTCTGTAGCTGCTAAACCATGTACTTTTAGGCCTCTGGCCTCAGTGTGGCATGGCCTCGCCTGCAGACAGGGATCTTGAACATATTCTCCAAGAGGCTCTTCTTCCTAATGGCAATTTTCTCTCTTGGCTTCTGGACCAGCTCATTCTTATACTCAGGGCAATGGCAAATCTGTTCAAGTCCCTTTATTAGTGTTTTGCACACATTTGCTGTGGATTCCAGAGATAGAGAAAAGGCAGATTAAGCCACTTTACTTCAATGTCAACTAGTCAATAGCAGAGGTGAGTTGGACACAGCTACGTGATTTTCTCCATCATGAACTCAGAAGAAACTTGAAGATAGGAATTAAAACAAAGAATAAAATTGAGACATATCATTTTCCCAAGGATTTGTATTTTTGTTGTTGATTTCTTTTTGTTGCACTCACTCCCTATGCCCCATCAGAAGCATTTCTCACCTGTGACACTATTGGCATTTTAAAGAAGTGCCTCTTTGCTGTGAGGGGTGTCTTGTGCATTGCCAGGTAGTTAACAGTATCCAGGGCTTCTATCTATTGATGCCAGCAACAGCCCCCCCAGTCACAATCAATGACATGTCTTCCCCTATTGTCAACTACCCTGGGAGGAAAATTCTTCCAGATAGTAAACAACTGTTCAGTTTTACCAGATTGGGGTCAAACATTGGTATAAGAAACTAAGGTCTATGTAGAAAGGTAAATTTGGCAAGAGCCAGTTATAAAATTTGTAGACATTTCTGTGGAAAAGGTATCATTTTGAATATTTCAGGGGCTAGATATAAAGATTTTGCAAATTATCAAATGCTCTTGATATTTTGCACTACTTAGAATAATATTTTGACCAATGAATATCCTAACCTAAATTTCCACTGGCACCTTAATTTAAAAGCAACAATTCAACATAACCCTGGGTACATACTATAGTAGATCCAACCAGTTAGTCATCTGATTAGTCTATGATTTGACCTCTAATGCTCACCAACAAATTATTTGAGGCATTTAGAGATGTTATCCATAACACCACATTCCTCACTGAAACCCTGCAAATGACAATTGTCATTTAAATATCCCTCATTTATTAAAATACCAATTAAATGTTTTATATCATAAATGTATTTTAAATCATTGTTGAAAACATTTTATATGAACTGAGTATCATTTCAGTGGGTGAATTTTAAAAGTTCTAAAACAGCTCTAGGACTATTTAAATGTTCATCTCAAACTGCATTCTTCTTTTAATGTTACTGCAACCTGGAGATATGAAGTCCGTTGTCTTCTCTTGATAACTGTTGCCACCCACTTTATCCTTTGGGATTTTGTTATCCTACTGAAGGAAGGCAGAGGCTTTTGATGTCTTGCCAGCTTGACCTCTTATTTACTTAAAATTGGCAGAATCACACAGAACTCTTTATGTTCCAAGGGTTTCACTGCTAATTTCTCTGGGAAAATATTGGTGAGATAAAAATAACAGATGTGGGAAAGGGAAGATGATAGCAGGCGTTCTTACAAATATCCCATTGTTAATGGGTCTTGACTTTGTTCTGAGGATAAGAACTGGAAGCATTCACTGGAAATTTTGTGCTTGCATTTCCAGGAACCTTGTTAATCCAAGTGTCCCTCCCTCCTCTGACCCCTATCTATCTGTAAGTGCTCTGTTGCTTTTTCTTCTCCAGGGTTCTTGTGACACTCTGGAAAAAACATTTGGGATAGATACAACTATTCAGAATTAAAGCATGAAAACTGGTCTTCATTCACACACTAATCGCACCATTGGGCACTTCCTTACAATATTTTGCAATCTACAACCTGAGATCTTGATTCCTTTATTCACCTCAAATAACGCACATGTTTTGTTTTCAAACTTCAATGAGTATTTCCTTGTCTAGTGTTTCATATAAAAATTACTGATCAACTCAGTTTCAATTATTTTATCTGCTATCTACAAGTAAGAATTGAGTTGATGACTGTGAAGCTTCCCCCTTATACACATAATCATATGTCTCTTAAAATATATTTCTCCTTAGAATTTTTCTGGCTGTGTTTAATCTAGCTAGTTTTACCAAAGATTTTGTTTTTGTAAACTACCAAATTTTTCCACACTGATAAAATGTATCATCACCTAGTGTGTGCCAGGGACAGTTGTTGCATTAGGATATAGTTATGAAAAAAAAAAAACCCAAACCCAAAATCTCATTCTCAGGATTGCTAGCTTTGTCCAGTATTCTTGCTGTTGTTGTTAGGTGCCTTTGGGGGACTTCTAGTTCTGAGCCATCTTCACAATGGTCATTCTGCTTCAACCCATTGCTGCAGTCGCTGTATTAATCCATTTTGTTGAGGGCCCTCCTCTTTGTGCTGACCAAACATGGTGTCCTTTCCAGAGGCAGCCACCAGGGCATTTACTCATCTCATTGAGTGTCTGCCTCTATTTTACTGACCCTTAGTTTTATCAACATGGTAAAACTTCCTCAGTGCATGTCAAAAGTACATAAAGGAAAGTCTAGATGTTCTTGCTTCCAAACTAATTCTCACTATACTTTGATGACAGATTTATTGGTTCTTCTAGAATTCTATGATATTTTCAATATTCTTTACCAGCACCATAATTTTAAAGTTTCAAATCTTATGTCTTTCTTCTTTATTACCCAGTTCTCTCATGTATATGAGGTGATCGAAAATCCCATGACTTGGATCAAGTAATTGTTCTTTAGTCCTCAAAATCTCATCTTTGCTCTGTGATGCATTAAAGAGGTTTTACGCAGCATGTGTGTCCAATAAAATGTTATTTGATTTATTGATGGATATTTCCCTTGGTGTTGATTGTGCATAAGTAAAATGAACTCCTTGGCAATTTCAATCTCTTTTCCATTCATCATGATGTTGTCTGTTGGACATATTTTGAGAATCTTATTTTCTTTATACTGACACATAATCCTTACTGAAGGCTGTAGTCTTTGATCTTCATCAGCAAGTTCTTCCAGAGCTTCTCATTATCAACAATTGATCTTTAAGAGTAACTGTATTAGGTTAGGGTTAGGATTAGGGTTAAAAAAAGGGGAAGTATAATGTGTCACCATTGCTTTCAGGTAGCAAGATTGTGTCAGCAATCCTGATGCCACAGCCTTCTGCCTATGTCCCAGACTCTTGGATCTTTCGCTCAGCATACATATTGAGTAATTATGGTGAAATCGCGAAACTAAACTTTACTGATTTTAAATGAGACACCATCCCCTTGATCTGTCTGAATGACTGTGTTTTGGCTTCAATATAGGTTCCGCATGAGTACAATGAGGTGTTCTTCATAATGTTATCTATTGGTTGACCAGGTAATTTTCCTCCAGCTTCTTGCTATAGACACCGAAAAACTTTAAGTGTTGCATCAACTTATCAAAACACTTCATTTGATTGTTCATCAACATTTGAAACATTTTTTGCCAAAGTTTTCATATAGCTTATACTTCTTTCAGTACTATTGATTCCTGATCATGCCACCTGGTGAGCATTGCCACGTTCCTTTTGCAACTGTAGCAATGTGTGTTTCTTCCATTGTCCTTTAGCACTTCTTACATCATTTAATAGCTTGCCCACTCTCAATATGTAAATATAGAAACTTGAGGCTTGAATTTTTCTTTATTTCTTACAACTTGAAAAATGTTGACTATCTCCTTAATGCTTGATTTATAACTCCAGGCACTTGACATTTCTTTATAATAAGTTACTTTGTCTTCTAAAGCTGCCTTTGAAGTTTTCTGTTCAGCTTTCTTACTTCATCATTTCTTCCATTCACTTTGGCTACTTTCTATTCAAGTACAAGTTTCAACGTCTCTTCTGACATCCATTTGGATATTTTCTTTCTTTCCTGCCTTATTAATGAAACTTTGCTCTCCTTATGTATGATAATTTTGATGTTGTTTCACTGCTCATGTATTCTTTTATCATTTTTGTTCAATGTATGAAATCTGTACTTGATATTGTTTCTAAATACAGATGGAATATATTCAAATGTTCAAGATGATGAACCACTAGCAGTATTCGTCTTTGCCAAGAAATTGGAAAACAGTTCTCTGGTCAACTAATTGGAAGGGATTCATATTTGTTCCTACTCCAAAGATAAGTATCACAAAAGAATGGAGAAATTATCTAACAGCATAATTGACACCAAACCTAAGTGAAATCTTGCTGAAGGTCATTTAACATGGGTTGTAGCAACACATTAAAGAAGCTGCCAGAAAATCAAGCCAGATTCCAAAGAGGATGTAGAAGTAATGCTGGCACCTGATGGATTTTGATTTTAAGAAGAGACTAACAGAAGGATATTTATTGACTGCATACAAAAATGTTTGATTGTGAAGGCATCACTAGCTATGGATAACTTTGGGAAGAGTGGGAATTCTATCCCGTGTCTTTGTGCTCATGTGGAACTTGTATATGGAACAAAAAGCAGTGTTACCAACAGAGGAAGCGATAGTGTCTGGTTGAAAAGTAGACAAAGTATGTATCAGGGTTGTATCAATTTAACATATTTATTCAATCTATGTTCTGAGAAAATAAACTAAGAAGCTGGAATACATGAGGAAAAACCTTGAGAACTATATAAGGCAGCATTAAATGAAACAGGCTTATTTATAAGCTGTGGTAAGTGGTTGAAACAACTCTGCTGAGAATGAGAAGGACTTGCTGAACTTGCTTCTGAAGATCAAGGACTATAATCTTCTGTATGGATTCCTGTCCAATGTAAAGAAAATGTGGTGAGGAAATTACATAGTGCCTGGTTATTAGATAAAATAACATCTGTAGCTTTAAAGACTTGTCTCCAAACAAGTAGCCATCTAAGCAAGATGTCAACTAAGTTCACATGGAAGTAGCACACCATGACCCATCCCTGAAGAGGAAGTATAAGACCCAAAATAGAAGGGAGGGCTTCATATCAGTCTCAAGTCTGAGAATCTTTTTGCAGAAGGCTATGGACAATAGTCAAAACCCAAGATTCACTTATGGAACAATATAGGAAATAACCCTCTATTAACAAATGAACTAAATTTTTTTTTAAAAATTGAACTTCCTCTATCAACCATTGAGGGACAGGAGGAAGTTGTTACTAAACAGAGTGCCATGGGGAGTTGAATACAAAAGATCAAAGGCAAAGTCCGACTGGAATAGTTAGAACTTGTCAGCAGTTTGCCCTTATGATAAATGTTGGACCTGTTCTGATTTCCAAAATTTGTCTTTTGAGGTTGTATTGTTTGGTTTTTGATTGTACATGTCATGTATCTAAGAAGTGGGAAGTCATTAGGAGTCACCATCTTGAAGTTGTGGTATATGTTTTTTGACATAAGAAAACTGGGACCAATGGACCTCTAAAGTCAGCAAGTGTGTGGAAGGTTTTGGCAAGAGTGGGGCACAGAGGTGGTACTGGGGTGAAGGGATAATGACATCAAGGGGTCCAAGTAGAAAATATATTTTGGAAACCCATTGTGGTACCTAATGTACAATTATGCTGGATGTGATTGAACTATAGAATGATTTAATATATGTATTAATCCCAATGAATAGAAAATAAAAAAATAAAAAGAAGTTATCATTTTTGCTTGTATCCACAATCAATACTCACTGCAGCAACAGTCAGGAAATCCAGTGACTTGTTACGTTGGGTAAATTGCCTCACAAGTCCTATTTCACATGCTGAAGAGCAAAGATGACACTTGGAAGACTAAGGCACGTCTAACTCTATCCCTGGAATTTTCAAGTGCCTCCTATGCTTGTGCGAGTTGGACCTTGCAAAAATATATCTAGATTTTGGTGCTAATGAAGAATGTTGAAGGCATGGTGAACTCCTAGCAGAACAAACTTTTCTCAGAAGTGCAGTCAGAATATTACTTCCCAGTGAGAATCATAGGAAGTCTCATGTTTTGGACATGTTATCAGGAGAGACCAGTCTCCCGGGGGAAATTCATGTTTGGTAAGTGGAAGACCAGATAAAAAGAGAAAGGATTTGGATTGATACATGGGCTACAATGGGGCCAAACATAAAAGAGACTGGGAAAATGGCCCAGGACAGAGTTTCATTCTGTTGTGCAGAGTCATTTTGAGCAGGAACCTACTCCCCGGCACCTGATGACAACAACAACAGCAACAACAACAACAAATATAAGTTCGTGTTTTGACTCTCACATGACAAACTGCAGGAGCAGTGGTGGATTTGGTAAGGAAAGACAAACCCTAAGTAAAGAATTAAATTACATGGTAAGTTATTTGTTGGTGAATGTTCTACATAATATAGAGAACTCACTGTCCTAGAATCTATGCCTCCTCCTAGTGACACCATAGGACAGGGTGGAACTGCCTCTGTGGCTTTCTGAGACTGTAACTGCTTCCAGGAGTAGAAAGTCCCAGAGCAGCTCTTGGCTTCAAACTGCAAACCTTGCAGATCGCTGCCCAGCCAGTAACTACTAATCCACAAGAGGCCCTTACATGACACATGGCAGCAAAAAAGTAGAAATTACAAGTTTATAAAAGAGTTTTTAAATTTTTTAGTGGATTGGAAGGGAAAACATTGGAAAATAATATTTGAGCAAAGGTACTATGGAATGATGTATATCTTCCAAAAGACATGTTTAATCCTGTCTTTTGGTTCCTGTGAATGTGATCTTATTTGGAAAAGTCATGCCTGCCAATTTAATTAGATAATTTGATGCAGTAAATTATCTAAGATGACTCTTCTATCCCTAGCTTTTACTCCCACCTGAACTCTTCACTTTCCAGGTAGGTCTGGATAAAATGATGGGGAAAAATACCGATTATAATGTGGGATTCAGCTGTGAGTGATTGCCACCCTGCCAGGCATAAAGTTAACTATCTAGTGGAGCTTGTCCCCTGCACTTTGTGATCTCTGTGCAGTGAAATTCTGTGAGTGAGAATACCATGTGACATGAGAGAGGCAGCAGTAACATTATAAGCCAAAGCAAAAGAGAATGACTGGTCCAGAAAGTAAGCCAAGCTGAATGCTTTGAGCCCGGCTGCTGGTTGGCAGAGTTGGGTGCCTCTGGGCCCTTACTTTTGTAGCTGAGCTGACTGGTCCATGGAGATGGGGCTGAGTGGAGTGATGCCCTTTGGGCATTTCTTACTATAGCTAAAGGAATTTTGTAACATATCTCTGTTGCACAACGACATCCTGATCATTTCTCAGCACCCGAAAGGTAGCCTGGTGGCTTCCACAATAAACCCCTCATTCATGAACATTACCTGTGAATTCCTTGTGGCCAGGACAGTGAGATATAGAACCATGTTAGAAAAATATAGCTTGCTATGTGAGATTGACCAGGTAAGTTCCATAAAGTCGTGCTTGAACAGATCGAACCTAACCCTATATGACTGGTGCCCTTAAAAAAAAGAGACTCATATAGACACAGAAGAGAACTCCATATGATGACACAAATAATGATTGGAGTTGTGTATGTTGCCACAAGCCAAGAAAGTCAAGAATTTCTGACAACTTCTGGAAACCAGAAGCATGGGAGTGTCTCTCAGAGACACTCCTTCAGAAGAAACCAGCTTTGCCACTACCTTTTCATTTCTTTCTTTTTATGCCAATTTCTACTTTTCAGAGATCTGAGAATAAATTTATATCATTTTAAAGCCCTCAGTTTGTGATTCTTTACTATAACCGCCCTTTTGAACTAATATGGCAGGGAGAAAACCATGTGGAGATCTGTGCTCAGTTAGTTCACTTCCGTTGAGTCAATGCCTGCTCAAATCCCATAGGGCAGAGCAGGCCTGTCCTGTAGGTGTCTTAGACTATCTCTTGATGGGAGCAGAGAACTCCATCTCTCTTTCTTATTGAGGGGCTGGTGGTTTCCAACCGCTGACCTTGCTGTTAGTGGCCCAACTTAGAACAACAATGCTTCTAGGGTTCCATGTCTATGCTAATTGCTAGTGGACCACCAGCCAATGCTTCTCCGGATTATAAAAGATCCTACTTACATTAACAATTTATAGCAGTTAGAAACCCGCTATTGCTAACAAAATGAAATCCAAATCCCATTTGCTTAAAAACAAACCTAAAATGTTTGGTTTATGTATAACTGAAATAACTAGAAAGATCACATTTGAAGGGTGGCCTCCTCCACAGTTTGCGGATAGCACAAGAGCTTCTTCGCTTTCATTTGAACACTCTGGCATCCACACGAGGTGGATTGCGTACAGAGGGGCTCTCTTGAAGATGGAAACATGTCTGCTGGAAACCCCTGAGACTTTAGAATCCCAGTTTATGAAGTAGTGTGAGAAAATTCACAACATCTTGGTCTCAGAATTCTTATGGCATGCCTGAAGTGCATCAGAAATGTTTGGTTTTGTGTGCAGTGGAGTGGATTCCCACGCGTAATGACCCCCTAGACCAGAGTAGAATTGTCCCGTTGGGTTTCCTAAGCTGCGAAACTGTACAGGAGTTGATTTCCAGTTCTTCCCTTCTGTGAAGGTGCTAGAACATTTGAACCACCCATTTCTTGATTAGTAGCCAGATGTTCTAGCCACTGTGAAACCCGGCAGGTCTAAAGGCCTGGTCTAAGGTCATTCACCCACCAATCTTTGAGTAAAACATGTGGTCAGTGTCTACCTTCACCTAAAGACAGTGTAGGGTATGATAATAATAATAATGATGATGATGATGATTGATAATAGTAATTTATAAATTTTCAAAGTTTCATGAGGAAGGAGGGATTCAGTAATAGAGGAGAAATATGAGGAGCTGATACCTGGGGTTTAAGCGGGCAGAAAACGTTTTGAGAATGATCATGGCTACAAGTGTATGAATGTGCTTTGCATACTAGGTATGTATGTACTGTGATGGGATTTGTATGCGCCTGCAATAAAATGATGAAAAAAAAAACCACAAAACAAAACAAAATAAGCATGGCCGAGAATTCAAGCAGTAATTTCAGGTCCTCCTGACTGACTTAGCAAAGACTAAGAAGTAGGATGACATGATATCATCATGCAAAATGGAGCTACAATTGTTGAAGGAAGAACAGTCGGTCAAGAATTAAAAAAATATAAATGGTAATAGAATAAATCAACGTCACTCTATACCTAGTACTTTATATTGTGTCTGGTACACAGTAGGTGCTTAATAAGGGCTGATCGATTTAATGGATAATGCATTTAATAAATTAAAAGCAAAATTCACATTGAAAGATGCAATAAAAAAGAAAAGGCATAATAACCATTGCCTTTGTATAATTTTTGTTTTCTAAAATCTATGTTGAAATTTGGATATCATAGCTTAGAATAGTTACAAAATTGACCTTATCTTTGACTTTATATTCAAAACTCTCATAGAAAAAAATGGAGGATAACATAAACCTGTTTTGAAATAGAGTTAAATTACTATGAGACGAAAGATGTTATCATCCAGAAAAGTGCAGGAAAGTTCAGGCAAATGCTTCTTGTATTAAAAAAATATAAAAAACAATTTTTCATTGTCTTTTCCTCGGTTAAGGCACAAGTCAAATTTCACTTTTAAGTAAAACCTTCTTTTTTTTCCCTTTAGACTTCTCAGTTCTTCAGGGACTCAGAGGATATTTAGAAGTTATGGCTTAGCACTTTGCAAGGTAGCTGATATATGTTGTTTTATTTAAATCTCACAAAAGTTTCACAAGGTAAAATAGAAAAGAAGTTAAGAATCAGGGTTTCAGAAACAGTGTGCCAGGAATAAAACTCTGGTTTCACCACTTACTAGCTGTATGACCTTGAGAATACTATTTCATCACCTATGCCACAATAACACCATCTGTGGCATAAAAAAAAATGCTGTCATCAAAAATAATAAGACAGTATCTGCAAAGTTTTAAAGAGCATGACATATATGGTGTCATGTATTGAATTGTGTCACTCCAAGATAGTATTAGAATCTTTGTATATGTACCTGTAAGTAGGAGACCTTATTCAAAAGTGGAATTTTATTTTGTTATGCTAATGAGGTCATTCAAGGCTAGAGTGTGTCCAAATGATTCTAAATGGCACCTTGTATTAAGAGCAAACTAGAACACAAACAATTTGAAACAAACTGCAAAGATCAACAGTAGACACCAGAACTCAGGAGTCAGAAAAGGAATTGACACAGTTAAGATGTAACTGATGTGAACATTAAGTCTACAGAACTATGAGGCAACAAACCTGAATTTCTGTTCTCTCTCTCTCCATTGTTATTGGACAGCCACAGGTTAGGGGATCTTTTCCCTGTCAATATTTCCAGATCCCTTGTTCTGCTGTTTCCTTGTTTCTTCAGCCATGCAAAGTTGGGGCCCAGACACTATCAGTGGCTTGTGTATATTGGACTTCTTCCTACCTCAGAAAAATACTGTTGTGTTTGCAGGTACTGTCTTTGTGGATCATGTCGATATATTTGGTATGAGGATTAGAAGAAGGCCATAATGGTTAAGGATATGATCAGCATTATTCTTGGGTCCAGGTATTTTTAGGAAAGCAATGAGTCCTGTGACCATCTTGGTCTTGGAAGCAGTGGAGGTCAAATTACCATTTTTTTAAAGCATCCACTCATGTTATTTATGTTAAGGAAACGCTCTCAAATTAAGGGAAGGACTCAATAAGTATTATATATTGTAGTAAAAATTCTTCTCACAAGTCACCTGGATGGAGTCGGTTATGTAGGTTTCTCACTGCAAGGTCAGCAGTTTGAAATCACCAGATATTCCACAGAAGAAAGATGAGAGGCGGTTACTCTCCTAAAGATTTACCCTCTTGCAAAGCCACAGGGGCAGTTCTGTTCTATGCGATAGGGTTAGTATGATTTGGAACAGGCTTGAAGGCAGTGTGTGAATGCTGCTTCTAATTCTTGTATGTGTAAAATTGTGACTGATAGTCTTGGTACCTATCCATTGCTCCTTATTTGTAACTGCATGTATCAGCAATTCAAAGGTGTTTGACATGATCCATTTCCCCTTCCACATTTTTTGATTGTCATGGACTCATACAAACAATGCACTTAGTTCAGATTGCCATTTGAGCCAAAGCATGGATGTGTGGTACTTATTTCTCATAAGTACCCCAGGATTATAACACACGGTTTTACTCTGCAGGAGCTCAATAAATACTGCTAATGTGTTCAGAAATCTCCTACAGGGAAACCTTGCTCCAGGTTGGCATTAGAAATGACACTACCTCTAGAAGTTCAATTAAGATGCACCTCTTTATCTGATAGGATTGGGTGAATTAACCTTCCTCATTAGCCTTCCCCCATTAAAATCATGCCACAGAGCAGTTTATTAGATCAACTTATTTACTTGAGAGGACATTGAAATGCAAAAGGTACATATAATTGAAGGAAACATGGACATAGCTGAGGTTTGATGTTTTGTGAAGAGGGACAATTTATGGATTGAACTGTATCCCTTCAAAACAAATGTTGAGTATTGTGATGGTTACCTAATCTGGTGTCAATTTGAGGATTAAGAGTGTAGGGGTGAAGTCTAGCCTGTCAATCTGGAGATAGGCACTGAGACCTCTGTGTGGGCATGACCTTCCTCTGAGAATTCTGGATGATCCAGTACTTCCTTTTGTGAGGCAGGAGACACTATCTCTCTCTGCTCCCTTCCTTGGAGACAATTGTCTGACAAGACTGGATCCCTGTGAGACATACTTGAGGAGAAGTCTTATGGGCTTACCCTGATGCAGATGGAAATTTGTACCCAGAGCAGCCAGGTAGAGAGTCCTAACAGCACTGTGATGCTTACAGCACCACTGGATCCAAAGATTTTCTATCTGTTGGCTTGTGATTGTTCTTCATTTGGCATCATTGCATGTGTTTCATGAGTCTGAAGAGGACTTTTTAGATTGGTATCAGACATACAGGCTCATATTGAACTTATGACCTTGGACTGGACTAGGTTGGGATGTTTTCTTAGTGTACAATTACCTTTTGAATAAAACTCTTATATACATATGCATATTACTGATTTTGTTTCTCTAGTCTACCCAGACTTGCACAAATTCTAAGCTCTGGTACCTCTGAATGTGCCCCTGTATGAAAATGGCTCTTTAATCTTGTTATCATTTAAGTTTACTGTAGGTCATACTGAAGCATGGTGGGTTTTAACCTGAGTGATATCTTTATGAGGAAACAGTAGCAATACAATCATGTATACTAGAGTTGGCCATATGAATATGGAAGTGTAGATGAAATTAGGCTGGAGCTGGAAGCAAGAAATTTATCAGAATCTGGGAGCTTCAAGAAAGTAGTATGGAAGAGTGGAGTTCATGACCCTTTTGAGATTCTGAATTCAGAATACATATCCATCATCATTTCTGGTTATAGATAATGCGTACATAAAAATTTAAGATAATGGCAACGCAAAGTTATGCTAAGCTCATCTTTCCTCATATAGATAAGTATATTTCTATCTCATTATAGATAAAGTCCTCATGTTTAACTATAAATAGAGTTATCAAGAAAAGCTTCCCAGGCTACCAGTAGAATATCACACTACAGACAAACGTAATACATGAGCCCTTTTAAGTAAAGACACAGAGAAAATGAATACAAAGGTGTGTCAGTCCGGGTAGACTAGAGGAACAAATTTCTTAGACATGCATATGGATATAAAGAAAAGGTTTATATACAAGAGGAATGGTACATTGACAAAGCATCCCAACCCAGTCCAATTCCAAGTCATACGTCCTATATTAACCCATATGCCTGATATCAGTCTATAAAGTCTATAAAGTCTCCTTCTGACTCATGAAGTCACAGGTCAGTGGGTGCAGAGTCCCAGTGCCGGCAGGGGTCACCTCATGGCTCCTCATTTCCAGGGTTCAGGGTCCATCAACAGCACTCAGTGGTGGCGGAAGCAACTCAGCACTGGCAGGGGTTTCCCCATGGCTTCTCCAGCTTCAGAGGTCTGGTTCCATCAGGACAAAGCTGTGTGACTTCTCCTCCAGCTCCTGCAGCAGCTCGGACACTGCCATCTTGTCTTGCCCGTAATTCCTTTTTTCTGAGACTAACTCCCAACAACTAGGAGATAGCTTCTCACCTTCACAAGGGAAATATTGCGAGATTTCCCAGACATATCAGGAGAAAGCCATGCCCACACAGAGGTCTCATTGGCTACTCAATGGCTATCTCCAGATTAACAGGCCAGACTCCACCCCTGCATCTCAATCATGAAATTAACAAAAGCACATGACTGCCACGGACCACCCTTTGTTAATTTCACACAACTCAGTAATCATATGTAACTTTCAAATAAACAATAAAATCATTTCTGTACTTAACAGGATAAAACTAAAATGCATACAACTCAACATGTGTCACCATCATTTAAAAATAACATCCTATAAGTGAACAAAATATCTTTTGTCTTACAATTGCAGTTACATAATATCTACACCTTGATCCTGTGATCCTATGAATATATAGTCCACCACCTATGAGAGTTTGCAAGCTAACCACCTCATGCCTTTATTCCCATATTTTGGGTTTCTAATTTCTATATTGCCCACTTACATCAACCCAGTGCTCTGAGGAAACAATCATATCCAACATGGAGGATCGTTATTCCAGTTGGAAACTCCTGAAGTGTGCATCCATTAGCAAAGTCAAATCAGGACAGGCCATCCATCAAGTCAGCAGTGATATGCCCCAGTTCACAGACTTGAATGGCTTCTCTTCCTCTGGTCGGGTTCTGGTCAACTTGATGTGGGCTGTTTCACTTAGCTTCACCAGGATAGCCATTGTCGCCTTCCCTTTAGACCAAGGCCCCATCACAAATTCTCAAAACACCTAGCTCTCTCATGCTACGTCATGAACTTCAGACCAGTCAATCTGCTCTCATCTCCTCTATTTCCTGTGAACCAAGTCCCACGGTTGTCAGTAGCCAAATTCAACCTGCCTTTTTATTGCTGCAGTTCTCCTATTTCTACTCAAAAAGTATATCCAGGTGGAAACCTAGCAAGCATTTCAGCCTGCCACAGGTTTCCTTTAACATTGAGTCCCAGAGAGGAGTTATCTTCATGGTTCCAAATTCCAACTGTTAGCACAGACCACAGTTCAAAGTTTCCAAAAATGAAAAGTTCCACCTTCTTCAATGATCACCATGACCTTCTCTAAGAATGCAAACATCCTGAGTACTCCAAAAGACTAGTTGGGGCTAATTTCTTTAGAGAAGTCTTTCCAGGTTTGGCCTAAACCCATATAAGGACAAGGTGGGGTTAATCTTTTCAGTGATGTCTCTGAAGCTGAGTTCTAAACCCTCTAGAGGTCAATGCTTGGCTTGAAGTAACTGGATTTACAAACTCTTCATAGTTCCCAATAAACATTTCTATACATCCTTATATTTACAATAATAGGCATAAGAAATCAGTACACATAGCATAGTCAGAAATTAAACTTAATTCTTAAAACAGTCAAGGTCAATACTTATTAAGCTTATCTATATCTTTACCTAAAACTGCTGCTTACACAAAAAACATGGAATTAGGTCTCTGAAGGCATCAAAACAGATCCCTGCTTTGGGTTAGGCCTTCTGACCTTCTTAACCATTGTCCCTGAACCATAACCGGCTCTGAGACACAAAAATGGGGTCCCCATCCCTGAGCTCAAAATATACATGAACAGTATCCATTTCATATAGGAGCAACCAAAGCCAGCATCCAAACAAAATAATCAAAACTTCAATCTTCCATACTGCTTCCAGAAAATAACTCAGTAAACTGCAAGGACATGTCTGACTTCTGTTTAGCCAAAAAAGTAACACTATCACGAAAGAAAAAGCCAAACAAGAATCCACTTTCCATTTCTACGATTTGTTTCTCAAGTACACCACTCCTAAGGTATCACAATGTGTCAGTCCGGGTAGACTAGAGGAACAAATTTCATAGACAAGCATATGGATATAAGGAAAAGGTTTATATACAAGAGGAATGGGACATTGAGAAAGCATCCCAGCCCAGTCCAGTTCAAAGTCATAAGTCTGATTTTAAGCCATATGCCCAATATCAGTCAATAAAGTTTTCTGACTCATGAAGTCACAGGCCAGGGGTGCAGAGTCCTGGCGCTGGCAGGGGTCTCCCCATGGCTTCTCCAGCTTCAGAGGGCAAGGCTGTGTGGCTTCTCCTCCGGCTCCTGCAGCAGCTCAGACACTGCCATTTTGTCTTGTCCGTAATTCCTTTTCTCTGAGACTAACTCCCAACAACTAGGCAGATAGATTCTCATATCCACAAGGGAAATATTGGGAGATTGCCCAGACATATCAGGAGAAAGCCATGCCCACCCAGAGGCCTCATTGGCTACTCAATGGCTATCTCCAGATTAACAGACCAGACTCCACCCCTACATCTCAATCATGAAATTAACATAAGCACGTGACTACCACAAGAGGGGAACACTACTGAACCAATTCTCTGAAAAATAGACAGCAAGTGAGCTAAACACTGGCAGAGAAAAGCTGAGGGTGAATCATAGGTAGAGCTCATCAACCACAAACTGAGCAAACATCTGGCTGTGAAAGAGGTGGACTTGTTCACCAATGCCTCGGATATAATCCAGCCCATTTAAAGTATAGTTGCATGCCATCCTTCACACATTTGGGGCAATGGATGTTCCCTGAAGATTGAGTCAGTCGATCTAACAGGATGAATGCAGAATCCATCAGGCAAATGCAAGGGAAGCTGAATCAAATTAGGATTCAACAGTGTCCTCAGGTCCAGAGGTGATAGAAGCACACAACTTTGTGTTAAGAGCCCCCCGAAAATCACAAATTCTTGAGTAGATGTAATGAGATCCTCACACTAGAGTAGTAGCACAGTAAAACTGTACAATCACAGTGGTGTGGTGCTTCAAACAAATGGGAATAAAAATGACCTAGAAATCTCCCTACTCCATATAAACTCTAAAGAAATAAGAACCATAGCACAGTTATATGTGTACACATCCATATTCGTCACAGTACTATTCACAATAGCAAATGGATGCTAGCACCCCAAAACCCACTAGAAGAACATAAAAATAAATGTTCGTATATATTTACAGTGGAACACTCTGCATTGCTGAAGAAAACTAATCAGCCTGTGACTCACCTCATGACACAGATGAATTTGGAGGATATTATGCTTAGTGAAGTTATTACTTTTATTGTTATTAGGTGCCATCGACTCAGTTCTGAATCATAGAGACATTATATAAATCAGAAGTAAACACTGCTTGGTCCTGCACCAGCCTCACCATTGTCTTATTTTTAGCTCTTTGGTGAAGTCACTGTGTCAATCCACTTTCCACAAATGTTTCCTCTTTCTTTGCTGCTCCTCTGCTTTACAGAGCATGGGACCCTTTCCCAGGGAGTAGTTTCTCCTGACAGTATGTTCTAATAAGATGAGGAATCTTGCTGTCTTTGCCTCTAAGAAACATGCAGGCTATATATCTTCCAAGACATATTTTTATTTTCTTCTTTTGACAGTCCATGATGCTTTCAATATTCTTTGCCAAAACCATAATTCAAATGCATTTTCTGATCTTTCTTATTCAGTGTGCAATTTTCACATATATATGAGGTTATTGAAAATATCCCTGCTGGGCCAGACACACTTTAGTCCTCAAAGTAAAATTCTTGCCTTCTAACACTTTCAAGAAGTCCTGTGCAACAGATTAACCCAAAACAATGCATCATTTGATCTCCTGGCTGCTACTTTTGTGAACATTGATTGTGGATCTAAGCAAGACAAAATCCTTGACAGCTTCAATCTTTTCTCTATTTATCATGATGTTACAATTTGGTTCAGTTGTGAGGATTTGGGATTATTTTGCTTTGAGTTTTAATGTATTTGGAAAATTTCAATCCCTAGTCTTCTTAAAGGGCTTCAAGTCTTCCTCACTTTCAAAAAAGCAAGGTTCTTTTATCTGCATATTATTAATAGCCTTCCTCCAAACCCGATAATACTTTCTTCTTTGTAGAATCTAGCTTCTCTGATTATTTTCTTGACATACAGATTGAATAAGTATAGTGAATGAATACTATCCTGATGCCCAAGTTTCCTGATGTTAGATCATGCACTTTGTCTTCATCCTGTCTCACAACTGCCTCTTGATCCAGGTATAGAGTCCACAGAGGCACAATGAAGTGCTCTAGAATTTGAAATCTTCTCTTATTTTGCATAGTAAGAAAATTAAGAAAGAAAACATCCTTTTGGTATTCTCTTCTCTGAGCTAAAATCTTACTGACATAAGTAATGATATAACTTGTCCCACATCTTCTTCTTAATCCAACCTAAACCTCTGGTTGTTCCCTTTTTTTTTTTTATAATTTTTTTGGGTGCTCACTGCCCTTTGGTGGGAGTGGGAAGCCCAGCCTTACTCCTGGAGAACTGCTTCTGGATTTGAACCGCCAAGGCAGTGGGCTGCAGTCCCGAACTCAACCACTATGCCACCAGGGCTCAGCCCAATTCCCTTTCAATGTATTGCTGCAACCATTATTGGATGATTTTTAGCAGCATTTTACTTAGTTATATTGATCTGTATTATGTGCCTTCTCTTAGTTCACCTTCTTTGGAAGGGTTACAAATACAGGTCTCTTCCAGTCAGTTAACCAAGTAGCTGTCTTCCAAATGTCCTGGCAGAGCAAGTAAGAGCTCTCAGTACTTCTTAAATATGATGAAATATTTCAATTGGTAGTCTGCCAATTCTTGGAGCTTTGTTTTTAACTAATGCTTTCAGTGGAGCTCGAACTTCTTAAGGACAATTGGTTCTTTTACCTCTTGAAATGGCTGGATGTTGACTAATTTTTTTTGGGGGGGTTGTTTTGGTTTGTTTTTGTTTTTTGGTATAGTGACTCTATATTCTTTTTATTTTCTTTTGGATGTTTCTTGCAAAATCATTCAATATTTTGCTCATAGAATCTTTCAATATTTCAACTTGAGTATTGCATTTTTTCTTGCCTTTCTCCAGTTTTAGATATTTCAGGTGTGTTTTTAGTTTTGAATTTTCTAACTGCAGTTCTTTGCATGTTTCATTAAACCATGTTACTTTGTCTTCCCAATATCATCTTTGAATTTTTCTGTTCAGCTGCTTGACTTCAAGCATTCTTCAATTTGCCTTACCACTTTATTATTAAAAGCAAGAGGCAGAGTCTCTTTTGACATCCACTTGGATCTTTTCTTTCTTTCTAATGACATTTTTGTTTCTTCATTGTGCTAGAATTTTCCCAAGAAACAAAGTCAGGACACTTATGGATTTATATCTATATCCAATCTATATCTATACCATCATCTATCTATCTATCTATCTATCTATCTATCTATCTATCTATCTATCTATCATCATCATCATCATCTATCTAGCTACACAACATGAAGGGATTTAACAGCTAATTAGCCCACATAGTACAGAAGGCTCAGTTCTACTCATTTCTGTGAAACTGTAAATATACTGGAAGTCCTTCAGCTCATGAGGGTTGCTGGGTCCAAGGTCAAGGAAGCAAAGAGTTGAGGTTTTTATAAAGCAATGCAGGCTGTCCAGCCACAGGCAGCAAACAGCAGGGTGGGTCATCAGCACTTAGCCAGATGACAGGAACTGACAGTACCCAGTTCAAGCAATGTATATACCAGCAGTGTGGTGAAGCAGTCCTTGAAGGAACCCCAAGCTCTAGCGAAGTGATGCATGAGTTTAGTGTCCTACAGGTAGTGTAGCTCACAAGTTGAGGCAAAGAACTAGAGAGCAGGAGACACACAGAAAGAGAGAGAGAGAGAGAGAGAGAGAGAGAGAGAGAGAGAGAGAGAGAAAGAGAGAATGAGAGAGAGTGAGGCAGGGTTCACCAAGACATTTATCTTTTAATGCTATAATCAAACTGTAACCTTATTAGTCCTGCATGTTTTAATTGACCAGTTTGGTGCAATAAACTTAACTACCACATTCATTAATGATGTTCTTGGTGTCATCCCACAGCTCAGATCTTCAGTCCTTAATGTTCAATCCTTTAAATCAGTTCTTGAGATGTGTTTGGAATTCAAATGGACCATATGTAAATTCATATTTTGTGTCTCATGGACTTGTTTTCATTTTCTTTAGGTTCATCCTAACCTTACATATTTGCAATTGATTGTCTATTTCACAATCAGCTCCTGACCTCATTTTAGCTGCTGACCCTGAACTTTTCTATTCCTACCAAAAAAATTCTCAGTGCAACTGGGTCGATGAGCAATCACAATGATCCTGTAATTACAGGGTTGTATGCCTTTGTGAGTTTACAAAAGTATAACTTTTTACGGGAATAGAAAGTCCCAACTTTCTTCTGAAGAGCAGTTGGTGATTTGGAACTACTGATCTTGTGAATAGCAGCTAACCACTTCAACAACAGGGTTCTCTTTCTTTTCCCACAGGTATCGTCAGTTTTCTTTCTGTGCATTCCACATAAAGTCCAAGTATACAGTGACTCTTTGTCTTGTTTACAGAAGGTGTCTGAACTGGCGGCCTAAGTGGAGGGAGCATGTTTTGAGAGTGATGATAGAAACAAGCGAGCAAACGTGGTATGCAAACAATTGAAGTATGTATTGATCATGATGGGAATTGTATGAGCCCCCGATAAAATGTTTTATATTAAAAAAGAAAGAAAATGATGATAACAACCTAAAATAAAGGTGTTGGAGATGTACAAGTCCATGGTCTTGCAAAATTTTATCATGTAATCTCTAGTTGATTTTC
This sequence comes from Nesogale talazaci, assembly GCA_004026705.1. Lineage (NCBI taxonomy): Eukaryota > Metazoa > Chordata > Mammalia > Afrosoricida > Tenrecidae > Nesogale > Nesogale talazaci. The sequence continues at coordinate 16,760 of PVJH01000488.1, read as the reverse complement.
TATCACCTAGATCATATTTCCAACAATTATTCTCTCCACTTTGTTCTCAACTTTTACGTTCCAATCTTAAATAGTTATCTGTTCATTTCACTTGCATGTGTGACCATTTTCAGACTGAAGATGTTGGTAGAATTCTTCAATCCTGTATCACTAGTTTGATGTGAAAATCTGAATAACAGTGATGTTGACTGGATTTTCTTGCATGGAGATAGATAGTACCCTATCACACACAGCACTGCACTTGAGGCAGAGCAGAAATGTCCTTTGTGATGATGAATCTGACAACATTCTTCTTGAATCTGACATAGTAAGCCACATACTTTGCTTATTCTAAGTGACCAATACCATCAATCCATTTCAGTTCATTAGTCATATTTTATGTATTCCATTTTATTTTTGATTACTTCTAATATGTCTAGATTCATATTTTATATGCTCTGAATTCTGATTAATTTATGTTTGAAGTTTGTTCTTCTCATTTTGAGTTGTTCCTCATCAGCAAATGGAGATCTGGAAGATTCTATTTCCACAGGCAATTCTTTATTCAGGCCATCTCAGTAGATGAAACTTTGAGGAGGCAGCTCTTTCTCAGTCATATTTTAAATGCCTTCTGACTGAGGTGTTCACCTCCTGACAGTATGTCTCACAATATTTTGCTTCTACTCATGAGGTTTTCAGTATCTGACAATGCTTCAATGCTGTCTGTAAGTTTGCAGTGGTTAATTCCTCAGAAGTGGGAATTCTATCCCTTGTTTATAGTCTGTTCTTTGTCTGGAAGCTCCAGTGAAACCTATTCATTTGGGCTGAGCCTGCTAGTATACCAGGGACAGAGCTGCCAACCTCACAGCAAACATAGAAGCCACCATAACATGAAAAACTGGCAGACAAGTCATGATAGTGGAGGTAGCAAAAATGTGAAAGGACAAATATTATACACGACCTTTGTTACAGAAACATATTTCTTTCAAACCCAAAGAAAATAGATTTTAATAGTTACTAGGAAAGCAATAGAAGGGAAAGCAATAGGATATAGAAAAATATGCTAACTAAAGTGAAGGCCCAGCTTTTGAGAGTTTGATAAGCTGATAAAATTATGGAATCCAGAAATAATGACATAAACCACCACCAAATTCACAATACTTTTTTTAAAGCTGTCTATGTTAGGGTGTGATAACAGGGGGGACGGGTGAGTGTACCATGCCAATAATGCCAGCCAGATTCTAGTTAGTTTAAAGTTTTTATTCTATATGTATTTCTTCTTCTGTAATATGCTTATAATACTTTATAACAAAACAAATACAGTTTCAAAATCTAGAAACTTCAAACTTTCCATTGTACTTGATTAGCTTGAAAAATGTCGAACCACTTCAGCTTAATAATTCATGCTTATTTTAGTCTATACTGAGTTAATGATGGTTTCCAAGGAGCTACCCTGGCATATTATTGCATAAAAAATGATCTTCTATATGAAGTAGAAATGATATCCAGTCTCAAAATGCAAGATGCATATTCAGTGGGGATGCATAAAACACATGCATACATACACACAGCATATATATATATACACTAAGCATACTACCTAGAAATAAACAGTTCAGCCAAGTTAAATATCTATGCATTTGCATATTCAATGGAGAAATCATTTGCTTAGACATTTAGCAAATTATAAATAAACTATATCAATAAACGAATTACCTTAATAGACCTTATCTATCATAAAGAAAGATGTTCAAGGAAATTGAAGCTTATAAAAGATAAAGAACAGCATGCTAAAATATTATTCTATCTTCTTGATAGAGAATTTTTAAAATCAGAAGTTATGTGTGTATGTCTATGTGCGTGTGTGTCTGTGTGTGCACAATTAAGCACAATAACCAAAGTTCGTTAACAATATGCCACAAGACTTGGAGTTAATTATATTTCAGAAAGAACATTTGTTCTCCCAGTCCAAGTGTTTTACTCTCAAATATTTGCAAGGAATTTTAAATACAAAGATTTGTCAGGAGAAGTGCCGCTTTGTGCAATAATCAGAGGAATTCTGTGGTTTCATGGGATCCAGAAGGTCTTGCAGTACCCAGAGCACAAACCTGATTAGTATGATCCCTCTCAGTGCTAAACAATATCACATGAAGGTGTCTACTTACCCAAAATAGCTGATGAGGAAGATGGACAGTAGGGCAAAAAAGAATAAAGAATTTTTAAGAGGGAAAAAAGTGACCTTTTTTTGTCTTTGGAACTGGGGCTTCTGCCAGAAGAGGAGACTGCTTTGAGCAGAATCTAATTCAGACCATCGCGCTCCAAAAAATCTCTCTGTCAGCACATTAGCACTATGCAGTTTTGTCTATAAACAAGGAGAGGCTAGATCATCTAATGCTTTTCCAACATTCCAATATGTAAGCATTATTTTTTACTTCCTTGTTCATTTGAAAACAATAGACTGGTGAAATAAATTGGAAAACATCTACAGCACATCATAATTTGGTCCGAATCTATTTTCTTTTGTCTTCTATATCTATAGATTTATAATAATTCTATTTTTACAACTCAGGAACTTTGGTTCATGGTATTTTACTCTTGTAATAGTCATGCTCTAATTTCTCATTTTGCAAAAGTCTTTATGTAAATCAACTAAACATGTTTAAGTGGACTAATGTTTCCAAATGCTCACTATGCAGCTGGAGGGTATCCATGAAAGAGGTTCTAAAGAAGGAGAAATTCCAAAGGGTTAGAGATGTATACTTCTGTCTTTTTGTGCAATCCCAGGATCCACTCTTCTTTGGCTGCTGTGGACCTCTGAGAAATGGAGATCAGAGAGGGGACACAGGAAATGAGGACCTGCCTGGATCCGATTTAGTTTGATTCTTGCTCTGAAGGACTGCTGGAAATCAATTCCAAAATTTATTTTGAATAAGCTTCTTAGACCTTTTCCCCCATCAAGTTAAAACACAACCATAAGACAACCTTGAAATGAATTCCCTAAAACATAAATGACTTAAGCTGTATAGTAGCATGAATGTATGTTTTTTACTACACGGTCATATAGAGGATTGGTTCAAAATCTGGAATTTAAAAGTACAGCTCTTGTTTTGCTGGGTGGATATTGAAATTGTGTGGAGACTGCGTTTCTATTTCCCTGATCCTTGGTTGTTGTCATGCAATAAGGATAGGTAGAATGACATAAAACAATTGTATAATAGAATGATAAATATATTCATGTAGTTTTTGTGTGTATGCGCACACACGTGTTCATACATGTGTGTTCCAAACATGTGTGTACATGTTTGGATCATTGTGGGGTTGTTTAAAATATGAAACAATGAGTTAAGCAGATAAATTTACTGTGTGAAATTCCTAGCCAACATTCTTTGCTTCTAAGTCTACTACCTATTTAATTCTTAGCTTTGTGGCTCTCCTCTGCATCGTTAGAGCTTTATTTAGTTGGTTACGGTTACTTTATCTTCATAGTTTCTTATTCAAAACAACATTTAAATGTCCCCATCTAATCACTAAATGTATTTTGGGTTAAACTCAGACCCCTGAGACAGGAACATCAGAGACAGTGACAGTAGGACAATTCCATCATTTATTTAAATGCATTAACCTAAATGTTTTATGCATAAAAGTTCAGTAAGTTAGAAATTTCAGAAGTTAGCTGGAATTTATCAGAATTTTAAAATCCTTTATGCTCTGACAAAATATTATTTTATCTGCATCATGATCATGATATTTCTTTTAAAATAAGAGGACCACTAAAAAAAAACCCCATAATTTCTCTATTTGTAATCAGGATTACTGATGAACGCAGATTCTGCTTTCCATTATAGTGAAAAGATAAAACTTATTTTCAAGGTTGAAATAATATCACTTAATTCTACTCTGTGTTTTCACCTTGAATATTTTGTTTTTAACTGGAGTAGTCATGTTCCAAGTAATTAAGATGTGGCAACTCTTTGAAGCACAGAGAATCGAATCACTTACACAAAAAAAGAGTTTTTTCCGAAAGTTAACTTCTGGCAATTGCAGACGCCTTTGAACCAACTTGCATTCCAGACCACACCTCCTGATTAAAGAGTCAGATGAACGTTGCCTCCCAGGATCATCTACAGTATTGTAAAAGAAAGCCAAACCACTTTTAATGTCAACAAGATTCTTTAAAAAATCACCCTTTTACAAAAACTGTGTAAAACTAGGTTTTTGAAGTAATTTTCATAGGAAGAAAATGTTTTGTATAAATACAGCTCAATTTGCTTTCTAGGAAAGCAATGATAAAAATGTTGATCAGCTCTGTAAACTGTCATCTAATTCATAAGAAAATGTATAAAGGGGAAAAAAGACAACAGCATTTGTAGTCATCCATACTCAGGTTGTTAATCGCAGCTAATGCTCCATTTGCACTTCTTTCGAGTAGCATCAGTGGTCCAGTTCACCAGCAGGTTTTAACAAACAACCACTTCTCTACCATTTTGCAGTGACTTCTAATATTATTATTCAACTAGTTAGACCTACTAAATTTATTCATTTCAGGAAGAAAACGAATATTTTAATCTCCCCCCAAAGTTGGCTTTATAATAGAAGAATCTTCAGCTGTGACAAATGGATAGAGGTGAGTGACAATCAAAATTAACCAAGAATTATTAAAAAATAGTTCATATCTGATGCCAGATTTAACTTGAGACCAAAATAATAGTTAAACTATGCACTGCAGCATATGAGCACTTCTCACATGTTCTGGAAACCACTGAGGGATGTTTCAGGATAGACTCTGAGAATTATCTTATGAAAGTAGGAAGAAATTGTCCCAATTGCCCAAGTCAACAGATTTTGAAATATAATCTTATATTAAAATAGACTTTCCTCTAATAATCAATATGTACAGTGTATTTATGTCTACCCTGTAACATTTGATCTTTGGCCATGGCTTGACATTAGAGTTTGAAGCCAATTTTGCTACTGACATTCAAAGCATGCACTAGGGCACAGGGGACTTGTGTTTGACAGCTAAAGTGGATGGGAGGAGATCCAAAAGACAAAGCATCTGCTGCCTGCTTGGGCATATTTGGTGAGCTGTTGCATGAATGCATTATAAATGCTATCAACAATGTGTTGACCTGATAAGTTCAAATGTGAAGTATTGTTTTTTTAGTGGTATCCAAGTGCAATAGCCTTCTGAAATGTCATTATAGTGACAAGCAAAAAAACAGCTAAGTAAAATGAAAAACAATTGGGAATAAGATGAAGGGATTCAAGACATGTGAACTAGCTTTAAATTTCTTTGAATTGTTACTTTTATATGGTACTTCTGATTATCTACATTCAAAGTAGAAGGCACACAAAGAAATTCACACTTGCCATGAAAATTCTATCCTCTTTTAAAACAAAAGGCAACTCTAGTGCCTGGCACAGATAAATATGCATTGCATTTATTGAGTGAATATATTTGCTGACTGAATACCTGAGTAACTGATCAAATGACTAAAATATCTTAGTTTCCTTTATCTGCACTATTTGATTAGAGATATTCTACTACTCCCACATGTGAAATCTAAATAATGCTGCCCTCAAGCTTTAAGTGACTTATTCCTTATGAAATGACTATTTTTCCTTTTGTATCATTGCCCTGGTTAGAATAGGAAGCCCAGCCTTGCTCCTGGACAGCTGCTGCTCAATTTGAACCACCAACCCTGTGGGTCACAGTCCCGCAAACAACCACTGTGCCACTGGGGCTCAGCTGAAATGACTATTTTTATATAAGGTTATATTTATTGAATTTGTTGGACCTCCAAACAAATATAAGAAGTCCTTCCTGGTTTCCATTAGAAAATACTGAAGGATCAAACTTGAGAAATAATATTTAGTATTATAATGATGACCTAGGTGAACATGAACCCCAGAAATCACAAACTCTCTCTGGGTCTACCTCTACGGCACTCAATCTTTCATTTGACTTTCATCATTGCATAAATGACTCAACTGACTCTAGTGTCTCAGAAATATAAGACTTCAGTGAGTTCTCCAGGCAGAAATCAAGAGAGACAATAAGTGACAGCTAGAATCCTGTTTTGGAGACTCTTTTAATAAATCTAAAGCAAAGCACATACAGTATAAGAGAAAATGAGGAGGACTGAGGAGACTTTCATTCAGAAAACTTTTTTTAACAGTTTTATTGGCATTTAATGTACATGTCATACAATTCAATAGTTCAATCATCACAAGAAAAGTTGTGTTGGTATATGGGTAGACTAGAGAAACAAATTCATAGGCACTCATATATGCACAAGAATCAGCTCTATATAAAGAGTAATTGTACATTAGGAAACCATCCCAGGCCAGTCCAGATTAAGTCCACAAGTCTGATATTAGCCCATATGTCTTATAACAATAAATAAATTCCTCTTCAGACTCATGCAACACATGCAATGATGCCCACTGCAGGAATAGCACAGGCCAGTGGAAAGTCTGGTGGATCCGCTGGCGTTGTAAGCATATCAGCATTGGTATGGATCTCCATGTGGTTCCTCCAGCTTAGGGCACTAGCATAGTTCTCCATATGTCTTGTCAGCTTCAAAGTCTTCCAGAGAATAAGCTTTTGTCCTTCTTTCCAGTGAACTATTTATTTTCTTAGCACCTCCAAATAAGATCACCAAGCTGTGACCTGATTGATGGCTAAACTCCACCTCTTCTCTCTTCATCCTGTCAAACTGACAGCAGATTATATAACTACTACAATAGTCATTGCCACAATCCATCTTAGAACATTTTCTCCCTCATCCCCATTCCTTGGTTAAGTCACCTGTAAAATGAGTTGTGCAATCAGCATCAATTCTTCTGAGTGCTCCCTCACAACCCTACATGCATTGTTTGCTCCTCAATCCCCTGACCCACCCTTTCTCTCACTCTGCACCCCTATCTAGTATAGCAAGCCCCCAATAAGTTCACATTTTATCAAGGAATTCTTGAGATTAACATCGAAAATGTTTGTTGCTTTTAGGAGCCTTTGAGTTGGTGCCAACTTTCAGCAACTCTACATACTAATGAACAAAATATCTTCACAGCTGCTCTTTTATGGTTGAGCCTATTGCTGCTGTCATCGTGTCAGTCCATCTCAACAAGGACCTTCACCTGTGAACAATCTCTATAATATTGTATATAACACTATATGTATACATATCTATACCTGCATCTCTATCTATAACACTAATCTGAGCAACTATTTAACCAGAATTTTGAATTATTCAAGGACCATTGGGAATTATCAAATATTCCCACACAGTTGTATATTGATCTCTTGATTTGAGCTCATTAGCAAGAATCATAATCAGATTATGTTAGAAGTAATTCTGCTATGGATTAAGATTTTGAAGAATAGTGCAAGTAGATGAAGAAGCATATGATTTGCTTCAATGCTAGTCTCTACAAATAGCTTTGATTTGAAACTGGAGGATTGAATAATAACCCTTAGATTTATATTTTCCAGTATAATCAATAATATACATTAGAACATGAGCATCATGGACATTAAATTGCTGAAAATAATTGAATAGTTAAAAGTCACTCAAGTTGCTAAGGAAAGGCCTATCCTAACATAAAAGCAAGGTAAGCACATGAACTAAGCCTTAACGCTATTTTAATGACTAACTTCTAAGGAGTTCAAAGAAGATTATAGATGTCATGCTGTTAATCATAATGCACAACCAGTATAGATCCAGTAAAGTACAGACAAAAAGCTGCTTTCCTTTATTTATTATGTTGAAGTTCTAATATCTTTGTAGGTTTACCTATATAACTTTGATCATAGATACTGTAGAACTAATTAGATGGCTAGATGGCAAGATAGATTGAGTTAAGGGTTCACCAAGTTTCATGTCTGTTATTTTTCAGAATCCATTAACCACTAGTTTTCTACTTAAGCTTTTTCATTGAGTTAAAAGCCTCTATATTTTTTTAGTGAATGGCTTATCATCTCCCAAGCACAAGACATAAGTATTTCAACTAGAAGACAGTAAAATGTTTCTGAACAAAAGAAACAGTGAAGCCTCCCATGTAATGGATACCTATTTATTTTTAAAGTAATCAATAGTTGTTTGCAAGTAATTGCACAATATAATCTGTAAGTAAGGTAAGACTGACAACACACAGTTGAGTTATAAAATGGTCTAATCTGTTAAAATTAGGGGACATATTACAGGTGATTCTAAGACATATAGTTTTAGTAAATCACTATTGTGACTCTTACTAGTTTGGCTTCATACTATATAATCTTGGAGAATTTCAAAGAAAGAGTAAACTTCCCTGAACTAATGAACTATTATACTGATTGAAGGTAAGTACTGCTTTTCTATAAAAATCAATGAAACTAATCACACAAGCATAATTCCACATTCTTCATTCAGCAATCTTGAAAAAAACTTCAATATCATAATTGGTCTGCAGCTGAGTGCATTTTGATCTTTAGAACTACGGAGGATGGAATGCCTTTCCCTTTGCACCTTACACAGTGAAAAAGAAAAGATTTAAGCAAAAGACTATGATTGTTAAAGAAACTAATCTTGAAATGGTTGCATAGGACTAAAATATCACACATTCATTTTCACATAGTATTGAGCAGTAAAATTTTGATAATCATTTCCAAGAAAATATAACGTTTAAACTGGAGAGTTACCTCTCAGAAAAAAAGAGAAAAGTCTTTCCAGGTAAAAATAATTTATTAAGAATCATAACTATTATGTTTAGAACTCATATGAGTGAAAGCACTATGCTAAACAATGAACTCAGCATGTACGGGAAGGTACCGCCCCCAAAAAAACCTTGAATTGCACTTGGTGTCGTGGAGCTTTTCTAGCTTGCATTTTCCCCACTAAGCAAACATTGAGCAACTCGCTCTGAGTTAGTGAACACAGTGGTGTCACCTAGGAACGTTCTCTCTGGTCACAGTGGAATTTTTCATAAAAGAAGTTTCACTTGAACCTTGTTTTTCATTATGGCAGATTTCAGAGAACAGTGGGTGACTGTGAAATTTTGTATCCTCTTCAGGAAAAAAGCCACAGAAAATGTTGTGATCTTGAACACAGGTAACAAAGACTGTGCTATGGGAAAAAACTGAAGTGTTTGAGTGTTTTTCTCCTTTTAAAAAAAGGTAAAATGTTGATTGATGACAAACCTTGCTCTGGAGGTCCATCAGGTCCCCAAATGAATGAAAATGTCCACTGGTAGTATACGTGGAGCTTGTTCTAGTGGGTCACACTGTTAATAAAGCTTTTTATTTAGAGGTTCTGAAAAGACTGCAACAGTGTGAGTCAAAAAGGCCTGAAACTGTGCCAGATGGTATTCTAGCTTTGCCATGAAGACAATGCACCTGCTCTTGCAACCATCTCAGTGCACCAGTTTTTGGCAAAACAAACAAACAAAAAAACAGTATGAATCTCTTGCCCACACAACTTACTCACCTGACCTTGCTCTGTGTGACTTTTTTTTTTGTTTCTGTGAATAAAGAGGGACATGAAAGGATGGTGATTTGATGACATAGAAGAGGTAAAGACAAAAATGAGACAGATGCTGTCAGCCACTCAAAGAGATGAGTTTGAAAATGTTTCCAAGAATAGAATAACAAATTTGACAAATGCTATTGACAAGTACAATGTAAAGTACTTTGGGTGTGATAAAGTACTCTGGAATACTCTGATGAAGGTTTGATAAATAAAATGATATACCTAGCTTTAAAAATATCCTGTTGGATTCTTTCTTTCTTTCTATTTTTTTGTGGGGGGGGGGGCATACGCCCTTGTACTTTTAAAACAACTGAGCACTTAACCACTTTAACACAATGGCTCCTCAGAGCTATCATGTAAAAAAAAATGTATTCTGGCTATGGCTACTTTTTAGATGAGAACATCAAGGCTTATGTTGCCTGTCCATTCACAAATCCAGAACTGCAATTGTTGTGCTATTCTGGCTACATTAGAGAAGCAAATCCATAGAAACTCATATTTATAAGAGGTTTCTTTTTATAAAGAGTAAGTGTATATCAACTAAACATCCCAACCCAGTGATGCTCAAGCGCACAAGTTCAGTATTAGTGCATATGTCTGAAACCAATCCACAAAGTCCTCCTCCACCTCACAAAGCACACATCAATGATGCCACCTGCATGAGGAAAGCTGAATCAATGAGCATGTAAACATCTCAGCACTGGAAGGGGTCTCCACATGACTGTTCCAATACCCAGGGCTGCATAGGGGTAGGTCCATGTGCCTTCTCCTCAGGAATGTCTTGCAGGAAGTGAGCCTTGCCAGCTGATGCAGGGAACTGGGTAAGGCAGCTGCAACCTGGGTCGACCATTACCAAGCAAGAGACCAGAGAACTAGAAAGGCGAGGCTTATGGAGTCATTTATCTCTCCACCCTTCAATTAACCCCATGTGTTAATTGGCCAGGTTGACACAATAAACTTTAACTATCTAGGTCTTATAGACTTGCATTTACACACAATTCCTATGGATGTGAACTAATCAATCTTGTAAATAGTTTGTTTACTCTTTCTGCATTGCTATTTATGGACAAAAATGAGTATGAAATATTGGGGAGAAGGCAAAAACACAGATTTTTATGAGTAAATAGGTATGATTTATAACTCAAATTCTAGAGTCCTGTAATTGTGAACAAATCCCCAAAACTTACTCAAAAATTATTCTATTGGGGGACTCTTACAGCTCTTATAACATTCTACCCATTAATCATCTCAGGCATATTTGTGCATATGTTGCCATCATCATTTCCAAAACATTTTCTACTTTATCCTTTGGTATAAGCTCCTCTCCTCTCCTCTCCTCTCCTCTCCTCTCCTCTCCTCTCCTCTCCTCTCCTCTCCCCTCCACTCACCCCATCCTCTTGCCATCATAAATCCTTGATCAATTATATATTGCTATAATTTTGTATCTTACACTGCCCGTTGTCTCTCTTAACTTACATTTCTGTTATTCATCCCCTTTGGTATAGTGAGTTAGGAGGAAGATGAAAAGAAATAGGGAAAAAATAGGAAAAAAAGCTATTTATAGAGGTATATCTATAGGCATGTATATATGCAAATATATTAATTTATATAAGGAAAGAACTAGAGACTAGTTTACATGTATTTATGTGTTAAGTATTAATGTAGTGGATAGACTTTGGGCCTTTGCTCAGGCCTCCCTTAACCCAAAGAACACTTTGTTCTAAAAAATGTGGCACTCTTAGATAGTGTGTTAATCTGGATAGACTAGAGAAACAAAGTTCATAAATATGCATATGCATTTAAGGGAGAAGTTTATATACAAGAGCAATCGAACATTGAGAAAATACCCCAGTCCAGCCCAATCCAAAGTCTTAAGTCTGATATTAGCCTATATATGCGATACCAATTTCTAAGCTCTCATCACACTCAAGACACACATGCAATAACACCAGGACAATCACAGGTCAGTGGGTGCAGGGTCTGCATATGCAGTGGGAGGAAAAGCATCTCAGCACTGGCTGGGGTCTCCTTGTGACTCCTCCAGATTCCAGGGCTCAGGGTCCTTCAGTATGCTGTCCTGTGCTTGTCAGACACAATGTGTCCCAGGGACTTAGCCTTTTGTCTTATCAGTAGAATGTCTCCAAGGGAAATATATCTAGATTTCCCAGACTTCTCAGGAGAAAGCCATGCCCACACAGAGGTTTCATTGGCTATCTCTAGATTACAGGATAGACTCCACCCCTACACTCCCAATCATGAAATAGACACCAAAGTACATGACTGCCACAGATAGTTAGTTACCTTCCTCACACAATCACTGAAGACAAAATGGGGCCATAATCAAATGTGGTGAAGAAAGCAGATCAAAAGACACAGTGCCCACCTATCAAAAGATATAGTGTCTGGGGTCTTAAAGGCTTGCAGTTAAACAAGCAGCCATCTAGGAGGGAAGCGAACAAGTCCACGTGAAAGTAATTAACACATCTGCTTGTATGATCATTAGGTGTTAATGGAATCAGGGTCAGGTATCAAAAGATCCAAACCAAACAACTATACTGATGTGAACAAGGGGAGTTGGAGTGGGACCCAAAGCCCATCTGTAGACAATAGGATATGGAAGGGATTATTCAACCAAGATGCAGTCTACCACCTATGAAACACACATCTGTCCTGTAGTTCCTGAATGTCCCCTTTCTCCTACTACCATGACCCAGTTCTACCTTACAAATCTGGCTAGACCAGAGAACACACAACAGCACAGGTAAGAGCACTTAGCACATGGAACACAGGACAGATAAACCCTTCAGTGATAGTAGCAGTATCATAAGGGGAGGGGGCTGGTTGGGGAGAGGGAAGGAGAAAGGGGGAACCCATCACGAGCTTTGATATATAGCAGCCCCCCCCCCCACTGAAGGGGACAAATAACCAAAAACTTACTTTGAAAAATATTTCTAATGTGCAAAACTAAGATAATATCTCCCTCATCAATATTTTAAAAGAATACCAAAAATATATGTTCACTTAACGACACATTATTACAATTCTTTGATACCCCTCAAAATCAAATTATTACTGTTCAGTATTATTACTAACTAAAAGCGACCTTCTAGAACACATCAGAACTTTTCCCTAAGTTTTTCATGGATGTAAATGCTTAGGTAGTCAGACTAGCTTACCTTTCCTCCATGGAGTGGCTGATGCGTTTGTAGCTCCAACTTTAACAAATGGGAGATTTAATTTTCCTTTTTACCCTGGGGCAATTTTTGTAATGTTGCTGATAAGATATCCAGAGTCATGAGTGGGAGCCCTTTGCGCCTATTTTAAGGTGAACAGAAAGGAGTGACAGTGTGACACTTCTTTCAGAGGCAATACAAATTTACTGATCTCATGTGGATCGTGGTGGAAAGAGAATAATATTAGAAGTATGTTTATTTGAGTTTTATTTACTATGCAAAACATGTAGCTGTGTATGTCATAACAAATTATGGGTAAACTTGCAGATATTTTTTAGAATTGAAGAACAATCACACGTGCTCATGAAGAACCTGTGCCAAGGCCCAGAGAGAGATGAACTGATCAAGAAGATCTACTTTTTTTTTAAATCAAGAGAGATATGTGCCAGGTCTGTGGTCTATCCCCATACTTATTAAATATGCATGTTCATCTAAGAACCTGAGAAGCTGGACTATGTGAAATTGGCAACTATGTTGGAGTAAAGTGCATGCAAATGACAAAACCCTGCTTACTTAAAAGAAATAAGATTTAATGTACTGACTTATGAGAGCAAAGATAATAATCTCCATTATAAATTATATTTCAACATTAAAATCCTCAAACCTAGACCAAGAAGGAATATCATAAATAATGGTGAAGCAATTAAAGTTATTGAGAATTTTGTTTTATTTGTTTGCGGGGGGCATCACTGTCCTCTGGTGGGAGTAGGAGGCTCAGCCTTGCTCCTGGAAAACTTCTGCTGGATTTGAACCACCAACCTAGTGGGCTGCAGTCCCGGACACAACAACTATGCCACCAGGGAACAGCCCGAGAATTTTGTTTTCTTTGAGTACCCTTGGGAGCAGCTGTCAGAAAATTAAATAACGTACTATCGTGGGCATATCTGCAAAGGCATCGCTTCAAACATAAAGGTGCACTTGACTCAAGCGATCATATTTTCACTCGCATCACATAGCATCATGCAATACTGCTATACCAAATGAGGAAGATTGAAAAAAAAGCAATGTCTTTTAATTATCATGCTGGAAAAAATGTTGCATATAATATGAACTGCCAGAAATAATGAGCAAGTTTGTGTTATATGAAGTTTAGCCAGAATATTTCTTAGAAGTGCGGATGATGAATCTTTTTCTTATACATTTTGGACATGCTATCAGGCGAGGTCAGTCCCTGGAGAAGGACTTTATGTCTGATAAAATAGAGGGTCAGGAAAAAAGAAGAAGTGCCTCATCGAAATGAATTGGCACATATGAATTCAGATATAGCTGCATTGGTGAGGACGGTGCAAGACTTAGAAGGGGTTTGTTCTATTGCACCTAGGATCGCTATGATCAGAACCAAGTCAACAGCAACTACCTACAACAAAGACATACATCTCCATGATGACTTCCTGGAGCAGCAGTAGATGAAGCACAGGAGGACCCGGAGTCCTGGGTGGTGCAAGCAGTTAAGTACATAACTACCCACTGAAAAAATCACCCAATCAGAGACATCTCAGAAATAGGCCTGTAATCTTTGTCTGCAACACATGGAGCCCAAGGTACTTGATGGCATATGATACTCAGAGTCAAAGTCATTCTACCTTTTGTCTCTGTAATTCTGCAGGGAGAAAATGTACTGACCAGCTTGGATTGCTGGATTCTCCATCCATAACTTCGGGTTAGTGTGGGCATTTATCACTGTCTTTGAAGACTGACACAAGGCAACTAAGTTGCCTTACAATTTTTAGTACAGCCAATGCATGTAGTTACAAGCACAATAACTGCCTGCTGTAAATAGTAGCTGACAGCCCCCATATCTCCTCAAATTAACTGCTCTCTGGCATTTCCATCTCCCATTCACCCTGGCTCAGTCAATGAATTCTTTTCTAATGAATGTTTCTTGAATGTCAAGCTTTGTCACTTAGCTCTCAATTGCCCCATGTATCTAATCAATTGTCAGGTCAGCCACTTCAAATTCTATTTGTAATAAAATTAGATTAAATAAATGATGAAACAAAGAGATAAATAACATCAACCTTCCAAGTTGGGTGAGCCATCATTTGAAACTATTTTGATGCTCTTGCTCCCTTTCAAATCGTATGTCATCATTACAAAAAGTCATTGTTGCCAAGTTCATCATGACCCAGAGGACTAGCAAGGCTAGGATGGACATGAAAGCAGCCTGCCCATTGCTCTCAGAGTAGCTGATAGGTTCAGTCCTGTTAGGTACTGTTCAAAAACACTAAATACAAATAAATTATAACACTTCCCGCCCCCCCACGCCCCCCCCTCCCCGGCCAAAGTCTTTCTTGGCACAGTTCTAGAAAAATTTCTCAGTATGTCCTTTTTCTCATTCATTTTCCATTTACTTGCAGTGACCTTTTTCAATATTCCTTAATTCAGTGCAATCTAGCTGCGATGAAGCTCAATTAAGGCATCGCTGTGGTAAGGGAGTGGTTAAGCATTGGACTGAAATCCACGGGGTAGGCGATTTGACTTCAACACTTTGGCTTCAACACATTTGGCTTCAGCAGCTTCACAAGCAAAAGGCTTGGATTTCTATCACCATAAACAGTTCCAGCGTCAGAAACCTCCGGAGGGGGGGGTGGTTGAGGGGGGTGGGGTGGCAGGAGGGTGAGGGGAGTATGTCACGATGAGTCAGCATTGAAGGCAGTGAGTGAAGTTTATTTCCACAGAATGATCCACAGTTTTTCCATCAGAAGCCAGTTTTCCCTCCTCCTATTTCAATGGCATTTTTATTGAAACGTCTCTACTGATCATTTTATTTTCTACTTGTAATTATCCGTGCAATTGCCAGTTGATGTATGTGATTCTGAATGCCATTGCTACAAAATCTCAGGGATTATAGGGAACAGCCTAGAAGGAATTTAAGGAATATTTTATAATCTCTTCTCTGATAAAATTAAGAAATAAATTCTCACTAACATGTACATAAGTAAAAACATCATAAAACTCCTAGAAGGGTTTGCATTTTGAAGAAGAATGCAGTAAAAATTTCCCTGCTGGCTTCAAACTGTGAAGTTCTCCTTTTGTCATAATGGTGACCCAAATTTCACTGATGAAACTGTCTCTCTCTTAGCTTGGTTCCTTTCATCCTGATGCTTTAGTTCTGGGTATGATGTCTCAACCACAAATTTGGTAAATGAGAGTTTTTCCTTCTGTTGGCCTAATGATGAGAGATGGAATGAGATGGACAATACCTCATGATGAGACTTTTTTCTGGGGCTACTAAAGAGAGGTAGGTGATCATTACTGTAGCATGTTCACCTGTTGCAGATGAAAATCTAAGCAAGACAACATGCAGAGAGGTTAAATGGGCATTACTGATGCTTTTGAATACCAAATCTATCTATGCCTAAAATGGGCCTGTGTTATGACATTTCAACTATATTAACAAATAAATTACTTTTACCATTCTGCATATATGAAATAAATATTGATTACAGTTCAGTACATAAAGACATAGGACATTTTAAGTAAAAAGAAAAAATAAAGAATATTAAATGCTTATAAAATTGCTAAAATACTAATGAGTGGTCCTCCAGGGATAACCTCCAAAAAACTGTAACTTGTCCTGCAGAGAAACTATAGCCTTGAATATAATCAACAAATGTGCATACCTGTTAGTTTAAGAAAGCAACATATTAATTTGAAATCTGAACAAAGAAATCGGAAAGCTCCTGCCACAATCCCACGATTGCTTTCGGTATCATCAAAGCTTCAACCTTTCCAATGGGACATTGTGTCTGGCTGTTGCTTCTGCCACAACTCTCTCTCAATACATACAAGATGAGATGACACAGCTGTAGAAAAATTTCATGTCTTTGTGACCTTGTCCAAAAAAAAAAAAAAAGCAAAATACCAGTATCATGGAGTCAACTTTGGCTCAGTGTCCTTCTAAATGGCTTCTAAGAAGAAATATTTTCTCATACTTTCACTCAGACTCCCTGAAGTGTCTTCATCTGTAATTCCAACCTTGAGATTAGTAGCCCAGTGCCTAACTCACACGACACCAAAGCTGTTTATGGCCTTACAACTA